>JARFJB010001290.1:625000-950000 GCA_036346205.1 Vesta saturnalis
AAAATTCATTTTTTATTTCACTTTTTTTTGATAGCCTGTTGCATTTTTCAGGATATCTTGTTTAAACTTGGAACAGGGTAGTTTTTCGGGTAGACAAACATGAATATCTATTTACTTTCAACGTAAAAGATAGAGGGCGCACCAACAGCTAACTCATGTTTCTGGTTTTAACTGTATTTTTTGCGGAGAAAGATTTTGAGACTTGTTAACATTCCTCAAAGGTCACTTTATTTTCTTTAAGAAAGGCACTCTTATTGTATATTGCTAAATGGTTGCGCTTTAAAGGAAAATGCAGTCTTACGTTGAAACTAAATAGATATTCATGTTTGTCTACCCGAAAAACTCCCCTGTAGCAAGTTTAGACAAGATATCCCGAAAAATTAAACAGCCATCGAAAAAAAGTGAAATAAAAAATTCATCTTTGAAAGATCATAACTGTTTAAGGAAGCAGAGTCGGACTAAGGTAGGTTGGCCTAAATGGGGTTACTTTACCGCAATGAAACTATCTCTGAACTATGGCCCATTACCAAAAAAAAACAAAAAGAAATTTTTAGGCTTCTATTAATATCCCAATCACTGAGAATTTAACCCTAATATTTCATTTAATCAGAAATGTTGGTTGTATGTCTAACAACTCACTATTTTAATTGCGATAACTGGCTTAAAAAAAGCAAAAAGTGGATTATCAAAATCTAAAAACATAGTTATGTGCAAGTATAGATAATAGACACAATACCATAACATCTTAACGATATGTACTTACAATTAGCATTACATACTTCGCTGTTCCTGGGCATCTCAAAGGCAGGATTTCGCACTTGTACCCCTGAGGCCTCAAGCGATTCACCATAAATAAGCACTCACCCTTCCCCAAAACATGTTACATAACCAGTATCAATTGTTAACAAACAAGACTGGAAAAATAATAATATTGTGGTGTAATACGCTAAAATCTAAATACTAACCCCTATTAGATAATAAAACTTCCCGTAATCAAATATTGTAATTCAATAAATCAAGAATTCAACGCTTTGCAGATTATCTGCAATTTGTAGTTAATAAAATTTTTCTTAATTCGGTGAAAGAAAAAAAAATTGCGCACAATTATTACATCAAAATCTTTCTTTACGTGTTTTATTTGACTTATGAGGAAATTGTTTTCCCCCTGCCCTTCATAACAGACCATTAATAACCCTTCACCCTCAAAATGCCTGTTTTTCAACAAAAAAATTAATGGTTCCAAAAGTTTACAAAAAAGCTAATTTGATTTGTTCAAATTTAAACAATTTAATCTCACCTTTATATCATTTTGCTTCCTTTTTAATTAAAAGTGGGAAAGTTACTGTGATAAAAATGGATAAGAAATAAACACGCCTCTAATGCAACGCAACCCCATCTTGGCACCACTTATAACAAATAAAAAAATATAAGATAATAATGGTGGTGTTATATTACAAAGGTAAATTGCACCACGGTCTAGCTCAGTGAGGTACAAATTCATAAAACTTACTGAAATTGAGAACTCATTCATCAGATGTGAGGAAAGCAGAGAATGTTTCATAGATATAATCAGTACTAGCATTCGTTTTATTGGGCACCAATCAATTTCTAGGTTTAATAATTAAAATACAACAAAAATTGAGAAAGGTTGTATCTCAAAGCATAATAGGTAACCTGAATAAGCACTAAACAACTGTATTTATATGTATATTTAATAAAGCAAAATGTCTGATTAATATCAAAATAAAATAACTAAAACGATACTTCTTGTACGGCCTTACAATCTTAAAATTACTAAATTAAACACTGTAAATAAGCTTACAATCTATGTTTACTTAAGATTCAAAATGCAATCTTTTCAACATGTATTCACTAATGAAACATGTATTGACCTATGTCAACAAATTACAGTTGTGAAAGGTTATAAATTCAAACGTTATTATTTCAGGAGCAGGACTCAGCCATTCTATTTCCAATTCTAAGACAAATATACGATAATGTAAAGGTAACTTCTATTTGTAATCAACGTACAAATAAACGAAACAGAGACGTATAGGTAAGCACTATAAGTTTCATCTGTCTTCAACATAAAAATTAGATGAACGGTAGCATATGGTAACATTCAATAATTGGCAACAAATGTTGACCCTACCATAATTGAAAGATATAACGAACTCAGATTCAAACGACGAAAGCTGTTGATATAACGACGAACGCAGAATATGTATAACAGCATATGTGTTGATGCAAAACAAAGGTATCTCCATTTATGTTCATAAAGATGACATTGCATTATCTCGCCATTTTAATAAAGTTAAGTTCGTGACGTCATACCCACGCTCCTTAATGATACGTAAATTTACCAAAATAAAAGCTTTTTCTTAAGATAAACGGTTTCCTTGTTCCTACCTTTGTTCTATATTCTTATTCCTATTAAATACAATATATAGAAAATGTAATTAAACGCCTTTACATACCTTATAAAAGGGAAGCAGAACTTAAAAAGATAACGTCTTAAATGCACGGCATAATAAACGGAAATGTATACGCATGTTCAATTCACGTTGCGCATAGAACTAAAATTGGACGGCTAAAATATACACAGGGACGTTCGTAATTATGTAGACTGAAGAGAAAATATTGAGATAAAAATTTAATTATTGAACGAAGAATGAAATGCTTAAAAATACTAATGTAATCTAAATATACTTATCAATAATAATAGTATATTATGCTATTATGAGTAAAAGTGATACTTTATGTGGCGAAGCTGAATGTTTATTTTGCCGAACGAAGTGAGGCAAATAATTCAGCTGAGCTACATAAAGTCATTTTTACTCCGAATAACATATACTTTTTTATCCGCAAACGTAAAAATAAATGGTAAAGATCGAAAGGAAATATCAAACATAATTAGCAGGTAAAATAATAAGACATTCAGGACGCTTTGCAAGTAAACGCTTTTCAAGTAATGAAACCATAGCAACGCACATTTGGTAAAAGTAAAAATGCCTACGCACAAAAGTACAACTTTTACTCCTTGTCTGAAAAGTAAAACTTTTACCTTTGACATTTAGTCATAAAAGTGTCACTTTTGTGACGTGCGGATAAGCAGATTTCGAAACTTAAATTAAGGTAACGACAGACAAGAATTCGCACGTTACCCACTCTGTACCGTCCTTAAGGTACCGTATCTTGAAAAGTGTAATTTGAACTTATTCGCAATAATGCAAATTCAAGAACAAAACAATCGCTAGGTGATTTAGCTTGACTTTATTGACAATAATGCTACTATTAATCAAATTAATCGCTTGCCTTACATTGACTACCCCGGAAATAATAAAAATTAGAATTTATTTGCCAGTTTGATATTTAATTACCGGCAAACCTCAAATGTGATCAAAAGCATTGGCCGTCTAGTGGTAGGTAGGCCGTGTAATATAACGAGATAGGCTTGGATGAGGTTAAGTTTGCATCATGTGGGACAGGTAAACAATGAAACTACTCAAATTAAAATTAATGAGCTTTGCGCAATGATGGTTCAACCCGTTAATGTACTATTTTGGGAAAGAACCACTCATAAATAACAAACTGCACAAGTATATTAATAAATCCAATAACACAAAAAACAATGAAAGGGTTCAATATGTAACAAAATACCATTAAATCAGGTTAAAGTGCATACACAATTATAACGTTAAAAAAATAAATACAAAGCAGTTTAGCTACACATAAACATAAAAAAAAAACAATGTAATCACATCCATAATCGTGTCATAAATAAATCAGAATAAAAATTGTAATACCAAACATGTGGCCCTTTAAACCAACCATGCCAAATTACGGTACATATAAAATACAAGAATAGTAAAATTGAATAAGAAATAATAAGGTAACTACGAGAACAAAAAATAGACAAGAAATTTACACGTGTAGGATTGCGTATTATTACAATAAATTACACATAAAGAGAAATTAGTCCGCAGGCCAACAACTCTACTTGAACAGACTGAATCAAAGACATAAAATTCAAAGCCTTACAAGAGTAAGTGCAAATAAAGAACCACGTGACCGATACACAAGCCTGAGTAACTGCGTTAAAAATACAGCGTCCCTTTCTCAGCTTACACATCCATCTATACAGAACAATAAAAACAGTAAAAATAGAATTCGATGTGTTTTAAGGCCATCTGGACCCATGCGTATGTAAACTTTCGGTATTGTTTATGTACAATTATAAACGAGATCTATCTTTTACACGTTTGTCCACGCCCACCTTTACACACGTATAAATATAATCAACAAACAAAAATGCTAATTCGCCCAAGTAAGTGAGGAAGGGAGCCCAGTACTGTCTGGCGCGCCCTCTTATGTTAACAGATTTGAACTGAATGAGCCCGCGTGCGTGATGAGATACTTTTTGAAGTCCTTTAATTGATCACAGACACAAGTGGTTAACATACGCGCCTTAACTTCAAAAATGGTGGCTGTTATTTATAGATTAATATTTGAAAAACACATTAAAACTAAAACCCAAAAAAAAGACAAATTCGAGGTGGTTAATTCAAAAGAAAATGTATACGCAAAAATGTTTAAAGACAAACTGTTTACAATGAAGGTATTTTAATAATCAAATCAATATGGCTCGATAAAACTCTAACCGCAACCGCCTCCCCTCCGGTATCAACTACCTATATTTTCTCGCGAAACCCACCCCCGGTTTTGAAAAGTAATAAAAAAACAAGAAACAGTACGTGGGAACAGTTTCACATCCATTATTGGACAAAATCTTAATTTTAAAAACATGCATTAGTCCGTAGCAAAACCCATAGCTAATATCAAATTTCAAACTACCAAACAAAGACAACTTTGATCGCGTTGTGTATCGACGTAATTAATTATTGAACTAGTGATATTTTCAAATCAAGACTATGCGTGTAAAAATATTCAGCAATTCGGTACACTCCTTCAATAAAAGCAGTTCGAGCGGATGTGTTTCTATCCGAACATGTATATATATATATATATATATATATATATATATATATATATATATATATATATATACAGGTTGTCCCTAACTAATGGTACACAGCAAAACTGGATATTCCTTGGTTAAAAATATTGCGATTTAGCCAAACTTACCTTAGTCCAAAAGTTGATCGTAACCGAGATACAGGGTGTTAAAGTGTTAATTTGCATTTCGTTTTTCTTAATAATTCATCAAAGGGCGACATAACGGCACAAAATTAGATATGTGGGGTTTTCGGGGTGAGAAATTCAAATCCGTTCTTATTTTGGACACCACTTGTAGAGGCCGCCACTTACAGTACATTACATCTATTAAAATGACCTAATTTTTGTATCTCCTGTATTAGCCTAAATATTAAAGATTATGAATTTTCCATCTTTTTTACAAAAAAAAGTTATACCTTGTAAATGTCTCTCCGAGTGACCGTTTTCAAGATATTTGCGTATAAATTATTCAGTACACCGTTTCAAATTCTCACATGTAAAATTTTGCTTGAAGTACCTAGGTTGTGATTAAATCAGATGCAATAATAAATGCTATAATTACTACAGAAATAACAACAAGAAAACTACAATACAAAAATATTAACATTTAATAAAAAAAGAGAGCATCTTTCGACAATAACTGTTCAAAGTGATTACCATTCACTTCAATACATTTGAGAACCCGTCTGCTGAACGACCGTCTTATCCTAAATAATAACTGATCGTTTCGAAACTGTTCGACAGCATTTACAATTTTCTGCCATAATTCTTCTTGAGTGTTCACTGTTTCTGTATACACGAGCCATTTCAAATATCCCCAAAAACAAAAATTAAGTGGATTGAAATCGGGACTTCGAGGCGGCCAAGGCGTCTGGCTTCCACGACCTATCCAGCGATGAGGAAATTGAACATTTAGATAGTCTTTGACACGTCTAGAGAAATGTGCAGGGGCTCCATCCTGCATGGACACCATGTTTTGTCTTACTTCTAGGGACAAATCATCAAAATACTCGGGTAACTGAATTTGCAGAAAATTAAGGTAGATTTCGCCGTTTAATTCGAAGGGACCCAATACATGGTTACCAATAAGGCCGCACCAAACATTAATTTTAAATTCATGTTGGAAGTGATGTTCGGCTACTAAATGTGGATTTTCTGAATCCCACGAATGTTTATTCTTAAAGTTAAAAACGCCTCTACGTGTAAAGGTTCCTTCGTCGGTAAAAAATATTTTGTCTAAAAACAATGGGTCGGCATTGTGCTGGATACGACAAAAACGAGCGAATGCCAGTCTAGCTGGCAAATCAGCTGGCAGTAAATGTTGTACAGGCGTGAAATGAAATGGGTACAGTCCCTCTTCAGTAAGAATTTTGTGAACAGTGGACTTACCTAAGCCAGTTCTCGCAGCAAGGTGTCTTGTGCTTAGTTCACTGTTTTCAGCTACACGAATCAGAATTTCATCTTCCTGGTCAGGAGTTATAATCTTAGGGCGTCCTGTAGAATCTCGTTTGGGACGAAACGAGCCTTTTTCTCCCAGTCGATCATAGAGATTCTTGAAAATTTTAAAATCTGGCTGTTTCCGTCCTGGATACATTTCCAAATACCTTAAATGCGTCCTACGTCATTAAATAATTTCTGCGCGTATACACAAAGCATATCACGCATTTCTTCATTTGAAAACTCATTATGTGTGGGCATTTTGTACAGTTATAAAAATTTAAAAAAACGTACAAGATATCAACAAACACCCATAAAGTTTGACATTTACAATTATAGCATTTATTATTGCATCTGATTTAATCACAGCTTACTTCAAGCAACATTTTTATGTGGAATTTGGAAAGGTGAACTGAATAATTTATACGCAAATATCTTGAAAACGGTCACTCGGAGAGACATTTACAAGGTATAACTTTTTTTTGTAAAAAAGATGGAAAATTCATAATCTTTAATATTTTGGCTAATACAGGGAGATACAAAAAAATTAGGTCATTTTTAATAGACGTAGTGTACTGTAAGTGGCGACCTCTACAAGTGGCGTCCAAAATAAGAACGGATTTGAATTTCTCACCCCCGAAAACCCCCACATATCTAATTTTGTGTCGTTATGTCGCCCTGTTGATGAATTATTAAGAAAAAACGAATTGCAAATTAACACTTTAACGCCATGTATCTCGGTTATGATCAACTTTTGGACTAAGGTAAGTGTGGCTAAATCGCAATATTTTTACCCAAGAAATATCCAGTTTTGTTCATTAATTAGACATTGTGTATATATATATATATATATATATATATATATATATATATATATATATATATATATATATATATATATATATATATATATCGTTGTTCTCCGGTGTTATCTGGCGTCTGCTGCGTTGTCTCTGGCTCAATACAAAAATGATGTCCCATTTGTCATCTGCAGGTTCTCTTCAACTGCTTGGCTGGGCTCCATGTTACTCGTATAGAACTAATGTTCTACTGATCGGTCTCCCGTTTTGTATACTTTTACCACTTTCACTTCTTTCTCTTCGGCTCCTCGTATTGTGAGCGCTGACGGTGAAGGCACTCCCGTGAGGCTAAAGGCTTCCTTGTGTGGCAAGTATTAACTTCCACATATTGGGCAATCTTTAAAAATCGTCTTACGTGTTGAAGTTTTGTTCGTGTTTCTCAATTTTCATGGCTTCTCGGATGGTCATTTTTGTCGCGATTTTCATGTTGACTATCAAATACTATGGGGTGTGACATACTACCGACATGCTGCGCTAGAGATGATGCAGATGTTTTTATTTCCACAGCCTTTTTGTGTTTCTCGCGTCGAACGTTGATCCTCCTGTTTCTTTGTCCTATGTACACCTTGTCACATGTTCCACAAGGGATAGTGTAGACTCCTTGTTCCTCCAAATCAACTTTGGTTTTCGGTATTGGAAGTATTGAAGATATTTTTCTGTTCGTGTTGAACGTTGTCTGTATATTGTGTTTGCTGAGGACTTTTGCAATCTTGTCTGTTGTTGCCTTTACATACGGAAGCGTTCCCTTGGATGCTGGTGGTTCCTCTCCCTCTGTGAGTCTCGGTTTTCCAGTGTCATGATGTGCTTCGGCATTGGCTATTTCTCCTTGATTATCTCCGGATACTCGTTGATCGTGATGTTGGTAATTAGTGAATAGTAGGTAACCATAACCTAAACTTAGTTTTGGGTTGGTTTTGGAGGGGGTAGTTACACACTGTCTAATACAATTTGTTTATTATAACTTTTTTACACAAAACTATAGAACTGTTTTCAATAAAATAACAGATAAGCTGATTATTTTAAAGGAAGTACCTTAACCATCTAATGCACTTGAACTTTCCTAAATACATTTTCTTATTTTAGTATTTAAATACCGACTCCTTCATTTATAGAAGATCGTCACGCGTGCATATACACGAATAATGAGTTCAGTTGGATCACTTCTAAAAAGGAAACTTTTTCAAAACGAAACACCCAACAAGGCGATCTATTAATCAGTTTCGATGTTGTGTCAGCATTCGCCGACATGCCAATCAACGAAATAGTCGGCATTCTAAAATTTACAGAATACTTGAAAAACGCGTATTAGTTTCGGTTAGGCTCGGAAAATTCGACCTGCTTCATTCCACCCTCTTGGGGAAGGGGAGACTGCTTGCTTGAGTTTACCAAACCCTTGCAGATATAATGATGGGTTCGCAACGTGGGTGTATTAAGTACGTGGTGGAATTAATGATACGAATGGAAGGTGCGAAGTTATGACTCTGACAGGATAGGTACTGTTCCCTCATTCGCCTAATGGCCGCAAATGATGCGTGTATATGCAGCAATCGTGCTGATATATATGTATGAGGAAAACCCCTCTGAAAAACCTCATACAGAACAGACAGTAACGGGAGTCGAAACCACTCCTTCTAGAATGCTGATGGGTTATCAGTTCTATTGTATTCTTCTCGGAATACATTTATATTATATAAAATCTATTTCGTATATCCAGAGGTCAACTACTTTAGTCGTTTAATATAACTTCTTAGAACTTATAGTAAAAAGAAAATATTGATTTCTTTTCAATTTAAATTAATACCGAATTTGCATAGTACTTTAATTGCCCAAATAAATAAAGAGAATTAAAATGATTAAACCCCAGATTACATATTTTGAACGATAGAATAAAATTAGAGTATTTTCTCATCCTGCCTTACTACAGATTATCTGATCCTAGGATATTAAGCATAAACCAGGAGTTCCTAAGCCGCCTTGTGTTATTCTTGTTTAATTTGTTTTATTTAATATTGTGGATTTATATGAAACAAATAGTGTGTTTGTTAAGATCAGCTAATTTTCATATTTATTCGACGATTCATACCAATTTTTGACTTAGTTAGGCCGGGCAAAGAATAATGGCCAAAAGTAAAATTCAGCTGTTTACGAAACCAGTTTACACTCTGTAGTATATTAATTGGTTCTAGGAATTCTTAATAGAACATTTTGATTTTTACTTTAAATTGTTATCTATTATACGACTTAGTTTATTTACTATAATATGTTAAGAATGTACTGGTAATGGGCATATTTGGTTTGTAGATCTTTATGAGACCGTATAGTTTTGGTTTTGTGGGTTTTTGCTTCAAATTTGTTGCTTCTATAATTTTGTCAAGTAGATATTGCAGTGTCGTAAACATTGTCTCACGTCTATTCGAATTTCGTTGTACGATCTCTATTTAAAATTTCTAAACTTTCGTTAACAATAAAATCATTAACGTTCTTTTGAAATAACCATTACGTGGTTTAAAGGAAACTAGATTATTTTTGTTAATTTTATTTTAAATGATTTTAGTAAATAATTGTAAGATTTGCTGTTGCAAGTTTTGTCCTTTTTCAAAGAAAATCATTTAAGTAATTTAGAAATTTAGAATTTTGCATAATTATTATGAAAATGTCTCAGATGCGTTTTGCATTTTACTGCTAAAATCGAAGCATTCTTAATTATTGAAATACTATGCCAAGAATGCTTAAGAAAAATGGTGATACCTACTTACCGTAACCTGTTTTCTGATAACTAAGAAGACAATTAAAAATGCTCCAAGAAGATGGCTTAAACAAGAAGCTAAAAAGTGGTTTAGAATTAGAGACCACCTGCATATTTACTGAAAGGCACTTTATTCTGAAATTTTATAGAAGATACATACACTGAATTTTATAGTTTAACGACAACGTTAGACAAACTATAAGGTACATCCATCATAAAACAAACATCACACAAATAAATACAATCCTAAAGCTTATACAAAAACAACAGCATCAACATAGAACAAATATAAATATGAACAATTCCTATGATGTCTCACAAAAGATTCGTAAATTTGTTAAATGTTTAATTTAGTAACAAATAATTACAACTTCTTAAGAAAAGGTTTTAAGTATTGCCCTTTTTTTTATGTTCACTAACAAAATTAAAGAGATTTTAGCTGTAGAATGAGAGATGCATGTTAGAAATGATCATAATAATTTCAAATTGCTACTTTCTTTAAGATAGGACAAAACATACAACAAATCCTACAATTATTCACTAAAATCACTTAAGAATAAAATTAACAAAAATTAATTTAGTTTCTGTTAGAGCAGGTAAAGGTAACACTAGTAATTATTTCAAAAAAATTTAAATAGAAGTTCAAAAAGATTTGAAACAAAGTTTACAAAACTCTAAATTTTCCTTTACAGATTTAGAGAAACAACAAATTTTAAGCAAGAACCTGGAGCAGCAAAACTATACGGTCTCATAATAATTAACAAACCATACATGCCCATTAGATCAGTAGTTTCTTACATCGAGGCACCTAATCATATCTTAGCAAATAAACTAATTCACTTAATATCTAAGAATTTAAAGTACAAATCAAAATGTTCTATTAAGAATTCTTTAGATTTAATTAATGAATTACCACAACATAAAATTACCACTACACAGTAAACTTGTAAGTCTTGATGTTACTAGTATGTTTTCTAAAATACCTTAAGAATGTGTGCATTTATTAAATACCCTTTTTCATTAATAATATTGTTGAATTAGTTCTAATAATGCAGTTAATACAATTATTTGATCTTAGGTCCGATAATAAGATTTATCTACGGAAAAAAACCGTTTGCCTATGGACAGTCCAATTTCGCCAATTTCAGCTATCGTTGTGAATAATTTAGAAGATTACATTTTTTAATTAAATGATTCTGATAAGATTGTATTTTGGTTTCGCTATGTTGATGATGTTTTACCATGTTTTGATAGTTTATATGGTTTTATTGATGAGTTCTTAATTATTATTAACTATATACATCCTAACAAGAAATTTACAGTAAAAAAAGATCAAAATAGTCATTCATTTCTTAGATTTAACATAAAAGTTAACACCCAGACCAAGTTTGGATTCTCCATATTCAGAAAACCAACATTACCTTTGGAAACGATCCATGTCACCATAAACACAGAGTAATGGCATACCATTAAACCAAAGAAGCTTCAATAAAGAAATATAAATGATAGGAGAAATAGCATAAGTAAATGGTTACATTTTAAATAAAACCGACACTTTAGTTAAAAATCAACAGTACAAATTATCTATCAAAAACATTTAACCAGTTAACACAGAATCGACATAAAATAAATAGATATCAATTCCAAAATTTGGAAAAATACCAGAAAAAGTAGCCCCTATATTACTGAAGAACAAGTTTAAAGTAGCTAATACCAGTCTTCTTAAACGTTTATTTATTGCAAAAGATTCAACTGACGTCATTTTGAAATCGGGTATTTATAAATTGAACTTCACATTCTGTAATTCTGTTTATATTGGACAAACACTTAGGAACATTGATATTAGATACAAAGAAACAAATAAAAAACAAGACAAATCAAATTATTCGAATCGTTTAACAGTAAATAATCGCTTTATGCCTTCACAGAACAATACAAAATACGTACATTTTTGTAATAAAAATACAAATTAGGTGTTTTGGAAGCATTCGAAATTTATAAAGATAAATAGAAATACCTTTATTGACCGAAAAGATATAGATCTTATAGACTCACCGTTAACACACGTAATATATAGGTGTTATACTTATATATTTTCTCTTGATAATGATACATATTGTATTGAAACGTTGAAAAATCAATATATACACAAAACATTGTGGAATTATATTAATTATGTTTGACATATTAGTGCTATTAGTTGTATAACATTTGATATATTTACAAATACCTCCTACCAGCACAAGCCACTTACAAATTAGTTTAGATATACGTTACTTATAACGTCAATAAAGCTAGGCTGTATTGAACATTAACGGTATGAATGCGCTTTACGATTCTCAGCTTACATCAATTACCTAGTGTGTACTTTAATAAAATATTCATCTGACCTCTAATATTAGAGACTAAGCCATAATGCTTGATTTCATTATACGTCATGTAAAAATTGAAAGTATTTTCAAGGTAAGGAATGTACGATAAATATTTTAAAACCCCTTTTATGTTTTATTGTTAACCTGTAAATGCAATGGCGGATGCAATCATAGCAAAAGCTACAACCAACGTTCAATCCGGTACATGGGCCATTAGTTGATGACGATCTGCCTACACATAACTCTTAACATTATCTCTGTAATACGGCATAGTCTGTTAAAAACCATTTATACTAAAAATTTCTAACAGAAATATTTGAAACGGCTAGCTCATTTACGATCATGCTGTATTCATTACAGAAATACAATGTTTACATCAGTAATTACATCCTCCGCTCTTCGTAATTGGACGTCTGTACTAACAGCTAATAGAAAAGCTTGTATACAAAATATACTTCCCTAACAAGCATTGTAGGTACATACATCGACAAATAGCTATTTGTAGTTATTGGTGTCCTAATTGTAGTTTTCTGGTGCAAAAAAAGTTTTATGTTTAGATATTTTTACAATAAAATCACTAATGAATTAATTAGTACTGTTCTCTAATCTTCGTAATAACGAATTAACAATTGGACGAGATATAGAACAGAGTTTGAGAAAATCACGTGTCGATAGTAATGAAAATTTACTTTGAACCTGTTTACGAATTGAATCCTTCATTCATGTTTCCCTTTGTGAATACGTTCAATACATTGATAACAACATCGTTAAATCAATATTATTTTTTTGGAAGATGTAAGTGTGACAGGTTAAGTTTAAGCAAAATGGCACCTTTCCGTCAATTTTTGATAAGAAATGGGGTTCTGGCATAAATGAAACTGTCATCGGTTGCCTTCATTCTTAGATGGATGGAAAGATTTGTAATGGGACCAAACCTATTCCTTTTTTTCATCAGGTGTATATTTTTTTTGCATATTTAGATTCCTTGGTTAATTCTAGCGCGACTTTATGTATCACACATCGTACCTACAACGAATCGTTTAGCCGCAATTCGTCATTATTACAAAAAGTAGATGTCTGAAAAAAACTAAATATCGCTTGTTACAGTCCAATGGTCATTCAATAGAATATTTTTTTGTTTTACAGTTTATGTAGTAACTTTAATTGTGAATTATAAATTAATTTACAACTTAAATTAAACTACGGGTTAACTTTATAATTTTTTTATTCATTTAATTCGTCCACACAATTTTCATTCACTCTGTATATACAATTCATATTCATTCAATATATACATTCTCCATTATCGTATCATTAATTCATTCTTCTTCCTCTTCTTTTTTTATAAGCTACACGTAACAAAATGAAAATTGTTTATATATATATATATATATATATATATATATATATATATATATATATATATATATATATATATATATATATATATATATATATATATATATATATATATATATATATATATATATATATATATATATATATATATATACATATACAACGTGTCCCAGATAACATTTCCAGCATAGGGATCTCGCTTATTATAAAAGATACAGATTTGGTTAAATTAGATGAATTATACAAAAATATTCTGGAACGAATAATTTTTAAGTGACATTAAATTCGATTGTGTTTTTGTTTCACGGCCTGCTTATTGTTAGAGTCTTTAATAAAATACATTTTTTTAAATTTTCTTTGTAGTTTTTAAAAATAGATAGTACATATGCTATATCATTGTAAAGAGGATAAAAAAACACGATCAATTATTTCAAAGCCGTTGTCGTTCCATAAGAAAAATTTAATTTAGGGGTTGAAACTAAAAAATAGAAAGTGCAAAAAAAAATCCAAATTGATATTTAAACACTCCAATTTCCAAATTTCCATGTATTTTAAGACTTATGGCAAGAAAAAGAAAAATGTCAAATGTCTTTTTCTTGTAATATCTTTTGTGTTATATTAGACATATAAATTTTACTTGCACTTTCTTAAGATATTTTTTATGCAGAATTTAAATATCAATTTGGATTTTTTTGCACTTTCTATTTTTAGTTTCAACCCCTAAATTAAATTTTTCTTATGGAACGACAAGTCGGCTTTGAAATAATTGATCGTGTTTTTATCCTCTTTACAATGATATAGCACATGTACTATCTATTTTTAAAACAACAAAGAAAATTTAAAAAATGTATTTTATTAAAGACTCTAACAATAAGCAGGCCGTGAAACATAAAAACACAATCGAATTTAATGTCACTTAAAAATTATTCGTTCCAGAATATTTTTGTGTCAAACATGGCTTTATTTACTAATACTGAAAAGTTTGATATGTTGAGTTGTTACATCTTGTCTCATAAAAACAGTATAGAAGCTGAACGGATGTACCTGAAAGAAGGCAGCCCAGTGCTCGTACGTACAGAAATTTGGTAATTAATTTAAAAGAATATGGTTTATTTTCAAAACCTACTAGAAATCCGAAATTACGGAATAAAGATGCAGAACTAAATGTATTACAATCAGTTATTGAAAATCCTTCAACATCTGTTTTGAACATAACACTGGTATTTCGAAAACTACATCACAAAGAATTTTAAAACGTCACAGGTATCATCCGTATAAGTACACCATTCTGCAGGGACTTAGAGATGGAGATCAGGGGAGAAGATTACAATTTTGCCAATGGTACGTTAATCAATGTGAGAATAACGATAATTTTCCAGCTACGATTTTGTGGTCTGACGAAAGCAGATTTACAAATAATGGCCTTTTCAATCGACACAATGTTCACTTTTGGGACCGTGAAAATCCTCACGTTGGTAAGGAAAGTCGGCATCAAGTGAGATTTGGTTTTAACGTCTGGTGTGGCATTTTAGGCGCTAAACTGATTGGGCTCATATTTTTTAACGAAACATTAAATAGTGAAAGGTATTTGAATCTACTACAAACTGATTTACCACTGATTAAGAATATTAATATCTGTTTCCAACAAGATGGCGCCCCACTCCACAATTCAAACATCATCAGCGAATATCTTAATAATCGGTTTCCAAATTCATGGATTGGTAATCGAGGGCCGATTTTATGGCCACCCAGATCTCCAGACTTAGCGCCCCTGGACTTGTTCCTTTGGGACTACGTAAAAAATCGAGTGTACGTGCAAACATTTGAGAATGCCGAAGATCTTCGTGAAGCTGTTCTTGCAGCATTTGGTAGCATTAAACGTTAAAAACTACGCAGAGCAATTACGTCGACACTACGCAGGGCACAATTATGTTTTGAACAGAATGGTCAATTGTTTGAACATCTTTTATAATTGGATAATTATCTCCAATACTATTACCTGCTTAACTTTTGTTGTTATCTATTATTTGTCGTTTTCTCATGTTTCACGGCCTACTTATTGTTAGAGTCTTTAATAAAATACATTTTTTTAAATTTTCTTTGTTGTTTTTAAAAATAGATAGTACATGTGCTATATCATTGTAAAGAGGATAACAAAACACGATCAATTATTTCAAAGCCGACTTGTCATTCCATAAGAAAAATTTAATTTAGGGGTTGAAACTAAAAAATAGAAAGTGCAAAAAAAATCCAAATTGATATTTAAATTCTGCATAAAAAATATCTTAAAAAAGTGAAAATAAAATTGATGTGTCTAATATAACAAAAAAGATATTACAAGAAAAAGAAATTTGACATTTTTCTTTTTTTTGCCATAAGTCTTAAAATACATGGAAATTGGAGAGTGTCCTATAATTTCACTAATCCTTAGGAGTAATTCATTTAATTTAACCAAATCTGTATCTTTTATAATAAGCGAGATCCCCATGCTGGAATTGTTATCTGGGACACGTTGTATATATATATATATATATATATATATATATATATATATATATATAAAGTATGGACACATACGGAAAAATTTTATTATTGAAATTTCTGAAAAACTCTATTGGCGCTTCTTTTCTGCATCTCTGATAACCATAAAATCCTTTGTGACATTTATCACGTGACCATAGATTTGGCGGGAATTTTGAAAAATGTTAACTGTGATGCCGAAAAATGGGTCAAATTGACTAGCTATCGAAACATTGTATTAGGAAAATGTATTTATTATGCAACAATCATCCCATATACCAATTTTTAACCAAATCAGATAAAAAATAAAAAATACCATTTATTCCTTCTCTGCGAGACATCATAAAATCTTGCTTTACCTGGAAATACTTTTAATAACATAAATTACATAATTTTATGTATCTTAAACTATGAGGTGCACTTTAAGGAGCAATAATCTCCTTCCTTATAAGCCGAAATATTTCATTTTTCCAAAGCCAGCTTATTAAATTCAAAAATATGGCTAATTTCAAATGTACTAACCAATATTAAATTTAATAGAGATAAATAATGTGTTGCTAAGTTTTAATTACAAATATTAGTCCGCTTACATTTTATTTACCGGTTAAAAGTATTAGATTAGTTCATGCGCTTCAATATACAGGGCATGAACACAACCAGTGACGAGGCTAAATCGTATTTCTTAAATTGTCTATTTTACAAATATTTGATTAATTTTGACCTAAAATTATGTTATTAAAACCATTTCCAGGTAAAACAGGATTTTATGATGTTTCGTAATAAAAGCAGAGCGGAATAAATGGTATTTTTCACTTTTTTTCTAATTTGGTTCGAAATTGGTATATGGGTTCTATGTTGCATTCTAAATACATTTTCTTAATACAATATTTCGATATCTTGTATATTTGACCCATTTCTCGGCATCATAGTTAACATTTTTCAAAATTTCTGCCAAATCTATGGTCACGTGACAAATGTCACAATGAATTTTTTGGTAGTCAGATATGCAGAAACGAACCGCCAATAGAGTTTTTCAGAAATTTCAACAATAAAAATTCTTTCCATGTGTCCAACTTTATCGCGGTCCCTGTGTATATGGTGTGTATATTGTATTATATATATATATATATATATAATATATATATATATATATATATATATATATATACATATTCATCATCAGGGTGAGTCAGTTTTTGTAGACAAACTTTAACAGGAGATAGAACACATATTTCTAAAAAGAAAAGTTTCCTATAACTATTCGAGGCTTGTTTAGATACAGGGTGTTGAATATAATTTTTTCTCAAATTTTATTATAACTCATAAAATCTTAGATTTTTTATGTAGATAATGTCTATAATAAGGGATAAAACAACGATTAAGAATTACAAACTTGCAAGCAGGGATGCTCAATTTTCAAAACAGAACCTAGCCAATACTTTAAAAACTGTTATCATTATCAATACAGTTTAACAAAATAATGTACTTCTTTTTTCGAAATTCTGTTTCGAGCTATTTTGATTTTAGTGTTTGATGCGGTATGTTAATATTGCTTTATGTGAATAATTGAATATAAAGTTTTTAATAAAAGATATAATAAAACATGTATTTGAAATTTTAAAGAAACGATCGTTAGGTACTAAAATGGCTCTAAATGTTTTATTATATCTTTTATTAAAACTTTATATTCAATTATTCACATAAGCACATTACTAACTTAGTACCACATCAAACACTAAAATCAAAATAACTCGAAATGCACAGGAATTTCGAAACAGAAGAAGGTACATTATTTTGTTAAACTGTATGTAGATAATGAAAATAACAGTTTTTAAAAAATAGTCATTGGCGTAGAAGTTCTGTTTATGAAAGGGATGAGCACCTCCACTCCGCCACTGTGCAAGTTTGTGAACATTCTTATCGCTTGTTTTATGCCCATTAATTAATAGACATTATCCCCCCAACATGAAAAAAATCTAAGCATTCGTTTATGAGTTATAATAAAAATTTGAGAAAAAAAAAATTATATTCAACACCCTGTATCTCGGAAACGAAGCGTTCTACGACTAACTTATTAAACCCTATCCCCTAAATTGGATATGTCAAAAAATTTATATAGATGTTTAATGTAATAACATTACAATATATATATATATATATATATATATATATATATATATATATATATATATATATATATATATATATAGAAAAAGAAAAAAGAAAATTAGTATTAATTGTTTCACCTATTGTTACACTTTATAGGTTAACTGATTATATACTATGACTGTACAATACTCACCATATAGTTCAAATTTTCATGAATCTAACATTAAGATCATTTCAAAACCATAATGAATCACTGTAAAGTATAGGTATTAATATTTTTTTTGATCTAAAAACTTACTCATAATCGATTATATCCTTACTGTTTACTTTTTTTTTTACTCGATAAACAAGACAACTGCAGTCATCTTGAACGACGCGTACAGTTGAATTAAAATTAAACTTAATTCCTCTCATGTCATTTGGGGGGCATAATACCAACGCTTCATATATTGTTTGTTACATATCATCTCATTCATTTACATAAAATACATTTTTTTTCGACCAAAAATAATATAAAAATGAAACAAATTCTTGGTCTTAAAGGAAAAAATTTTTTATTTTGTTACATTGTGACACGCTGTGATCACAAAACTTAAAAGGCCATGACTCTGTGGAGTTACTAGACATGAAATGTGGTAGCGAAAACCGAATGGTCAAATTCGAATTCTGCTTATATGTAAGGTTATTTTGATGCCCCGTGGATGTGTAGTATTTTGATAAACGTATGTAACATATGATGAATGGATAAAGTGAGTTTGCATGGAAAGAATTTTTTTTCTTTGTGTATGCGTAATGTAACTTGGTGTAATTAATACGCCACTGGAATTTAGTAAGCCATTAGTTATCGTGTGAAGGAACATTTGACTGCTGTAGAAAGATTTTCGTCTTGACAGCGTTAAATTTAGTTGGGAAATAATGTTTTGGGTAAATTTTGATTGATACGGCACTGGTAAAACTACTGGTATTTTGCTACTGTGTAAAGGAATTTGGACTGAAGAAATGGTTGTAGACGTATGAGTCAGTGAGTTTATGATATATTAATATTTTATTAACGTGCATTAAGGAATATGGGTGCACATTTTTAAGTTTAGAAATTTTGTAATATTGTGCAATAATGGTAAATGCATGTTCAAGAATGAAGTTCATAGAATATGAGGGAGTTCGCTCAATTGTGAAGAAATAAAATTCGCCCACATGTGAGATTTGCATACAAAGTTGAGGGATCATCTGGTTAATCTACAGTGTGAATGTAATTCCAATTGATGGTTTCTTCGGAAAGTTTTTAGTGAATTTGGCGTCTTCTTCCATGATGGAACCTTCGACGCGGCAAAGAAACGCACGTAATACTTAATTGGATCAAATGAATTTTGATCTTAGCGCGAATTTATTGTGACGTATTAGCAATATGGCGGGCAGAAGGCATATAAGCGAGTGTCAAATTTGAGGGGTTGGTTAGTTAGTTGGTTAGAGGTTTTGAGCAAGAGCCGCGCGCGCGTGTTGCAGAACCGTTAGAATGGTTAGTGTCGGAGTTTATTTGTGAATATTATAATGTTAGTTTAATATATTGTGAATTGAAGGAAAATATTAGTGATTTTCTTCAAAAACTAAAGTGCTTAGGCAGGTTAGAAGTTGACACAGCAAATATTGTGTTATTACTGTTCAATTTTGGGACGGACACGTGCCCTAAGATTATTATAAAGAGAACTGAAGGTAACCATTTAAGTGGCCGAAAGAAAAATTTGTAAAATTTAGTTGAGTTATTGGTGATCATCATTGACATTGAATGTGTACAATCGTTACCAACACCAAATAGATTGTATAAAGCCATTTTTCCATTGTGGTAAACGTTTTGAAGGGCAAACATCACAGTATAAGGTGATGTGATGTTAGGTTAAAGATCCCTATTCCCGGAATGCAATTTAACAAACTATAGACACTGCATTAGTGAGTGCATAGGGCTAATGCGGCTACCTCTTGTGTTTTGTACATAGTGCATCTAAGAATTTAAAAAGGATTACCGAAAGCAGATCATATGGATTACAACTACCGCACCGAAAAAGGATTAATTAGTGCAATACGTAAGAATTAGATTTAAATTTTATTGAACCAAGACAAGTACGATTATCTTTTAAGTAAATTTTTTGTTATCGTTGCGTTCATTACGGTTCATTCAAAGAAAAAAAAAGGTAATCGAATTTTAGTTATTTTGTTCTTTTTAGTTTTAGGAATTGGGTAATTTTAGTTTTAACGTATTGATGCTTGGTGTTTCTTTTAATATATATTTACATGCGGAATTTGTCAATATACATCCACTGTTTAATTTATTTTGTCATTTATTTGTGTCAATTGTGTGCCTAACTTGTTACACCTCCTGATAAGTGAAATTAGTCTTTGCATATTTTCGAATTTAAGGATCAATTGGAAATTGGGTAATGAGCCAGATCGATCACAAAATTTCATTTTAGCATTGAAATATTAATGCACTACTAACAAAGTATTTATTATTTTTTTTATTCAGAATAAATTACAGTTTTGAAGTATTAGAGTTTAAACCTATTAATGAGTGTCTAAATACGATTTTAAAGATAAAGTATTGATAACGATTTTATTGATGATACAAGCACTAACCGATCTATGTTTGAATTATTCTGCAATCAACGAACATTTTGTTGAGATAACAATTTATTATTAAACCGATTTTGTTTATTTTATTTAGAATTTTCTAAATTGGAAATATTTATTTAATTCAAAGTTTTAAACAGAGGTACTTAAAAAGTATTCAAGTTAACGTCTTACGATTTGGGAATTTCCGTTTGTACAGGGCGTGTTTGATACGTTTACGACGACTCGTGTATTTCAGAATTTCCTTAAGCCTTTAGATCAATTTATTTTGAAGTGTGATTGAATTTTAACGGTGAATGATTGTACGGAGTGGCCCGCAATCCTGTCTTCCACAGTCAGATCTACCATCCTGCATAAGACTATTTATTTTAGTAAAATTTAAGATTGTGTTGGTGCCTAGAGACAATTTTTCCCAGACTCAACTTCTTGTAAGTTGTAGATTAATGGTAAGTGTAAGATGTTTGAAACTACTTTTCAATCACTTTACTCCTTATATCGACCACGTCCATTTCCACTATAGCTGGCTTGGCAACCCGCTTATTTCGGTAAGCATACTGCGGTTTGGATATATAACACGTGTTTAGAGAAATTACTTTGTCAATTTAGAAAATTTCAATCAATGGTAACTTGATTTTTTCAAATGGGACGGCCATTTTTCATTTTTGTATCAAATGCGGAATTTTTTACCTTTCTAACGATATAGGTATCTATCATAGGTAGATTTCTCTTAATCTCACAATTTCTAATTAATTTGCTGTGTTTTCAATTTTTTATTTTGTATTATCTAGTAATCCGTGGAAAATAAACAAAAAAAAACTATTCACATAACAAATCATTATTTATTAAATAAAAAAATATAAACACAAAAACAAAATTACGAGCTAAATTAGAAAACTGCATCAACAGCTCAAGGAGACCAATTTCCAAACAGGATTAATCTTTGCAATTGGGTAAAACAAAAGCTAAATGAAAATGCACAATTTTTGGATAAGATCATGTTTACACATGAATGTAAAATTTGTTAACCACCCCAATTTTCATTATTACTCAGACTAAAACCCTCACTATTTCTTAGTTCATAGCCAAGAGAAATGGTCGATTAATGTTTCGGCAGGGACATTAGGAACTTCAGTGGTTGGTCCTTTTTTCTTCGACAGTATTCTAAATTCGAATTTGTACTTGAATTTGATGGATAATAAATTATTTGCACTCCTCGAAGATTCCCGCTTGCTTAAATTAGGGACATGCATTTTCACACCGTGTCCGTGTAGTAAGTGAATTGATTGCTTGATTGAAATTTTCTAAATTGACAAAGTAATTTCACTAAACACAAGAAAAATTCTAATTTGAACGTCCGGTCTAAACTACTACATTTCATGTCTAGTAACATCTCAAAACCATTGCCTTCTAAGTTTTGTGATCACAGCGATATCATTTGTAAAAATGACAAATTGCGGCTAAACGGTTCGTTTTAGGTACCATGTGTGATGCATAAGGTCGCACTAGAATTGACCAAGGAATCCAAATATGCAAGTGAAAATATTTTCCCCATCCCCATCAACAAACTTTAGAAGTATTCCTTAATAAACCCACAATCTTCCACCCACGCACTTTTGGCCCACCCTGTATACTGCACTAACCTCTATACCTGATGGAGTAGGTCGCATGGGTTGCCTTTAATCAAGATGTTAGTGAGTAGGGTTCTGTAACTATCACGTCTTGAAGGTATAGTACGTAGCAGCAAATTACAACATGCAATTCTACATACATCTATTTAAACAGATACGTACGTATAATTATAAATATCGATAATGAAAATAATTATGTAATTGTTTCTTCTTTGAATTTACATTTGTCGTCTCTCCAACCGCTATTTGTGAGGATCACAACAATTTTAAAACGAATAGGAGACCTAGGTGTGTGCGAGCTGGTCGGTTAGCGATAACGCGATCTACATAGAATTTGGGAGATAATGGGTTCGATTTTTGGTGCTGTATGAGGTTTTTTCACGCACTTATCCTTAATCCTAGCATGCATACATACTAAATGTGTGTAGGTTAGATATCCACGCAGGTGGCTGAAGGAGCTTGAAAAGCTCAAGCCGCCCGCTCTTCTCATTTGGGAGGAATGAAACATTGCCTTTTCCTTTTTTTTTCTAACTTTAGATCACTGGGTTATATAATCACAGTCAACGAGTCTAATCCGCAGATTTCAGTTTTATCACTATAAACAAATAAAATTAACCTTTCAACGATAACGTGACGCAATGTTACACGAATTGTAACCAGTCCGTAATTCTTAAAAACTTCTTAAAATTTTTTGAAATAAATCGTTTGGGAACTTACAGATATTTTAATTAATTAATAAAAATTGGCAAAAAATGTACGCAAATAAATTTATTAAAAACCCAACGTATACTAAGGAGTGTTATTTTATTTAAAATCAAGAACAAAGAAAAATTATAATTTATTATCGTGTCGGAAGAGCTATATAAGGAAATTGAACCACGAAATGTAATTATTTTACCCACTAAAGGGTTAACCATACAAGGAGTGAATGGATGAGTATCCAATGTAACCAAACACAACTTCATGGCAATTGAAGGGGGACTATGACTATGGTTGATGCCGACTATTATGTAAATCAAGAAATATGAAAGAGTGTAATGAAGTTCAGAACTATGAAGAAACAGAAATGTTGGAAAAATTATTTGAAGAATTTGAAGGAGTATTATCAAGTAGCTCGGGATTCGATTTTGTAGCTGAATTGAAAATAAATAACTCGGCTACATTTATTCAAAAGAACTACCCAATTCAATTTTTGAAACGGGAAGGTGTAGAAAGAGAAATACAGAGGATGTTCGATCACAACATAAGAACGATCAGATTCACCATTTTCGAACACTACAGTAATTGTGAGTCGGAATAGGCCTTGATGCGAGGAGCCTCAATCAAATAATAGAGGAGGATCGACATTCATCTCCAGTACTGGAAGAAACTAGAGAAGTTATGAAATCCGCAATTTATTAGCTTATTGAACTTGACCGCGGGATATTGGCAAGTGCCACTACACGAAAGTTCCACCGCATTTTTAGTGAATGGGTGCAGGTACCATTTTAAGGTCTTCCAATTCGGTTTAAATGTTTCAATCGCTGTATTTGACAGATGCTTAGATTTCGTTCTAGGCCCAGAAGTGTTCTCTTTTGTCACGTTATACGTCGACAAGATACTTATAACATTAAGTGAACATTACAAACAACTAAGAGCAATATTTTAAAAATTAAAGCAAGCCAACATGACTAAATTTTAAGAAGTAAAAATTTCTACAATCAGAAGTAAAGTTTTTGGGGCACAGCATTAGGAAAGGTCAAGGGATTACCATGGGTCCAGCGAGACTAAACAGTATAAAAAATTGTTCACCACCAAAGCACAAGAAAGAGTTTCAATCCTTTCTAGGAGTATAAAGCTTCTACCGCAAGACCATTATTCAGAAACTGTAAGGAAATTATCATCATTACTGAAGAAAAATGCACACTGGATATGGGAGGATGAACATCAAAATATATTTGAAGAAGTACAAAATGCTTTCAGTGAAGATATGAGTCTGAAATTCCCAGATTTTGCAAAAACCATCTTGTTATACACGGATGTGTCAATGAATGCTGTAGGAGCTCATCCTCTTCTAGAAGGAGGAAATGAAGAAATTTTAAATCTTGCACTTGCCGGTAGAAGTCTGAAGGATGTAGAAAAGAGATGCACAATAACGGACCTAGAATTTCTAGCTGTAGTCTTCGCGTGCAGTAAGTTAAGAAACCTCATTTTAGGTTATCCGATAGCTTTGTATATAGACCACACCGTATTTTCTATGTTATTTACGTGCAAATACCTAATTTCAAGATTACAACGATGGACTTTACTAATCCAAAATTTAATTTACAAATCAAGCACTGCAAGGGAAGTGACAATAAAATTACTGATTGTATGTCGAGATATGGAAAGGGCAACCATATCAACAAGAAATTAACAATAGGAGCATTAAAGAAAAAGGAAGAAGAAAAGAAATTAAAGGAATTGGAAAATTTGAAAAATAAACAAAAGGAACATTCAAGTTGGACAAAAAAGAAATAGAAGAAAATAACATGAACAAAAGGAACAAATTAGGAAGGAATTTTACAATCGAGGTTGGATTACTTTTGAGAAGAGGAAGTAGATCAGAAGACAGACTGGTGGACAATACCTAGTCCGTGTAAAATAGAAAAAGAAGTGTTAAAAATTTACCATGAAATGCTAGGTCATTTTGCAACGCAAAAGATATAAAGAAAAACTGTTACATTTCGAATATAGGCAAGTTAGGAAATGTGTATCAGCATGTGACATCTGTCAAAAATCCAAAGTCACAAATAGAAAACAAGAAGCGCTTATGAAAAATGTCCTGGTTGAGAAACCTTTAGGTATGGTATCAGTTGATCTGTTTGGCCCACTACCGAGAGACTCAGAAGCCGAGTCCAAAATGGGAAAAGGAAACATGATCAAGTGAAGGATCCTATGAAATATTATCCAGGAGATATGATGCTACTTAAAACACATCACCAGTCATCGTCGCTTAGCCATGAAATAAAGAAATTCTTTAAGTTATACGAAGCACCACACGAAGTAGTAAGTAAAAAAGGAACAAATGATTATCTTTTAAAATATCCAAAACGGGAAGAAAACAGTGGTATACATAATTTGGAAATTTAAAAAAATATAGTTTATCAGAATACACAAATAGTACCCTAAACTTACAGGCAGCTACCTCTGTTTAACCCAAACAAACCTGTTACTATTAAATGTGTTTTTTTTTAGGGAAAATTGTTCTTTCACTAAAGTGTTTTGTATAACATCTTGATTTTGTTATAGGATTTCTAAATATTACGAACACTCAGTATATTGTTTTCGATTCAACTGTTCAGTTGGCTCAAAAACATGAGGGGATACTGTAACGGGCGTTATATTATTTCAATTCAAGATCGTACAAAAATTTTGTTTACTCTTTGCCATTAAAAGAAAGTGTAATATAAGCTGAATGTTATTGTAGAGGTTGTGTAAGTTTATTTTTAACTAAAAAAGGAAGTGACGTGAAACATATAAAGGGAATTAAATTGCAAGATGGATGTTATCTACAAACACTTGCACATTTTGTACGATAAGCATTTATATTTTACCGTCAGGTGAACGAATGTACCAAATAACAGGTCAGTCGAGTTTAAACATTTATTAAGAAAGGTCCTATGCGACTCGGGGACCAAATTTGTTAATAAAGCGGAAGTGAGTGAACGATAGTACGATAGCAAAATTTTATCTACTTAGTGAAGATAGATTCGCGTTAGTTATAGTTTGTGTAAGCGCGACGAAATAAAGAGTTTGCTATTAGAACAATTCCAGTGAAGTGCTGAAAGTAGCTGAACAAATAACGCTTTGAATAACGTTTTTGTGGGTTTATATGTGAATTTTATACCTTTCCCAAATTAATCCTTTTATCCTGAGTAAGGCTGGTAAGAAAAAAGTACGAAAGGTAAGTCCAAGCGTACTATCTGGAAAATTGGAAACAAAGAAGTGTTGAACTTTACTATGAACCTGAAAGTTTGTAACAACAATCCGTTACAGGAGTTAAATAAAAATAATTAAAAAAATGTACGTAAACCAATCTTCGCTACTTTTTTCGGAAAACCTTCCTGTAGGCAATCGGAGCAAATGCATATTGCATGTTCTAAGCAACATTTTTTTGTATTTTTGGCCTATTCTTTGCCTACTACAGTAAAAGCAACGACCAAGACGACCAGGTGGCGCATTGGAGGCTGAATTCATTTGTTCATCAATACGGCAAATTTCTTTCATTCTTGACCTAATTGATCTTGGAATACGTTTATTCAAAAAATGACTGCAGATAATCGTTTACTAGTTCCATACCAAGGGCTTCTAGAAAAAATCTCCTCGGCATTTTTACTATAGGATCTGATTTATATTCGTTTATCACGAATGAATTTATGCCAGCTATATTCATTGCAGAATAGAAGATCACCATAGTCCATCGTCGAGTGGCTCGGGTTCATTTGCAGGCGGCACACATTTTATCAATTAGTTCTACCCCTCCTTTGTATTGATTATAATCAATTATAATATGTAAAATGACATTTTTGTTTGTTCGTGGTATATATGACACAGTCGTCGATATTTCTTGAAAAACAAGCATACTTGCATTTTCTGGCCTCTCAGGCCTAATGAATTTTTTTTTTTTTATGATTGTGGACCTGAACAGGCTAAATTAGGCCTATCGTGCTAAAGCACTCTGGAACACTTAGGAGGATGGATGGGGGATAATGAATTGCCAATAGATGCCTATGAACAGCCACCTTAAATTTTCTCATATCATAAGTGAGAGGAAAACAGGAACTAGGGAGATCATTCCAGAGTTTAGAAGCCGTGTAGAAAAATGTGGATTGCGCCCGTTTGGTACGACAAGTGGAGATTTGTACTGCATACTGGTGATGTAAATGAGCGAACCGAGTGTCTCTCGAAAAGATAGCCCGGGATGGTATCAAAGAATATAATTCAGCAGCATAATAGCCGTTGTAATAACGATAATACAAAGATAGAACTGAAACCATCCTTCTATGCTCAAGGGACTGTATGTGAGAAGTTATGGACGGGTCATTTATAAGCCTAATCGCTCTCTTTTGGATACGATCAACGATATCGAGAGTGTATTGGGGAGCACTAACCCAGAGGTGAGAATTATATTCCAGATGAGGCCGAATTTGGGCCTTATACAGCAGAAGGAGTTGTCGAGAGGTAAAGTACTGCTTAGATCTGTACAAAAAGCCTATTTTACGAGCAGCTGTTTTGGTAGCTGACAGAAGATGGTCAACCCATGAGAGATTTGAAGATACAGTCATACCCAACAGAGTAATAGAGTCTGAAAACTTAAGAACTAAGCCATTCATACTTACAACAGGAAATGATCGATCTTTTTTGGCGGACATAAGGCAACACTGAGTTTTGTTAGCATTAAATTTAACTAGATTATTGCTTCCCCATTCGAGAATACGTTGAATGTCTTTGTTGATTGAATTTGCCATTTCAGCTTTAATTCCTTGATTTGACATAGAAGGTGGATTATTACTATGAGTAGACGGAGATGAACAACATTGAAGAGTGCTATCGTCAGCAAAGCAATGGATGGGGTTACTTGTTGAAGAAATAAGGTCGTTTATGTACAGCAGAAAAAGTGTAGGCGCTATAACGGATCCCTGTGGTACGACCGCGTTAATGCTAACTTCTTTTGAAGAAAAGCCATCAACTACGACACGTATTCGTCTTTTATCAAGGAAACTAGAAACCCAGTTGATGAGCGTATCATTTAACCCAAACGAGGTGAGTTTGGCAAGTAAACACTTATGCTAAACTTGGTCAAATGCCTTTGAGATGTCTAAAGCGATTACAACTGTTTCACCTGACTGCTCTACTGTATTGTTCCAAACTTGGGTCACATATGAAAGAAGGTCGCCTGTTGAACGACTTTGCCTAAACCCATATTGGTGGTCACTAAGGAGTTTGTTAGTTTCAAGGAACGTGAGCAGTTGCTGGTTGATGGCTTTTTCCATGATTTTAGACAAAATGGAAGTGATGGAAATTGGTCTGTAATTTGAGGGATCGGTCTTATCACCTTTTTTGGGAATATGTTGAACATTTGCTAACTTCCATGATGAAGGGAATTCGCCAGAAGATATAGAGATCGTATAGAGCTTAGATAGGACTGGTACTAGTTCGGGGAAACATTTCTTTAAGACAATAGCTGGGATACCGTCTGGGCCAGTCGCCTTATTGAGATCAAGCCTACTGATGATCGATTCCAAGAGCTTGTACCGAAAATGAATTGGTTTCATAACGTATGAAGAAGAGTTGACTAGGGGCACATCTTTTCCAGAATCATTGACACACGAGTTTGATGCAAACAAATCCACAAAAGTTGGCTTTGTCTACAGAATCAGCAACTACCGATCCGTCAATAGATGTCAGGGGGGGAAATGAAGATGTTCGAAAGTTTTTACTAATGGCTTTTGCTAAAGACCAAAATTTACGACTGCCTAAAGGAGATGTAACTAGTTCATTGCATTTTCGTTGTTCGAACAACTTTTTAGTTTTAGTGATGACACTTTTGCAGATATTTCTAGCACCAACGTATTCTACATGACTGTCGACCGATTTATTAGATTTCCATTTAATGTAACATCTATTTTTTAAAGACATTGCATCAGAACAAGCCTTATAGAACCAGGGTTGGGAACGTGAATGACCTACACGGTACTGTTTTTTCGGAATGTATAACTCCATTCCCATGAGGATGACTTCAGATACTGAAAGAGCGATGTCCGAAGAAGAGGACGACTTAAAACAATATTCACGCCATGGAAAGGTTGCAAAGAAATCCCGTAAATCACTCCATCGAGCTGACTTAAAACACCACAAGGTTCTATCGGTTTTGCGAACAACAGTGGAATTAGGTACAGTAGAAATGATTTTTATTAGACAATGGTCGGAAAGACCTGAAGGCGAAAGAACGGAAGTTTTATAAACAAGATGGTTTGATTTAAGAAAGAGATCTAGAAGATGTGGAGTATTTTTAGGTTTATCAGGGATTCTTGTGGGTTCAGAAATCATTTGTGTGAGATCACATGAAGTAGCAAATGTTTCTGCACTATGACCAGCGGGATTTGTAGTAGATGAAAATTGAAGCCAATTAGAGTTATGAACATTGAAATCGCCTACAAATGAGATATCGCAAGATGGAAACTGAGACAGGAGGTAGTCAACTTTCATACTGAGATCGAAGAAGTCTTGAAAGTTGCTGTCATTAGGAGACCTATAAATGCAACAGTAGAATTTCACAAAATTAGGACCAGAATGTTTAAACCAAATCACGTCAAAATTTTTATTTTCTAAGGAAGAAACCCTCTTGCAAGCAATTCTGTCCTTGATGTACGCACATACGCCTCCTTTATATCGAAAGTTAGAGTGAAGATGGTATTGAGGAAATTGCAAGTCGGGTGACTCGGAGCTTTCAGAGTAGACTTGTGTTTCAGATAGAATAGATAGCATTAAGATTAGACCTGATACCGCGGATGTCGCAGTAATGAATCAGAAAGTTGATACTTTCGATGACCGAGGTCGCTTGGGCCCTGCCCTCCCGGACATCCGAATGGGGCAGGATTTTACCTCCGGAATTTATAACCCTAGAAACCACAGCCATCTTATTTTTTAATTTGGGACTTTTAATCCGATAGGAAGACAGTGAGGGCGAGAAGGAAGAATAAGGATGAGAATAGATTAAGGATGATGGAAAAGGTAACCGGTAGCTTTTACCGAGCTCAGAAAATCGGAGACCCAATGTTAAGGAGCCCATGGTAAGGGTGGTGGTACCTCCCGGCTGGCATGGAGTATACATGCCTACCACCTGACAAATTGCAGTGGAAGCTCTCTTTTGTTTTTTCCTATAGTGCCCATCACAGCCAGCTGATATTCGTTCAAAAGTAGCTCGGTCAACCTGAGGCTTCAAAAAAAATTGACCGTGTGAGAACCAGATATAGGACTACAAAGCCGAGAAGCAAGAGAAATGTTGATTGTACCAACTTTGTACAGTGCGTGTCGCTGTTGTCCAACATAAACCTCTAGATCTGCTGTATAAGGAAATTTAGAGTTTATTAAAGCGTAGATCTCTATCCCATATTTATTGGGTTTATTAGGCATATGTACCCTAAAGCCGCACCTGCCACGGAAAGCTTCTAGTTTTTCATCAACTGTTGTATATTCTGACATTAAAAAATGTTTAGATAAATTTGAATTGAAAGAATCAAAGATATCTCTGATAGTTGCTAAGTTGTCATATTTTTGCCTCCCTTAGCGCGTTCGTTTATCATCAAAATGGGTATGTCTGAACAAAAGCTTGCCGTACTCTGTTAATGTAAAATCTCTCGCAATAAGCCATGTGTCCTATAGAGATCTTCTCCATTTCTGTGGTTATTTTGGATCCTCCAGATATATATATATATATATATATATATATATATATATATATATATATATATATATATATATATATATATATATATATATATATATATAAAAGACTCAATATTCTAAAATATCAGTTTTATTTGCATATTATTATTGGGATTATAGGAACACAATTCAGTGAAAATAGTCATGTTACCTACAATTTTTTTTAAACATCTTCAATAAAAGAACCAACTCCAAATTTCGAATGCGCTTTTGTATGTCGCACTCTCCCTTTTCCCCAGAAATTTTTGCCTTGGTCTTGTATCCTCCATTTAGTTTTTTCATCCCTACCAATGAAATATGTCACTCTTCGTGGAACATCCAATACTTCTGGGATTTCCTCTGTATATTTCTCAGTGCACTAAATAAATCACCCCCATACATGAAGCTAGACGTGCGCGTGACCACCGACATCAGAATTAATGGTAAAATATCGGCAAATAAATCGTCATGCGGACTCGTAGTCCGCACGTTAACCCTGAAAGGTTAAATTACAAGTGGTTTGCGTCTAGTTAACCTTCCGTGTGAATCATTGCGTACCGAAACAGTTAATAAAGGAAGAGGTGAGACCGTTTCATTAAGAGGATTTGGAATATATAGGGGATGGGATGAATAGCAAGTAAGTAGTATTAAGGAATCAAGGTAGTGGTTGGGTAAACGGGAAACTGATGGAGGTAAATAAGTAGCCGTCTATGGCAAGTATATTATGTCTTCAAATGGGCACCTGTTTACCCAAAACTTAACATACAAAGCAAAAATCTACAGATACACCAGTTAAAACGCCGCCGAATTTTGCACCCTGGGACAACAAACTAATAAGACAAACAAGTTTACATAAGCAGAGATACAGAGGTTGAGGGGATTTAAATGAGGTTATCAAGCAAATAAAGCAGGACCTTAAACCCATAATCGCTATGCAATAATTAACTTTAAACCAAATACCAATAAAATGAGGCAGTAAGGCGCAGAAGATTGTCTTAACACAAACGATATACGAGGATGACTTGACGGGACGCGACTGGACTACTGGTGCACTATAACGGTTAAAATGAAGATTCAATATTTGTATTTTAAGAACCTAACGCGCCTTACATTTTGGCCGATATGCAGAAAACCTTGGGTGCCAATGTCCTTTCGAAATCACCGATTTGTCATTGGGTGCATAATTTAAATTTGGTGATTGAAGGTTATGGTAATAACCCCGGAAACAATCGATTAAGTGCACGATATTGTTTTAAAGGATCGAAAGGATAAACATCGACGAAATAGCTAAGACCGTAGGCGTATCAACTGAGCGTATACATACGTCACATTTTGCACGTAGAATTGGGCATATGTAAGCTGTCAGCAAGATGGGTGGCACAATGGATGAATTGTGACAAAAAACGGGATAGAAAGCGACATTTTTAAGTTGTTTGAAGAGGATCAAGTTGATTATTTACGCCGCTTAGTTGCGGTTGATGAAACTGAATTTATCACTACATCCCCGAACAAAAACGCCAATCTCAACAGTGGAAACACCATGGGGTAGCCCTCTGCCAAAGAAGAATTCGTTTTCATTGTCCAAGATAAAGGTTAAGATTTCTTGGATTCGAAAGGTATACTTCTCATCAGTTACCAGTTATCAAAATAAGCCAAACCAGCAACGGAACATATTATGCGGAACTTTTGGGCCAACAACTACAACTGCTGAAAACAAATCCAGAATGTTCGAATAAAGTTGTTCTTTAATATGATAATGCATATTCTCATAACCAGTTGCATAGTTCGTAAAAATTGGATCAACTTCGCTTCCAGATTATCCCATACCCAACGGGTGTGACGTTGTTCAGTTGAAGTCGAGCCTTACGTCCCGTCAAATAATCCTCGGGGATTAGATCAAAATCAGTACATATTCCACCAAACAAATGATATAAGAAACGTTGAAAGGAAAAAGTGCTGTAACCCCATAAGGCACGGGGTACCAGCACTAAATCCAAACGACTTTAAATAAGTCGCAGAGGTAACATATGGCTAGACCCAATAGGAATAGATGCATCCAGTAACGTGATATAAATGCAACACCTTCGACTGAAATCAGTGACAGGTGCTCAGGAAAACACAAGTCCGCGGATTGAAAAATTTAATATTAGTATTGTAATTGCAAGAGAGCAATTTACCAGGATACAGAATGCGTGGCCATACACGGAACTTCTCTCGCTTACCAAAGGAGCTTAAAATAAGTTATATACAAAACTGACATTGAATTCCAGGCTTAATACACCAGCGATTATACAACTTAGCTTGGGTAAGGCGAAAACGGTGATAACGCATTTGCTGCATTCTAGACATCGTATTATTCTATGAACGCTTTAATGAGGTCAAACAATTCTGGACCAATTCGATGAAAGAAAACACACACTACTGTATGCACATGCATTTCCTTCAAGATAATCTAACTATGGATATACCAGCACGATTGTATACACGATCTAAGCTAACTAACATCAAGTCAGATAGAATGATCTCAAATTTACCATCATGGAGGTCGCCTATACACTTTTTCCCAAATTTGGGTTACATGTATTGCTAACTCGTAAACCGTTGGTTAAATTAGGGCAGTTTTACAACACTCTTTTACAAATTTAAATTCACCTTAAGATTTGATTTATCTTTTGTAATTTTTGAGGTAATGGGGAAACACGATATTGGTGCATTTTTAATTTTTGCCGGCAGCTCGTGAACGAGTGATATTGTTCTTTGGTTAATACACTATTAGGGCACTTTTATAAGAAAAATATAATAAAGACCAAAGTAATTTTCTAGCTTCATCTGTTTTCGAGATTTTTACATGAACTTTTTATTTCTTTGCAGGCGCCATATTGGATTTTTGCATTTTTGGAAAAAGCTCCTCGAGAGCTTTTAAATCATTTATTACAAGTCTAGGTTAATAGTTCCCTTAATTTTCAAAATTCGAAAGTATCGTTTTTTCATAGTAGGCTTTGATTACACGTAGCCGCCATCATGAAACGTTATTCATTATTCCATATCGCTGAGTTAAATTACGTAGTTACAATACAAGCATATGAAGAATAATTTCCAGAACGATACCAACTTAACCAGAGCCATTATACATTTTTGATTACGAACTTGTTAGCTTATGGATCGTTTTTGAAACCAAAACCCAAAACTTATACCAAAAATAATGAAGCAAAAAGTGGGACCGTAGTGGAACATCCAGGTATGACCAAACTACGAGGTAAATATGTAAGTAAGAAAATACTGCAATACCAAAATCAACTGTGCATCGAGTTCTAAAACAAAATCGTTTTTATCCTTATAAACCTCGTACAGAGTCTTGATGGAGATGATTTTAATACATGAACATTTTTTGGACAGACGAAAGACGGTTTACGAATTTTGGAGTATTTAATAAACAAGCATAATCATCATTTCGGAAAACTGAAAACCCAAATAATTTAGATGAAAGGGGTTTACAAACAAGATTTAGGTGTGATCTATGACATGGCGTTATAGGTAGATTGAAAAATAGCCTTTATTACGTCTGATAAATAAAATAAAACCTATACTTTAGTATTTTAGACGATAAATTGATTGAGACATGTATTCTTGATAAAAATCTAATGGGAACTAGCTTTTTGCGACTATGGCAGGAACAAATTATTACTGCTATTAGGGATGTTGTTCCACCAAATGAATGGCCCACCATTTGGTTCCAACAAAATGGTGTTCCGGCCCACAACGCCACAGAGATAATGGAGCTCCTCAGAAACACTTTTGGCGACAATACTATCTCCAATACTAGCACCATTGCTAACGAACAACAGAAATACCCATAAGGTGTCGCAGAAGTGAGAGAAAGGTGTTCAAAATTGAGGCAGGCATGTGTTGTAAATTCGTCTATTAGCTTTTTTAAATAAATTTTTTATTGAATTTTTGTTTCGTGGTTATATTAATTCTATTAAAGTTCTATATTCTCATAATAATAAATAGGAAGTTCTTAACTAAAAATATAAAATGTCTCTCGTTGCCTTGAAGTAAATTTTTAAATAAATAAGCTGATTTAAACTTAAGGAAATAGAATAATGATACGGGGCATTCTTTTTTTCATGATTGTGGCCTTGCTTAATTAAAGCCTGTTCTAAAAAAATAATTTTGAATTTTGGAGTTTAGGTTAATGGTTATTAACCTAGACTTGTAATACATAATTGAAAAGCTCTTAATGAGCTTTTTCCAAAAATGCAAAAATCCATTTTGGCGTCGGTAAGGCAATAAAATGTTTTGAAAACAAATGAAGCTATAAAATTATTGTTATATGCAGCATTTTGGTTTTTCCCATTATCTCCAAAACCACTACAGATAAATCAAATCTTAAGGCTGATTTAAATTTGTAATCAAGTTTTCTAAAGGTTTCCTAATTTGACCAATCCTGTAGCTAAAACGGTTTACGAGATGGCAATACATGTAAGCCAAATTTGGGACACAGTGTGTAGGAAACTAACAAAATACGATAGAAACCTGGCCCAGCAGGCAACCCAGTAGGAGCCAAAAAATTAATAGTACTAAACATCGCTTGGTGAGTTCCGTTATTCACTCTAAATATAATTTACAAATGCGACGTATGTAATCCATTAGACCTAACCTAGGTATTAACAAAAATAAAATGATTATACATGTTATGCTTCCCTTTAAGAAAGCATTGGAAGGTATCGAACATAAAAATAGAAAAAAACGCCAATGGTTTGTGCTTCTTGATTGTCGAACAGTTTTAATCTTCCTAGGAATCTACCTATCAAGTTTTCGAAGAAGCTCCTGTATATTTCTTTCGGGAAAACTCTTTTGTTTAATTCACCTATTGAAGTGGCACCAAATATGTTCTATGAGATTTAAGTCTGGTAAACCTTCTGGCCAACCATACTTTCAAATTAATCTTTTGAAGATACTGTCTCATTGTCTCAGACGCATGATAACGTAGGTTATCATGAATTAGAAGGATGTTTTGGTATACATAAGAGTAAAAAAGCATTATAATGTTTTAGACACACATGTAATGCACCTTTCTGCAGTCAAAGTTTCATTGTCAATGGCGTGAAGCTCCGAGCTAGCTGTGCTGTGGTTTCATCAATGCTACACTGTCCATATTCTGCTCTTTGCCGTCTCGATACCAACACTCAATAATCTAGTTTTAGGCAAAATCTAGATTCATCTATACAAAAGTACAAAATTCCAGTCCTGCTCTAACCATGTTTGATGGATTCTGGTAAAGACTAGTAGTGCTGTGAGGCGAAATGGCTCGCTGGAACGAATTATTGGGTCTAATCTGGCTTCTATGAGTTTCCTGTTAACAGTCTAGCTACTTACAGCAACTTCACAAGTATGCAGAAACTCATTCGTTACCTCAGAAGCTGTATAAGTCCGATTCCTTAACATTTAACGTGATGAAAAACGTCGGTCTTTGATATACCCAACATTATTGCAATTGGACCTTCAGCTATCAAAGTGTCTGCTCCGAGCACTTGGATTTTATTATGGTCAGACATAACCACAAGGATATTTAGTTACAGTAATGAATTATCAATGAATAGTTTTAGTTTTGAAACTAAGTAAATAAAGTAAAATAAAATGACAAAACGTAACTCTTTAGCACAGCGTGATTATTGGAAATATACTCAAGTTTCAATTTAAGCAAAGGTTTTGTAAGTAGAATGCCGCAAAGGCTAATTGGAGTTCTCACCTATCATGAAATAAACATATTTTGTCAAAACTGCGTTTTTGATAACTCTTTTTGCGTTCAAATAAAATTGCCAAATATCATAATAGTACAAGGTTTTACTAATAATTAACTCATATCACAGACAGAAAATCGACAAAAAAGGTATTGAGAACGCATGGGACAAACTCTACCCCGATATACACAGAAAATAAATAACACCTAAAGGAAAAAAGTACAACAAAAGGTTATTTGCTATAAATGAGAAAATCTGGGGAACCTTTTCGCATAAATTAAACAGAGGATACAACAGAACACCAGTAAGATAATTAGAGTTTATAATAAGTTTACCACCACTCTGGATAGAGGCAGTAAGGTTATTTGAACGGTTCATGTATTTCCACACGATATTCCGGGGAAAATATCGCAGGACCCTAGATTTCCAACCTACGTAAAATTTACGTAGACGTTTTATTAAATATGAAATAATTCGATTATTTATGGCATCCGCGTTCCGCCGCTCTAGCAGTGCTTCCCCCACTACCTCAACCCTCAAACGCCGACGCGACTTGAATTTTGCAGTTGCGGTTTGTGCGTGATCGAATAAAGAGTAATTGACCGCGCGTAAATTTTACGTATAGTTGGCAAAATCGTATATTTATACGTTTTTTATACGTATTTTTACGTATAGTTGGCAATAACGTAAGTCTCATTACTCATATTATGTTTTAGGTTTTAGATTTTTTGTTTATTTCAGCTCAAAATGAGCTCCAAAAGTACCTATCTGATAAAGATTTAGAAGAAATTCTCCAGGCAAGTGACTTCAGTGATATAAGCGACCTCGAAGATGACGACCATCAAATTGAAGCAGACTGGGACTATGACAGCGACGACAGTATTAGAGACAAAAATTATGTTCCAGACCCGATCGACGAAGATCAATACGAGAAAGATTTACAAGAAGTGTGGGGTTGCAATAAAGAGAGACCAAGCACTTCTAAATCTTCACAGTCGAAAAAAGCTAGAACCCATGAAGAAGCATCAACATCCAGCAATATGGACTTGCAAGCGCTATCACCTATTACTTCTCAGAACATCCCAGAACATTTTTGGGTAAAGATGGTTACAAGTGGTACGGCTTGGCTCCAAGAAATACCGAAAACCAAAAGACCCCAAGGAAAAATGTTGTGTATATCAGACCCGGTCCAACAGGCGAAGGCAAAGATGCCATCGAACCTATCAGCGCATTCAGTTTATTCCTTAGCGACGATATACGTACCGACGTATTGATTCACACTAATGAAAAAATATTTGAATTGCGGGAAAAATACAAAGTCAAAAACGCCTCCACCTCGCCAACGTCAATGAACGAACTAAAGGCTTTACTAGGTATATTAATTTTAGCTTCGGCACTCAAAGACAACCACCTTACGGCTGAAATGCTTTTCGACGATTCATTATCTGGTTCCAATTACCGTGCCACCATGAGTAGAACAAGATTCAACCTTTTAATAAATGCGCTGAGATTTGATGATGCAGCTACAAGGGCAGAACGAAGATGTACATCCACTTTTGCTCCGATTTCCGATATTTGGGATAAACTTATAAATAACTGTACCAAACACTATAAGCCCAGCGCATATTTATGCATTGACGAACAATTGATAGGTTTTCGAGGTAGATGTCCGTTCAGAATGTATATGCCAAATAAACCCAACAAATATGGCATAAAAATCCTTATGATGTGTGATGTTGCAACAAAATATCTCCTTAACGCAAGTCCTTACCTAGGAAAATCCACTAATAGGAATGAACTGAAGCTACACCAGTTTGTAGTCAGAATATGGATAACTGGTTCACCAATGTTCCACTAGTCGACAAACTAATCTAAACTAACAGTCGTCGGTACGATTAGAAAAATAAGAGACAGATACCCCAAGAGCTGCTAAACATAAATTCGAGACACAACGGAACATCGGTGGCCGTTTTACTGAAAACACTACTCTGGTTTCCTACAAACCAAAGGCAAACAAGAACGTCCTGTTATTGTCATCAATGCATAATACAAATGTATTGAACGCTGTCACGTCAAAACCAGAAATAATACATGTATACAATGCTACTAAAGGAGCAGTAGATGCTTTAGGTCAAATGACTTCCAATATGTGCTGCAACAGAAAGACAAGACGTTGGCCTCTCTGTGTTTTCTATAATATGTTGAATATTGCCGGTATAAATTCATATATCGTTTACAATCATAATATGGCATCTGCTGGAAAAAAATCGGGATCCAGGTTGAATTACATGATAAAGCTTCACGAGCAACTAACAAAACCATGGCTATCAACAAGACTGCAAATTCCTACATTGCCTAGAAAATTGAAAACAACTATTTCAAGTACTTTGAGTGAAAGTTCTCAAGAAGAAAATAAGACTTTAAAGGGAAACTCTAAAGGAAAGCGAACGTATTGTAGCCAGTGCCCTTACGTCAAAAGAAGAATGACAACAACATATTGTCAAAATTGTCCAAGACCTCTTTGTGCAGAGCACCAAATAAAAATTTGTAATGAATGCGCTGAATCTAAGTCTAAGTAGTCTTTTTATGTGTATTTTTTTGGTTATTTCGTTTATTTTAGGTTTGGGAAATATTTTTTTTAGGAAATATTTGTTATTTTTAAATAAAGTTCCGAAAGCTAGATAATGTAATTATTACTCTTATTTTCAATTCAAATCAAATGATATAAACCAATTTTTGCATACGTTTGTAATACACGTAAAATTTACGTATTGTTGGCAATATCATATATATTTTTAACGTTGGCAATCTAGGGTTAACAATGAATGTATTTTATCAGAAGCGCAAATGCGATAACTTCATACTAAGCAAGTATCTGGTTCAGAACAAGACAAGGCGTTCCAACCCAAAAAGTGAGGATTTAAAAAAAATTAAATAATTTTTTTAGGATTAAAAAGTAAAACAATAGTCTGTCAGATATATTAAAGTCGATCTTGACGAAGCTTTGCCAAACGTTGTAAAATGAGTTAATAAGTCGATTTAACGTTAGTCAAAAAAAGTCGATTGCTTAACCTTCTATACTGCATAACCTTCTATATCTACATATTTATGTAAGTTGGAAGGTAAAAATAAGTAGCACTTACACACCACATAAACCTATGAGTCGAAGCAAAAAAGGTCAGAATCCAATACTGAGTAGAGACCCACAGAAAGTACAAAGATAAACTTGCAAAATAAAATGTTTGTAAACCCTGTACACAAATAACAATGTCAATAGCTGTATATAGCAAAACAGCAAATACCAGAACTAAACAACTATGGCGAAAATGCTGGAAATAATGCAGCGAGAGCCTCCAGATGTTTAAATACACTCTCATAGAGGATGTTCAGGAATATTCACTGGAGGAGTTGATAGTCTTATTAACTGTACACAACTAGTTCGCCCACTACCTTAAAAGACTTAATTATTATTATTATTATTTTTTTTGTATTTGAGACCGAGACACAAACGGAAATGTTAGACATCTCTGTGCGTATCAACTACTAATGGTTATTACACTGTAGATCCCTTGGAAATACGATGATTGTCACGTTACAGATCCCTTGCTAAGGGTGGAATTTCTTTAGTAGGGCAAAATTTTAGTGAAGAGTAGTGGTAATAACCATTAGTAGTTGATGCGCATATAGATGGTTGACATTCCCGTTTGTATCTAGATCTCGTCCCAAAATTACAAAAAAAATATTCAAGAGGCTAACAGATGTGTCATTATTACTGTCAATTTCGATCGTTTAAGTTGTCTTTGATTTGCGTATTTCAAATCACATACCCCTTACGCCGTTATTCATTTCAGCCTAATAATGAGACTGCAGTTTAAACTAACAACAGGACTAGGACAATGTGATATTGATAGAAAATTTCAGGTAGAAGCAATCCGTCAGAATGACGCACACAGTCATCACTTCGAAGGATACTTATTAACTACACGACAAACCAAGAACTAGAAAACTGTAATCAATTATACGCAATAAACCTCAGAAATAAAAAACAAGTACTGAAAGCGATAACTAAATCACCGCTGACGCAATACTAAACGATAATTGTAAGTAGTTTTGCTAGATGGAAAAGTGAAATAGCTTAGAAGCCCCAAGGGTGCATGGGCAGAGGTGGGATTATCTCAAGCGAATAAACATCACCAATTCGTGACAAGACATCCAATCGAGGTTTAGATCTCGAAAGGTAAGATACTACGAGCTACAGCTATTGTTACCAAAAACGCAACGTTAACCGACATCATTTTCACTATGGATTGACCGTATAGTCGAAAAAACTGGTTCCATGACTACCAACAGTGAATAGCGGATCACCCCAGTCAGTCTCCATCACCGACACCGTATGAGATACCTTCGCTACTCTACCTATAGCGGGAAAGACCAAGCAACAAATCACTATAGCTACTCGACGTACCGTGGGAAAGGCCAAGCAGCAACCTACTATCGTCCGCCACAACAAAGAATAGTAGACGAAATACCACTAACAGGTGTCATCGGCCAGCTGAGGGCCAGCTGGTGCTCCGTCGATGTCGACGACGTTCATCGCCGCCGCTTGCGCAGTCGACACCGAAGTCATTACATTACATTACTTCGGAACACGGAGTAAGAAACAAAAAAAGACGACCAAGGACCGCTAATCAGCACCGACGACGACCACCAATGCGCTAGAGCCCCTGGAAGCCGTCTCATAAGCAGTGGAGACCGTACCCAGAGACAAACTTCCTCCGGTCAACACTTTGTCAGAGAGAGAATTGGGAAAACTACTTCCGAGAACTTAACCGACGTGGGAGTGCCTTTATCTGAACTAAGCCCTTCAACGAGGGAATTCGGAGAGATTCTGCCTCAACCAACGACCGAGGCAGGCTACTAGGATTTATGGATAGGTGTAATACACCATGTCATACATATCAGGCAAAGAGTGATCGTTTTTTTAAGGTGTGTGACGTGCCCGCAGAAATAACGTCTATTATTGTTGTAGGATAAAGAAGCAACGACGCCCGAGGTGGAGCTCGTCGCCCACCCACACCGGCGAAAAACTGGCTTCAAATAATCTACCGATGTCAGGGTTTCTGCCACACACAGCGCCGCTGCGATGCTGCGACCACCACAGCAGTGAAAACACGGAAACCCACACCCACTGGGCAAAGTACGAAATCCCGCGCCGACCAGCTAAAGTGCGTCACTTCTTGAGCTACAGGTGTTTCCTGAACTTCCAAGGAAGAAACAAAAGCGACAGAAAAGAACACTACCAGCAGCGGTACACTCTCCAACACGGGCCGGCGTCAGTTACGCCAATGCGCTGGCAGGTGATGTTAGGAAAGCGGAAGTACCGAAAGTGGTTCTGGGTGCAGTTTGTATTACGCCTGCCTAATTGACCTTAGAGTTCGACTGTAAGTTAGGCAGGCATCATCGGATGTCTCGATATAGATGAGGCGTTACCTATCTGTCTCTCTGACAGCGGCAAACTGGCTGATGCGAAAACTGCGACTGACCTGTAGAGGGACCATCACGCACCGTCAGATTGTGTTTTCTCTTTCTGAATAAACATACAAAGGTCCGACGCGAAGAATGATACTCCAGGGTGAGTACTACTGTATCGTTTTTACTTACCCTTACTTTCTGATGACATCGGCAATTATTATTTGAATAACTGATATTAGTTTATATTTGTTTCAGATACGCGGGGCGTCAGCATCAACAATACCAGCCGAGCGACAACAGGGCAGTCCACGCAACTCCATGCAATTCTACAACTAATGATCAACAACAACCACACATGGATTCCTTTAGAGACGCACACCATGTCAACAGATTTGTGCATAGTACGGTTATACGAGTCATCTGAGTCGTGATTCAGCAGTCAACGGAAGTTCATAGATAGTTTGAATGTTATATGAAGAAAGTTCGATTGTAAAATTCTACGTAGGTTTGGTTCATAAAGCATTTTCTGTATCTTGTAGCACCGGCGTGGATTTTCTTATACCATTTGTTCAAGTCGTTCGCCGAGCTAGTTGGCCCTGTGGTAACACATTATTCCTAGCATTCGAGAGGTAATGGGTTTGATTCCCGTTACCGTCGACCCTGTATGAGTTTATTTTAGGGGGTTCTTCTCATAAACATATTGGGACATGATCACTTCGTATACACATTTCATGTGCGGCTATTTAGGCGAATGCTGGGGTAGTATCTTTTTCCCCAAACCCTAATTATATTCCTTCCGATCCTATCCTAACCCACCACTCCTTAATCTTACTATGTGTAAATATGTAATGTATATATGCATGCTGAGAATGTATCGGTGTGCCTGAAGGGGCATGGAAAGCTCGAGCAGCCCGCCCTCTCCTTCAGTGAGGAAATGAAACACGTTGCTTTCCATTCTTCCTTTCCAAATCGTTCTACGTTCCCTTGAGTACACACCAACGTATATGTAAATTGCGAGTTTATATAACCGTAGATGCCGTTGCAGAGTTGGGGGGGGGGGGCAGAATAATAAAAAATAATTAATTTAGGATACCTGTATCTTAATTATTACGCTTAAAACGCTAAACACCACCAATTATATTATATGTCACAAGCAACTGAATACATTAATCTTGATAGAGATAACACAGCTTACAATGTCTCGAATTTATAAGCTAAAACCATAAATTAATCCAAACTTTTTTTAATCTCCCTATTTTGTAACAAATCTTTAACAAATTGGGTAGACTGTTTAGGTGTCCTAGCTCTATTAGGATCGCTAAAGTTTACGTAATATAATCCAAATCTGGGTCTAAAAGCGTTATATCGCAAATTTCGTACAAATATTCTTGAATTTCTTACCTGTAACCAAATAACCAGTCCAGATTGTCCAATAGGGACCACATTGTATATCCCTTAATCCTTACACCATCATACTCTATCGAGTCCAATAATTCAAGCAAATGGTTCTATAAAATAAATATAAATATCATTATACAGATATGGAGAATATTTTGTTTAAGTGGACTCACGATCACTTGCTAACAATCGAAACAAATTCCACAGATTTTCTTTAAATTTAGTCTAGTATCTAAATAAAAATAAGACATGTAATACCTAGATTACATCAAAACTTTTTTTCGGCTGAAACTGAATTGGGTGGGTTTTAAACCCTACACTGCAGGTATACACATTTAAAATAGTTACTTAAATTTTAGATATACATACCGTATGATAAGTGATACGACCGGTATCATCAAATGGTTTTGGATCGGGGAACCCATTTTCAGTTACATAAATTTTCGGATTTAAATAATTGGTTTTGATATGCCTCAAAATTTTTTTAAAACCCCAAGGCACTGACTAAAACTAGAATTAGAGCAACTATCCACGTAGCTATCCTATTACCTTCATAATCTCTATCGACCCCGTAGGCCAAGTCGGGTTTTGGAAAACGGAAACTCTAGCATCCTTTGCATATGATGGATAACCAATTGGTTCTTCTGCTGTATCTCTCACATAAAAAGCGGTGTAATAATTAAGAGCGAAAAAATCAGCAGCTCCTCGTATAAATAATATCTCGTCAGAATCTAATTTTGGAAGCCTCGACTTCAAAAAACCTTCACGTTCGCTACGATTGTTCACAACTTCTTTTATTAAATTCGGAAAATCCCCCATTTGTCCAAATACTGGATTCGCGTAAATACCAAACTACAACACATGATGTAACAAGGGCACTATTGTAACATACATATATACTTGAAACTGTCTAATCCTATTCGCTGCTTCTATATCTTCCTTTTTCCTACTAATAGGTTCATACCAATTACAACTAATGCTAATACCAATTTGACCTAAAACTTACATATTAATCCTCCATTGTTAAAAGTTACACACCTTTTTGGTTTTTGAAGGAATCTTTATACATGTGGTAAACTCTCGCATGTGCCAGTAGTATATTACGAGTACATATGTAATCTGCAACTCCACTTAAATTAATACCGGGCGCAAGAGCTCCAATTCCATAACCTCCTTGGCAAACTTGTGCTGGTTCATTAATTGTAATCCAATGTGTCACTCGATCACCAAAATTTTCGAATACAACTCGAGCGTAATACTGAAACCATTCTAACATTTTTGGATTCGTCCAACCGCCTAAGTTTTGCAGGATTTGCGGTAAATCCCAGTGATAAATTGTTACCATAGGTTCAATACCGTTAAACGTGAGGTTGTCGATAAGCTGATTGTAATAGTTTATGCCATTCTGATTGATTGGAGGTCCAAAACCGTAAGGAATAATTCTAGACCATGAAAGCGAAAATCGGTAGTATTGGAAACCCAAATCTTTTATTAAGGCGACATCTTCTTCTGTTTTATGGTATGAATCGCAAGCAATATCACCTGTAGAATTATCCGCAATTTTTGAGGTCGAGTATGAACCATGTGATCCCAAATACTTTCAGCTTTACCTATTAAGATATTGTGAGTCATTTAGTACATTCGTATTACCAGAGTACCATCTTCGTCCCACGCTCCTTCTGTTTGATAAGAGGATGTCGCTACTCCAATTTGCAAATAATCCGGTAATTTTAAAGATTGGCCACTTGTGCTAAAAGAGATCTACAAAATTAACGCACAGAGCAAGAATTTGAGAAAAATTACCTCTGGATGGAAAGTATTACTAAAATTATACATATTTCTTTATTCATCTTTTACTTTATATCATAGAAGTTTTTCATATATCAGAAAATGTGTATGTAACCTACTTGAAGGATTTATCTAAATTACACTGTAAAAGATTACCAAGTAAACAATCATTTTATCAATTCACGTCGAAATAACAAGTATATATAGGCATGCATTTACACTTTTTTTATTTAGATAAAATAATAAAAATTTTAGGTTTTATTCTCTTCCATTTCATTTTTGGGGAACGAAAATTATTTTGTATATAAATTCTTTGTGCATGTTCATATATCCATATTTTCTGGATTTTTTTAATTCTGGAAGTGGATTCGTATCCCAAGAATTACGTCTTGAATCGGTGTTATAAAACTGCATTCTATTCATGCATGACTCGTTGCAGAAACGATACTAGTGCAACTCATCTATGGTACCGTGTACTTCTCCTTCGCAAACTGTTATATGTAACCGGGGCTGTCAAAGGTTCCTGCTCATTCCTTACTGGCGTAGGAAGTTTTCCGTCCGTGGAAACGGAGAGTCTTTTGAGAGCACATCATTCCTCCTGCATAATTTTTTCGTAGGACCATCACATTTTTCTTTCACATGACCTCGTTTACCACACTTCCCGTTAGCAGCACTCGCGCGCAGATCCATTTCAACGGTCCATCTCCTGCATCGGATTCTCAAGAGTTGCACGTCATCCGTATAACAAGGCAGTTTTGAGCACGTCCCGACTGTAACTGCGTAATTAAGAGCAAATACTTATGAGACCACTAAAACCTCTGACGCTTTACCATATGACGCAAGATGATTGATCCTGGCTTAATCTTTCAGACCTTATTTTTTAGTTTCAAGGACAGGTGAATTGGAATCACCTTTTGAAGACAACCACATTCTGAGAAAGATCGAAAAGCTACAATCAGCTCACGTCATTAACAAACGTTATAACAATATTTAATTGAAACACAAGATGCTGCTTTTTTATGGAACAAAATGTTATTGACAGGGATATCTTGATGCGCAAGCTGAAGTACTTATAATTATGGTGAAATCGCGAAACTATATGCAGTTCATAGTTGTGTTCGATGGGTATGATGCAGGTCATTTAATAAGGAATATTACACATAGCAGAAAGCTAAACATCCATTACCTAATACTTCTCCGACAATACCGCAGTTAAAGGGAAGCAGGAAGGATACTATGCATTGAGAAGTATTAATCAACTGCTAATCAAATTAATCAGTGAAGAAATGATGATGTGACGTTGTACGGTTTTTCAATCGGAAGCCAACGCTGAAGCTAACAGTACTCAGGAACATTCCATCACACACATTGGGGAGGATACGGACCTATTAATTAATTTTATGTATTCCACTGACACTAATATTGCAAACAACGGTATTATACATGTAATAATCATGTCAACAGAAATTCTAAAAGTGTGTTACACCCATAACAACCAAACTATCTAGAACGTCTTCCTTCAAACGAATCTTCCACCAAATTCAATTGTCTAAGAATATACCGCTAGACTATGGTATTGATAAGTATGGCTGGCGAAATAAATGTTGCAATTTCGATAGTGATGAACATGTATTTGAAATGTACGATACGAATCCCTCGCAAGAGGATTTCTTCTTTGGAGGGTTCCGACGTGATTTGATTCAAGCATCCAGGTACTAAATTTGTAAAATTCCACAGTTGCATTTATTGGTTTCCCAATGATAGTAACTTTCTAGACTCCTTCAACTACATTAGTTTGAAAGTTGACCACATTCTGTTTTAGTCTCCATCTTAAGATATCTCAATTCTGGGAGTCTTTAATGTTAAAAATTCTAATTGACTTCAATTTTCATCTACTACTAATTCTGGTTCACATAGTGCAGAAAAATTCGCTATTTCAAGTGGTCCCACACAATGATTTCTGAACCTATAACCATACTTCACAACTTTTAGGCTTGTTTCTTTACATCACACCCACTTGTTTATAAAACTTCAGGACTTTTCCCACTATCTGGTTATTTTCTAATAGAAATAACTTCTAATGTCCCTATCTCTTTGTTGCTCAGAACACTGATAGAACGTTGTAGTGTTTTAAGTCAATCAAATGGCGTGATTTACGGAATTCCCTTGGGACGTTTCCATGACATGAATATTGATTTAAGTCATCCTCGTCTTCAGTAATTGCTCTTTCAGTATCTGAAGTCGTCATCATAGGCATGGAGTTCGTCTTGCTCCCAACCTTGGTTCAATAAGACTTGTGCTGATGCATGCATGAAAAATAAGCCTTATAGTAAATTGGTAACTAATAAAACGGCCGAGAGTCATTTAGACCACGTTTGTACTAGAAATACCAGCAACAGTGTTATCGCTAAAGTTAAAAAGTTGCTTCAACAACAAAAATGCAATGTACTAGCTACACCTCCTTTTGGTAGTCGTAAATTTCAGTCTTTACCTAAAGCCATTAGTAAAAACATTGGTATACTTTCATTTCTTCCATGATATCTTTTGAGAGATATTTGTTTGCTAATTCTGTAGACAAAGTCAATATTTTTGTGGATTTATTTTCATTCATTTTCGATACAAGCTTCTAGTAGTAGGTTTGATCCCAATACGGCCACTGACCCAGACTGCTTCCCACCTATTATCTTAAAGAGAAAGTCACATCAATATGCAGTACGAATCTCCACTTGCCGTAAGAATCGGGCCTAACCCACATTCTTCCACGCGGCTTCTAAAGTCGGGTATGATCATCCCTGTTCCTGATCACTTATGATACGAAAAAATTTTTTTAGCTGTCCCTACTCATTATCCTAAGGTTTCTGAGTACTTTAACACGTTGAGCTAAACTTGGCCTGTTAAGGACCACAATTATAAGCAAAAACTATAACACAGCGATGGGAAATAGTAATAGTAGTAAAAGAGTTATTTTCTTAACCCCTGTATTACTGTACTTTTCCTTTACATAATATAAAGTGTTTTTTTTAGAATAAATATTTAAAAAAATATACAGGGTAGTTAAATTAGTTCGTATCAGCTACTAAACCGTTGTACCAAATATTTTTTTTTTAATGGAATACCCTAATTGTTATGAATTTTCTTTAAAAAATTAATCAAAAACATACTCTTTTCATACTGCTATATCTCTGCCACGTTAATGTACTTGAAAAATGTACGTGTAATTTAATGTTGGCCAGTTCATACTGAGTTGTTTTTACTTTTGAATTCTATCATACATGGTGTCCAAAATTCCTCTTCGAACATTCACTTCTATCTTACTTCAATTTCTTAAGTAGAACACCCTGTATATTATTTTTCCGGTGGAAAACTTAAAGTGTGCTAGTTCAGAAAATACCACTTTTCCGTATATATCTCAACCTACTTTTGGGATACTAGGGTTTCTCTGAAAATTTACACAGAAAATGAGAAACTCATAGACAGCATGGCACTGAATCCGAACAATTGCTACTCGTTGGCGTAACCAATAAAGTATACAAATCAAGAATGAGCTAAGATGAATCAGCTGGATGTCTTCTGGCATCCAGGGTGTACGGCGAGAGATTTCCTGAAAGAAGGCATACAGATGCCTTTTTCTTAAAGGTGAATAGATTTGACAGGACTAGGAAAGTTACGTACGAGAACCATGAAAGCCAGTGCTAAACGAAGAGAATGAATTTAACGTTGCCGCATCTATTGTTGAAGATCCACATAGAAGTACAGAAGACATACGTGATTTGTTGGATTTAGGTCAAAATTCTGTGAAAAGAATGTTGAGTAACAATAGTGTATAAAAAAATCGTGTGGAACTAAATTAAACCTGAAGGACAAAGCTTCGAAAATATGATACATTTCTATAATTATGGTCTTGGTTGAATTGGAGAAGAAGAATGATTTTGGAATATTCCACAACAATGGTGATCTAAATAGGCATAATTTACACTTCTACATCGATACCAATTCACATTTCAAGTGTTTGAACATCTGATGAAGTAGTTATTGTGTGTATGTTAATTAATTTGTTAGGTTTAACAATCTCTCATTCTGAATTATTTCAGTATTATTTAAATAAGTATGATATATATTTGTTATACAGAAAGGATGAATATTATTATGCTAATTGTTTCGAATCCTTGTGCCATGCCGCTTGTAAGTTTTTCTCATTTTCTGTATAAATTTTCGGAGAAACTATAACATCACTAATGGAGGTTATGATAGATACGGCAGTCTGTAATTTTTTGAATGAGCACACTTCAAGCTTTCCAACGGATTTAAGAAATTCAATTAAAATAAAAATTGATATGGAAATGTTCTAAGAGAAATTTTGAACACCCTGTATGATAGAATCCAAACGAAAAGATAAAGAGTATGTGTTTCACTAAATTTTTAAATAAAATTCATAACTTGGCAACACTGAATTTGACAGTCTTACAAATTTGTAGTTGAATATGAAACCTACCGAGACTTTGCCACATAAAGAAAATATAATTTTTGGTATTACTCTCTTTTGATACACCCTGTATTCTTGACAATAATTTTGGTTTGCAACAAAGCGTGTGTATAGTGTAGCTTCAATCCTTCATGATAATATAAACATACAACTAAACATATGCGTTCTTTGAACTAAAAACTGGAATTGTACTTACATTAATCACTACTGGCCCCATTTATTTAAATTGGGAGCTAGGTAAGGAAGGAAAGGAAAGAAAGGAAAGAAACGTATTTCATTGCCTCCCTAAAAGGGAGGTCGGACCTTTCTTGAGCTATTGACGCTTTTACGTAAAAATATTCTAAAATGTAAATTTACTATGACAAAACAACAAATCAGGTAGGCTAGTCGCTCATAATAAAGAGGAACAATTGCATCTATTGTTTTGACGTTTGTATAATCATTAAAATATTTTTCCATTAGTTTGTCTGTTTTTTGATTGACGATTTGTCAATTTTTGTATAAAATGAATTTTTCCAGAGACGAAATGGTCGATATGATCTTTATTTTACGGCGAAGCTCAAAGAAATGCTTTGCTGGCTATGCGTTTGTACTGTGAACGATACCCAGAGAGAATGCAGCCGCGGAAAGAATCGTTTATGAATATTTTTGAGAGATTTATAAATTCTGGAAGTGTGTGTTATCCCAAGCGCGCAAAAACAAGCCCAAATGAAGAAATTGCGGCAGTTGCGGCATCTCTTATAGAAAATCCGCAAATTAGTACCAGAGAGCTAAGTACACACTTAGACCTAAATAGAAATACATTTCGCAGCTTTACTAAAAAAATAATTGCATCCTTATCATGTCGAGCAACATCAAGCTTTAAGTGAAATAGATTTTCAAAATCGTGAATCTTTCTGCCAATTGGAAACTACTAAAGTCGATAAAGAACCCAGTTTTGTTAATAACATTCTATTTACGGGCGAGGCAACTTTTCACAATAATGGCAATATTAATACACATAACTATCATCACTATTCAGATACTATTCCACACATCTTAAGAGTTGTTGAACACCAGAATTGATGGTCAGTTAATGTGTAGCGTGGTACAATCAATTTTAATGTGGTTGGTCCTTTTTTATTTGATGGGAGTCTTACTGGAGAAATATATTTACAGTTTTTGGAAAATGATTTACTCGAACTTTTGGAAAATATCGAGGTAGATAATATTCGTACGATGTGGTTTCAACTGGATGGCGCCTCTCCACACTATGCAATAAACGTTAGGCAATATCTGGATAGAAATTATCCGGTGAGGTGGATAGGACGAGGTGGTGTGCAAAACTGGCCATCCAGATCACCGGATCATACGCCCCTTGATTTCTTCCTTTGGGGCTACGTTAAAGAAAAAGTTTAACAACATTCTCCCCCACACGCGAAGATATGAAAAATAGAATTAAGAGCTGCGTTTCAATTCATTTCGCCTCTAATGTTGTTGCGAGTGAATCTTTCGTTGACCGAGCGAATTGCAAAGTGTTTAGCTAGGCTAAAGGTGTAGAGAATTATTTAAGTTTCCTATCAGTTAAATAATTTATTTGCCATTCGTATTTTCTGATTTGCTCTGGATATTGCTTTATTTTTTCTTTTGTATTGCAATATTTTCAAATATAGTGTTTATCTCTCAAGAAGGGTCCGTCTTATGGTTATGAAACCTATTATCAATTAGTATCTACTTTCACGGGGAATCGAAATGTAAAAAAATATACAGGGTGTTGAATTTGAAAAAATTGAGAAAAATTACACTTAGCGTAAGTTAATCATTCTGTATAGTTTTACATGTTTTCGATGTGGTATAAACAGATTTACAAAGTCGTAGTGACAACGCTCGCATCGTGGTTCCAAAGTTAACTCTATTTTGGTACTGAAGTGACGATATCTGCAGAACGGTTAGTGATACAGATACAAATTTCTATACCTTTATTCTAAATGTAACAGTGAATCCAAAAATGCAAAAATATACAGGGTGTTCCATTAAAAAAACACACAGGTTTGGGTTGGCATATTTTTGTCAATCACCCTGTATATACCTAAATATTTTTAGAATGTAGGTCCAATGATCGTGTATTCCCAAACCAAAATTTGTTTTGATATCTCTAATAGTTAAAAAGAAATCCTCCGTCCACGCAGTAGACGCCCACCCTGTGTATCGTTTGATTACAATATTCTTGTGTTCCCTAACAACAAAATCGTTTTCTTTGAATGATTTATTTGTAAATAGTCTCGAGTGCCCTATTTTCCTTACCAAATGTCGAGAGTGATACTATAAGGAATTTCACTTTCGACAATCATAAAAGTCACTTGCCTGAAGGTACGCGATTTTTAATTGCTAATACCAATCATGTAGTTCCCAAGCACAAACTGTCGTAAAAATCAATCAATTTCCTGGAAATTTACTATCACTTATGAAGTGATATGAAAAAAATTTCCCAAAAATGTGAAACTTGGCCGATTTAAGTTTGTTATCCATTCTAATGTGTTTCAAGTACTTCAAACATGTATTTTTCCATATAAAGTAAATGGTAGTTTGACGTGTTAAGAAAACATTGGTAGTAGTAGATAGTTACGAATAAGGATATTTAGAGAAGAGAAACCATAACATACCCGTGAATTGATATTTATAAAACAATGACAAAATAGGAATAACAATGAAATGTACAAATCATAAACCAAGAAACGGAAAGTCAATAGTAATAACGTAGTTATCAGATAAACCCAAACGAGAGCGGGAAGTAATTATTAACACTCATCCGGTATCCTAGTAAATCACGCAGATAACCCAGAATTCCGGATTTATCATTTACTTTGACAAATTGTTATTAATTTAGCGAAAATTTGTCTTGATGTATTAATATTTTTATCTTAACGGCACAATTAAATTCCTACAACGTTCCACGCCCAATTCGTCCTTATTTATTCCCAAATTGTATAAATTAAATTAAATATCGTCAAGAAGTCGTTTCCTGTTTACGATTTATTACGTTTTAATTGTGACTGATACAAGCACACAATGCAACTTAGGATTGTAACAAAAGAAATGTAAAAAAAAAATATTCTTTTCACATTTGATTTTATATCGTTGATTAACGATGTCAGATGTACGACGAGTGCCCTCGTAAATCGCATATGAATCCCGCATTGCTTGTTTTTCTCACAAAAACTCTCATCCGGGTATGCAATGCTCAATAGTCCGTGATTTTACACCATTATTTGTACTTTTTTCTAGGGAAACGCAACTGATAAATTGCATCGCACTACTGCTCTAGGTGTATCATTCACAATATAATGGGCGTGCAACCCTAAGGAAATTACATTTGTTAACTCAAAAATGGGGTATGTAAACTTTAGTCACCTATTCCATTATTACGTATACAAAATATTTTTCAAAATATTCCGTTTAATTTATGAGATTTGGAAACTAACTGTAAAAATGGTGATTAAATTTAATAATACATTAATAAAGTACTAAACTAAATGTTCCTTTGCAAATGAATAAACCCTTGTCCGAATAGGAAGCGTTTCTAACGTAACCGGCCCAATGAGTACTACACCAGAAATACCGGGTGGCCAAATTCCTAAAATATTTTCTAGTATACAGAGTGTTTCAAAAAAGCGGGTAGTCAGAAAGGTTTTTTTTTAATGGTAACCCCCATTTTTTAACAGAATCAAATTTAGCACAAAATTCTATGTATCTTAATGTAAGGTTTGTTGCGGTGTTGCCAAGTTATGTGTAATTCACAAAAAAAATGTGGAAAAAACCTATACAAAAGGTCCTTAAAAAAAAGTCACTAACGTAACCGGACCAATGAGTGCTACAACAGAAATACGTATTTTTGCTTTTTATATACCGGGTGGCCACATTCCTAAAATATTTTCTAGTATACAGAGTGTTCCAAACAAGCGGGTCGGCAGAAAGGTTTTTTTAATGGTAACCCCCATTTTTTAACAGAATCGAATTTAGAACAAAATTCTATGTATCTTAATGTAAGGTTTGTTGCGGTGTTGCCAAGTTATGTGTAATTCACAAAAGAAATGTGGAAAAAACCTATACAAAAAGTCGTTAAAAAAAATCACTAGTATAAATATAATAACACGGTGTTGCGCTTTCATAAACATCAAAATGTCTGAATAAGTCTGTAAAAGAAAACTGCTTATAACTTATACAGGCCATTTTTTTTCGGTGGTGCCAATATTGAAATTTTTGAAGTAGCAGAACTTAATTTTCTTAAACGGATCACTATGCTTTTTATTCCGGAATGTTATACAGTATGTTATGCTCTATAAATTTGCAATTACAACTAATATTCTAAAATGGACCGTTTTGCCACAATTGTAGATTTTATTTGAAAATGCACTAAAATATTCCTGTTTTTTGTTGATTTATTTCCGTGATATGCCGTGACTTGAGCACAAACGGATATTATCAGATGTTCAAAATGTGTTTTAATTGCATTTTATTAACTTGTACTTACAATATGATTAAAATATTTCTTCCTAAAAAACGGACTAATGGAAATAGAAAAAATGGTCATAGAAGAATGAACAAGACTCCGTTTTACAAACTAGCTATAAATACAATACATAGTTATTTTAACAAGTGTTCAAACTGTCTTTCTTGTTATTCTAAGCACTCTCAATACGTTTAAAAAAAGAATACTTAACTCTTCGAAGTATCACTGCTGTTATAGAATCAAATGTATTACGAATTCGAATTTTCATATTTTCTTTGGTTGTTGATACCTCCCGGTAAACGATTTCTGTTATAAATAAAAATCTAGGGGAGTTAGGTCGGGTGATCGGGATGGCCAGTTTACTGCACCTATACGTCCTATCCATTTACCAGGAAATTGTTGATTTTGCCATTCTGTAACAATTCTAGTACAATGAGGCGTGCTCCGTCTTGCTGAAGCCACATTTCCAGGACAGTATTAGCCGGAACATTTTCCAAAATACCAAATAATTGATTGTTCAGAAAATAATAATACATTTCTCCATTTAAATGATCGCCAAAGAAGTAGGGACCAATAAGATATTCTTCTAAAATTCCGGCCCACACATTCATAGACCACCTGTGCTGACTGTTTGCTGTTAACATAAAATGTGGATTGTGATCTTGTTTTATAAGCTCTGCTAGCTAACAAACAATTTCTATTACACTCCCCCAAAATAAAAATCATATCTACTAACTCTTCTCTTGGAAATTGTATGTTTAATGAAAAAATAGCTAAACTCATTAAATTATAAGTCGCAACAGTGACAGTAAAACTGATGTTGTTTCTTACAAAATACTAAACATTTTTACCTGATAAATATTTAAAAAGATAAATATTTAATATTTAAATTTAAAACATAGATATTTATCTTTAGTTTGTAAAACGAAGTCTTGTTCATTCTCTTATAACCATTTCCGTTACTCCTTTTTTTAGTAAGAAATATTTTAATAATGTTATAAACACGAATCAATAAAATGCAATTAAAAGCACATTTTTAACGTCTGATAATGGCCGTTTGTGCTCAAGTCACGACATACACCGGAATAAAACAACAAAAAACAGAGATATTTTACTGCATTTTCAAATAAACCCTGCAATTGTGACAAAACGGTCCATTTTAAAATATTATTTGTAATTGCAAATTTATATTGCACTAACCGACCCTGCACGGCGTTGCCCGTGACGAATTCAATACCCGAGGATTAACCCACTTTGAAACTCTACTAAAAGTCAGCACCAATCTACATAAATTTTTAATACAGTTATTTCTGTCAAATATAAGACATAGCGGATACCCTGCGTGTTCTACTATGCTAATGAAACCTAGCCGATATTTAAAAAAAAATTATGCTAAAACCCTTGTTGAGGAGGAGTGTCCTCAATAACATCCCAAAGTTTCATGGCAATCGGATGGATGGTTTCAAAGTCTATAACGGACACAGGTAGAAACATTTTTTGTGTTTTATATACAGGGTGCTGATCGGACCGCTCGGTAATAGCATTTTACATAAAAATCACACTTATGCAATTTCCTGCTCCTATAATTGGTTTAGAGCAAAAACATAAGAAATCAAAGTTTTAAATAAGCCCTAAAAGGGAACTTCAGAAATCATCTGAAGCACCTCCTGGGAATATACAGGAAACCATTGACTTTAGACTAAAATGTATCAAGACAATATTTTTTAATTATCAAAAAGTTCGCTTTACGAAACTTTTGCGTAGGGCAACAGAATATACCGATTACTATTTGAAGTAATAGTTTTTTTACAAACAATTCAATAATTTAAACCAAGTGTTCCTAATAAGAGGTTTTCTTAGGCAAAAATAAGCTTTAAAAATTCTGAAAACTATCAATCTAAATTTATTGAAAACTATTAACATTAGAGCACAGTGTGCGATAGAGCTTTAGACAACTAAGCTCTTTACGTATTATTGGAATTATTATGGCTTCCATTTGCACACTAGCTTGGCTTATCGGATTTTCTGCCAGTGGGATGTATGTGGCTTCTTTGAAGTTTCGGTGAGTTGTATTCTCGTTCATTGCCGCTACATGTATGTTATCCCATTGGATCCGGTTTTTCGTTCCAAACATGTTCGGCTTCTTGATATTTATGTTTCGCCTTTGCGGATGTCGCTCTTACGTTCCTGAGTTCTCACTTTGAGTGGTCTACTGCTCTCTCCTATGTATGATCTGTCGCATTCGAATAGTAAGTTGTATACACAAGTCTTGGAATGTTGGTCTCCATTGTGTGGTTTGGTTTTGGTTAGTGTACCCCTGAGCGTTCTTCCCTATCCTTCATATTTTGTTCGAGGTTACTGGTACATAGGTATTATCGCTTTGCATCTAGGTTCTTCTTTTCCCTCTTTAGGTTAGATGTTACAGCGGGGTAGCCATTTCCCTTAAGTGCTTTAGCGATATTTCCTTTTTCATTTCCCAAGTCCTCCTGTTTCAAGCATATTGTTTCAACTCCACAGTACAAGTATGTTGCCACGCCTAGGACATAACACTTTTGTAGTGATTGGAATTGTGTGTAGGTATCTTCCCGTGTAGGTGCATGCACTTGTCGTGAAAGTGTTTTCATTCCTGTGTACCAGTACATTCAGCAATGGACTTCAATTCCATCGTGAAAAGAGAGCGATCATTTTCCTTAAGAATAACCCATCGATCAAGATTCTCCCGGCAGCCAAAGGAAACTGGATTGCAGTAATGGATATAGAGACCTAGGTAATAGATATAGAGACTTACAACTACTGGACGGGAGCGGGTGCAAACAAATACTAAAGACATCGATCGAAAGGCGGATGTACCAAACGCTGGAAAGATATAAAGAGGAATTCTTCAATTACCAAAGAACTAAACTAATCCCACACTTCAGAAAACCTCCTCATTTGTATGGTCTGCAAAGATCCACAAGGGAGGTCTGAGACTATTTTCGAGCTCGAGAGATTCTCTTATTCATCCATTAGCACACTATTTACTAGGTATAATCACATCCTTATTGGGAAAAACCGAACCTGTGGCCAAGAATGCGCAGCACTTCGTGGAAACCATCAGAAACTTCCAACCCAATCACGTAGAAATACTGGTAAGCTTCGACATCGTGAGCCTATTCACAAATGTGTCCATCGACAAAGCACTAATTGTCAGTAAAAGGATGAAATGTTAGACAAACTCGCACAAATCTCGGTAAATACAATAATGTAACTTCTGGCAGTCCACATTGGAGCAACATAGCACCAAATAAAAGGCAAATTCTACCAAAGAGAGATTGAGATGACGATGGATACACTACTACCATCCATAATTAGCAATGAAATTGGAGTCGGAACAAAACTGCCGTACCTGGATGTACACAGGATTGACAACGCTTTCACGACAAGTTTATAGAGGAAACCCAACCACACGAGGAAGTATTCATACTAAAACTCCAATCATCACAAAAATGTGAAGTTAGGCGTGGTAAGATGCTTGTGTAGTATAGCTGAACCACTGTGCTCGAAACAAGAGGATCTGAAAGGAGAAACATCAAATATCGTTATAACATTGAAGGCTACCTCAGTCTAATACCTAACCTAAATAGGGAAAGGGCAACCAAAGAGAAGAACCTAAGTACACGGAGGTAACACCATACAAACCAGGTACTTCGGACAAATTACAAAGGGTAGGCAGCAAATATAAGATGCGCACTGTCTTCAAATCGACAATAACGCACAGAGGAACACTAACCAAAACCAAACCACACAATGCAGACTAGAATTCCAAGAATTGTATATACAACTGACCATGCGAATGGGGCAGATAAGACATAGGAGAAATCAGTAGACTACTCAAAGTGAGAACTCGGGAACAAAAACTACATCCGCAAAGGCGAAACAGAAAGATCAAGAATCGATGAACATGTCTGAAACGAAGATCACCGAATCCAATGGGATAACATACAGATAGTGGTAAAGGACGTGCATTGCACTGGCAGAAAATCCGATAAACAAGATAGTGCAGAAAAGACACCCACATGAATACCATTAATGTGCGCAATACATCGTTGCAACCATGAAAAATAGTATTACTCAGTGGTTCAGCGGCAAAGGTGTCGGGACTAAATAATAGATACCAAGTTCGAATCTGAGAGTAGTCGAGTGCTTGGGAAAAGATGATAAGTAAACGAATTCGGCTCAAGTGAGCAATCAGTCCTTCTCAGGACTAAGGTTAATATGGGAAGCAGAGTCCGCTTTAGTAAGGTCGCACTATAAACGCAAAACTGTAAAAATGGGCCGATCAACTCAAGTAATCCGAAGATTGATACGAATTCCCTTATTTCTAGTAATTTTGAAAGCCCTCGAGGAGTAGGTGATTACAATTGCGATACACACATTAAAAACGTGAAACTCTTATAATCAATGCGACCATTAAGGGTTTATTAATTGCGAATATAAGAACAACTATTTGATTAAGTGACGTGTTCTGAGCGTTTAGTAATTCATATCTGCATTTTTATTAATGTTTTTAGCATAACACACACGATTAAAAATTTTCACAGATACAGTTGAAGTGGCTTTTAACACATAAGATATTCTGTATTGTAAGTGATTTGTAACTGTGGTTTCCTATTAGTTCAGTTGATCGGCCTATTTCCATAGTTTTTACTTTTTGAGCGGACTCTGCTTCCGTCATCTGGCTTAGTCTTGAGAATGACTGTTTTCATAGAGACTAAAAGCAATACGCGGTCCAACACCCGAAAAACCAAGGAGAAATACAGCAGCCGCGGAAAACTAAAACAACTGTTTATGTTATATATATATATATATATATATATATATATATATATATATGTATATATATATATGTATATATATATTTGAAGACAAGCGATATCCCAATTGACGAAGCTATGGCTTACATACGTGGACTATACTTTCGTAGTTTGACAACACGGCAATCATAAGCTAGATAAATTCCTAGACCATCGCAATAGCCGCGCACCCTCCATAAAATTCACAATGGAATTGGAGTCCCAACAAAAACTGCCATTCCTGGATGTGCTGGTACACAGGAATGACAACACTTTCACAACTGTATACAGGAAACAAAAAAACAAAAGCATGAAGTTAGGCGTGGCAAAATGCTTGTACGATAGAGCGAAAACAATATGCTCAAAACAAGAGGATCTGAACTAAGAAAAAGGAAACGTCGTTAAAACACTCAAAGAAAATGGCTACCCCGATCTAACACCTAACTTAAACAGGGAAAGGGTAACCAGAAAAGAAGAACCTAAATATACAGCGATAATACCATATACACAAGGTACCTCAGACAAAATACGAAGGACAGGCAGCAAATACAGGATATACACTGCCTTCAAATCGACCAGTACGCTCAGGGGAATACTAACAAAAATCAAACCACACATTGAAGATCAGCATTCCAAGAATTGTGTATACAACCCGCCATGCGAATGCGGAGAGAGCAGTAGACCACTGAAAGTGAGAACACAGGAACATAAGAACAACGTCCTCAAGGGCGAAATGGAAAAATAAAGAATTGCCAAACATATCTGGAATGAAGACCACCGCATCCAATGGGATAAGATACAGATAGTGACAAAAAGCGAGAATAATACACATCAGAAACTCAAAGAAGCCACATACATCGCACCAGAAAAAATCCAGTAAGCCAAGCTTGTGTGGGAATGAAACCCATACGGATTCCAATAATGCGCAATGCGCCTGCGCAATAAGTTACAGCGCAACATGCGCAATAAACTACTGCGCAACCATGAAACAATTTATTTATTTTGTAGCTCAGTGGAAAAAGTGTCAGACTTGCAAGTGAAATGTACCAAGCTCGAATCTGAGAGTAGTCAAGTGCTTGGGAAAAAATCATAACATATGAATTCAACTCAAGTGCGAAAACAGTCCTTCTCAGGATTAATCCTGATGACGGAAACAGAGCCCTCTTCCGAAACGTCGCGCTCAAAAAGCAAAAACTGTGGAAATAGGCCGATCAACTCAACTAAGACAAGATATTGAGTATTTTATTTTCTGATGGGTAATTAAAGGTTTTCAAAAATTTTTTTAACGTTTATAGTTCCAAATTTAGATTAGTAACGTCGATAATAATTAAACTTATTGCATGGTTCTGGAATGGGCGGGCGGAAATCTGTTCAACAATACATTAACTAATGAAAGCAATCATTAAACTGAAATACTACTACCGTATTTAAATTATTACGATACATAAATTAATTTAATAACTGATTGTTTACTATTTTTGGTATTACTTGGAACCAGTGGATTTTAGATTTGAACAGTGTGTGCTAAAACTTTGATTTTACCGCGTTTGCTAATTTTGTATTGCATAAATATATAAAAGATAACTACAGTCCATGAAAAAGGAAAAGGAAAAGACTACGTATTTTATTCCCTCCCTAAAGGGAAGGGCGGGCTGCTCGAGCTTTCCTAGCTCCTTCAGCCACAATCACGGATTCCCAGCGTACATACATACATTACGTATATATGAATGGTGGGATTAAGGATGTGTGTGGTCAGGATAGGATCGGAAGGAACGGAGTTAGGTCCTGAGGGGGAAAATACTATCACAGCATTTGCCTAAGTAGCCGCACATGGTGTGCATATATGCAGTGACCATGCCGCTACATGTGTATGAGGAAAACCCCCTGAAAAAACCTCATGAAAGGTAGACGGTAACGGGAATCGAACCCATTACCTCCCGAATGCTAAGCAGGTTGTGTCACCACTCCACTACGCTACCAGCTCGGTTACAGTTCATGACCTAGTTGCCGTTTAAATATATGGCTGTAATAGCTATTTGGACGTATTTTTCGGATATTTGGGTAAACGGATTTTAAGGGTAATTTTACCTCAAATTAATTTTCTTCATAAAAGCAAATTGAGTTAAACAATCTGATGAACACCGGATTATGGCAATACAAGCGGAACTTTATATCTTAGCAGCCACAAATTGAAAATTTCTCTAAAGAAAATAAAACGTATCTAATTAAGCGATTTAAGCCCTTACAGTTTGTAATATGTGTTTACCTCTTTAGTCCTGTTTAGAAAGGTATCTACATCAATTATTTTTGCAATAAAATTATTTTAACAGGTATAAGAAGAAAAGCTTTATTTTATTCACGCTAAGCATTGACCGCAAGAACAAAAAATTTCGGTTACATTTCGTTTTATTATTTGTTAACTGAGTAAGTAAGAAGCAAGACGAGCTTTTATTCATTGCGAATAACCGAAAACGTGAATAAATTTAAACTAACTGCATTACGGCTGACTACCACCTCAACACGCCGAGCACGTTTTGGAATTGCAAGTTTAATCTGTTTAGTGTCGATATTTATAGTGTTTTTCGTTTGTCCTTTGGTGATCTTTTGTATCTTTTGCCTTTTCTTTTGAATTTTTTGCCACGGATTATACATTCCGAGAATACGTCGATACCTATAGGAAATCGTAACTAGTTTGGGCAGTGACGCTAGATTTGAAAAATCATGTCTAGTCTTTCCGTGCGTACGTGGTTTTAAGCCGAACGGTTTGACGTAGCATAATGCGGTTTAAAAAATTTTTTAGGACTACTAATATGGTCACATTACTACACCAAAGGTAAAAATGTTTATTACCTACACAGAAAGTAATTATATTTTTGTGCCTTCGTTCTGTAACAGGGCATATGCAGATCGCAAATGCGTTCGGAAAATATGCGTTTTACGGCCTAGGCCGGCAAAAATAATACTAAACGAGCTTTTCTCCCGAAAATTTTGCGGTTAAAATTAAATTTACAACATTGTAAAACAAAACAATAATCTATGTCAGAATGACGTTTAAAACTTCATGTCAGATGTCATACATAATTACATGTTAACGTAAAAAAAAATTTCAAAGCCGCCCGCTTCTATAAAAATATCGATAATACAGCTTAAGCGTTTGCAATATATATATATATATATATATATATATATATATATATATATATATATATATATTACATTTATTTAAAATTCTGGCTCCGTTATTTCCTTCTACGCAAAATTACCGTCATATCAAAAACAAAAGTTATCGAAATCCATCAAGCGTTTGTCTCAAAATCTGAGTGAACTAAATGACCCGATTATTTTAATATGTAAGACTGTAGTTGGTATTCGTTGTAGTGATAGAAGTGATAGAATATTCGGCATAATCGACATTTGACATAACACAAAGCCTAATCACATTACCGTGTACGTGTACTCATCCGTTGTTATGTCCGTATTAGTTCCTTATAAACTACAAATTACATCTATGAATTATTATAAACTCAACAAAAATCGAGTAATGAATAATTTCGCGTTGAATTTTTTAGGTTATATTGGTTACTGTCAGTTGTCAGTATTGCCAACTTAATTTCAAGGGGTATGAAATTTTAAAAAGTACAACAATTTTGTTTATTGATTTTGATAACAATTGTTGACGTCGGCACAAAAAATCTTGTGTCTCATTCTGCCATAAAATAGTTTGCGAGTACTCACAAACACCCATTTTCTGGCCTTGTAATACAAATAACTATTTATTAAGGGTTGAATCTATCCATATAACTTTGACAGTAAAATTTTGTATTATACGTTTAAAATATTTTACAAACGTGGTCGATGGTTTTGATTATACAGTATCAATCCGAATAAAATGAAAAAATTTTGTAAACTCTTTTGACATGCTAATGACTATTTAACTATTTTAATTTCTTCCAATTTACGCTTCAAAAGAATTCTTTGTTTGTTTATACTTCAAAACACACGCTTACATAATACCAAAAAGTATAAAATAAAGTACTAATTAACGCTACTCTTTCTTAGACAAACATAAAATGTGCACGTAAGCAAACAAAAGAAATAATTACAAAAAAAATTTAAATTAAATATGAAAAATAACAGTGTAGATTTCTTTAGGTATGCAGTGAACGTCAGCAAAAGGAATGTCGGTTTCATTTTCAGCCCTATAAATCAGAGCCAAAAAGCTTTAATAAAACATCTCCACCTTACTACTGTAGATTTGTCGCTGAAACATCAGCTATTTCCAAGCTCAAATATTTTTATGCCTGCACTTTGTCTAAAGGGATGCGTTCATATTATTCATTACCTATTGTGAGGGGTAAAAAATATATATGTGTATCCAAGTGAGCCTTACATCATAAAATATATAAACGGACGTATAAATATCAAGGATTTTCTAGCTTTTTTACTTTTAGTGTTATGTTTTACTTATACACATTTTCGTTCATTTATTACAACAATGTATGTTTTCATCACTTTGCTTATCTAAACTTAAATGTTATTAGTTCAATTTAAACAGTGCTTAAAGTACCATTTCATAGCATCGGTTTGATTAACTCTATATTGATTATTATAAAGTTACTTTTTTTAATCGTATTTGAGATATTTGAATACTTACTTTTGGAAAAATTACTGATATACGTTACAGAAACTTTTAATGTTGCTCTAATTTATTTTCTACCGTTGGATGATTCGTTAATCTTTCGCATCCACGTTTTCTTGTTCATCCTTTAGCTGTATGTACCACATGTTTTGCTTTATAGATTTGTGTTGTGCGCCTGTATGAGCGCATTCTCTGGAGGTGAGGAAATCATTTTAGATGACTTTCTTGATTTATATCATTAACTGCTTATCTATTGACGTTTTCTCTTAATATGTTACCGGGACAACTTACTTGGGCTGGCTACTTGTGCTAATTAGTCTGAGATCGGTTATATGTTCCGCACTAAATAATCGAGAACAAGATCTGAGGTAGGAAAATGTGCTCTAGCAAGAGGGTGCTAGAAATAGCTGCTCCATTACCCATCAGTTAGAGGTAAAGTGAATCTTGCCGTGTTTCGGTTTCTTACGACTGCGTGGTGATGGTTGCTTGAGTGGTGCGTAAGTAACTTGCGGGCTTATCAGTCTAAAGTACAACTTCGTCAACATCACACGGACCGAGTCATTTAAAAGGCAGATTGTTCGGCTAAGCAGCAAAACCGGGCGTAGCTTGCGACACATTGCGTCTCACAATAACTCCAGGTTCTAGTTTATGTCAAGTTTCAGACGTGTTGCCAGTCTTGCTTAATCACGCTTAAAATCGCCAGTATTTGGTCTTTCTCAATTTACTTAAGTGGTAAGTGGTAACGGCCTTTTGCATTGTCGTACATGTACAGGTTTGGAAGTCTTGATAGCTTTTCGTCCAGGTCACTAACAATGGAAGAGATTTTGGTTGGCTTCAACACGATTTACTACAAATGTTACCACCTAAGCTAGGTAGTTGCGACGGTTTGATAAAAAGGCTTGTCAAGTGCTGATTCGAGCGCAATTGTATCGTTGAGAACCACTTGAGTTAGTTAGATTCAAACCAATGTTGCCACACATTGCGGGAATGATGATCGGTTTTGTGCATGTCTTGGAGAGCTAGAGGTGGGCCCGTGAAAAGCCTTGTTCATTCAACATGTTCTTGGCCGACAACTCTTACAAGTGGACTTTACTTGAGATGGTTATAGCGCAGCACACCTTTCACCTTAATATTAAAATCGGCGATAATCCGAATAGGTACATGCACTTCTTAATACTAAATAGTAACAGGAGTTATTTTTAAGTTTTATAAAATCAACTCGTAAAATTTTATTACAAACTATTAACACACGCAATACTGAAGCTAAATGAACATGACTACACAGCACAAAACACATATGAAACGAGGTGGGAAATCTTTGCAGTATTTACAAAAACCCGAGAAGATGTTGAAAAGAACGGAGGTTTTTTATATTTGGTTACAAATTAATATAGCATTACTTTGTAGGAGTAGATGAGCGAAAGTGTGAAAGTATTAACAAGTCCTAAGTTTAGAATGCAACGGTTGCAGATAAGGGATGCAATGAATGTTGACAATCAACGTGCCGATATAAATAAAATCAAATACATACGCCGACTTTAAACGTTTACTGCTACATATGTTCCGCAATGCAAAAGGTTTTGCCCGGTTATTTAGCAAAACCCGAAAGGTGTGGTGACTACGTGATGCACAAATCCAAACTGGCAAGGTGTCTGAAACTAGACATAAACTAGCAAGTGGATTTAATGCAAGATACTGCATACTAAGCTCCGTCTCTTTATGCTGCACGGCTAACCAACCAGTCTATTAGAAACACGTTACATTAGCAACTGTCCCTTTAGGAAGCTCATCCTTTCTAGAGTATGCTGACCCGCTGCAGATTACGGTAAACATTAACAACTGCAATTTATTTGGTTCAGGAGCGACACATTTCCTCACTCGTCAAAAAATTAGTTCGCAAAACGGAACTGTTCCTATACAAACCAGCTTGCACTGGCACGGGCTTTCAGGCAAATACATCTCCCACACACACGCACGCACGTACGCACGAATGCGCGCACGCACGCACGCATGCACGCACCCACCCACCGATCCACCCACCCACCCACACACACACACACACACACACACACACACACACACCCATACCCACGCACGAGCGGACGCACGCACACACACACACACACACACACACACACCGCACACACGCACACACGCACACACGCACACACGCACACACGCACACACGCACACACGCACACACGCACACACGCACACACGCACACACGCACACACGCACACACGCACACACGCACACACGTACACACGCACACACGCACACGCACACACGCACACACGCACACACGCACACACGCACACACGCACACACGCACACACGCACACACGCACACACGCACACACGCACACACACACACACACACGACACACGCACAACGCACACACACACACACACACACACACACACACACACACACACGTACACACGCATACACGCACACACGCACACACGCCCACACGCACACACGCACACACGCACACACGCACACACGCACACACGCACACACGCACACACGCACACACGCACACACGCACACACGCACACACGCACACACGCACACATGCACCTCGCACATATACACGCACACCGAAAATCGATGAATAATGCTCCACCGCAGAATGAACTCATCATTTCGAAACATCTTTCCCACTGTTGCTACATGTGCTCTACACAATGCAGATCACGATGAATACCAACGTAATATAGATATCATACATAAGTAGATCCATTAACGAAATAATAATGCCGTAAAAATTTGAATGGTTAAAACCCTACACACTTTCATCTAGAATTGATTCCCACTGTTGCCATTGAACAAAGAGTGTGTTTGAAGTTTTGTGTTTCCAACAAAATATTCGGCATTTGAAAAAGGTCTTAGGAAGTTGAAGATCGACTTCGTAGTGGACACCTTCGATATCCAGTGCTGATAACGTGGAATGAGTTAAGGAAATCGTGCTCGAAAATTGTCATTGAAGCCTTAGCTGGTAAGTTCAACATCACATATGGATCGGCACATCTTTGATGAACATTGCGGTGGCATGAAACGCGTTGCAGTACGCCTTGTGGCAAAAAATCTGAGTTTCATTCCAAAACAGTTCCGAAAGGAAGTAGCCCAGGAGATGATTTCAGAAATAAGAAACAATCCTACCATAATGAAACGCATAATTACTGGTGACAAAACATGTGTTTACGAATATGTCGAATCTAGTCAACAATCTACCGAGTGACGCCATGATAATGAATCAAAACCGAAGAAATCGCGTCAAGGTCGAACAAAAATCAAGGTTGTGCTCATAGTTTTCTTTGCTTATCGAAGCCTTGTTCATTATGAGTGCAAGCCAACGGCCCAAACAGTCAATAAGGAGTATTACCTGGCTGTAATCAGGTGCCTTAGAGATGCTTTGCGTAGAAAACGACCGGTACCATGGAAAAACTTTTGGATTTTCCACCATGATAACGCTCTCTCTAACAATGTACGCATTGTAGCTGATTATTTGACCAAACCGAGATTTTCGAATATAGATGAAATAATAGAAAATGCGGCGAAGGAATTGAAAGATATTCCTTCATAGTTCTATGAAATGTGTATGGATGAATGGGTTAAGCGTTACCATATGGGCTTTATATAGATGGTATTTTGATGACGATAAAATAAATGTACCCGAAAATTAACAAAAATGCTGCTTTATTTACCAATTGCCGACACATTTTGATTATATTGTACATTAGCACGACGATTTTTTATAGTAAAGGATAACGCCAATAATTTGGCATCATCCTTTTGCTATTGCAACGACGCGAAACCATTTGACTTTGATACTTTGCTCACACCCTAAACGTTGTATTGTTACTTCAACCAAGAGATCAAACACGCTGTGTAACTTTGAACAGTATTAAAATTGGCATAGCCATTCAGAACCTCACAAATCAAGACTCCCTCACTCTTATCTAAAACAGAGGAACTTTTCAGCCGGTAACAACTCTCCTTCACGTCTATGTACTTTATACTCCTACAATCAAAGGCGAATCACCTTGAAGTATGTTAGAATCGGCATAGCCTATAGAATCACATTAGTGAAGGCAATAACTACCCTCACGTTTCCTACGACAAGAACTATACAAGACAACAACCTTAACCTCTATGTAATTCTCAGCTAACACCAAAAGACAAGTGTTAATCTCGACATACCGACCAGAACCACATTAGCTAAGACAGATACCCACCTTCTTCTCCTAATAGGATTAGTCCTGCCATTTAGGTCGGCGATGCACGTTTGTGATTATATTTGCACAGCCCCATAATATTCGCGAATACCAACACATTCTATTGACTACTTGGTTTCTCCTTATGTTGCCCCTAGTCAAAACAACGATTACTTTAGAGTGCTCCTTCTTTCTAATTTCGTATGCAGGGTTGCTCATTAGTGCGTTAAAAGACAATATAGGTTTCATTAACTAAAAGTAGAGAAATTTATTTTATAAGAAATGGTTTTGTATCGAAGAACGCACAATTTGAAAATAATTTTACTTATATAGGGTGAACTTTTGAAGCAGCTCACCTTCGAGAATATTTTTCCGTGAAGAACACCCTATGCATTTTTCATGTTTCACAATTTGCTTTGAATTCTCCTTCCTATAACCGGTGAATTTTTGTTATAAAAGAAAATGTAAAAAGAATGGTTGCGACAAGGTTCACCATACCAAGTCCATGCGACAGTATTACAACTAGTATAGACCACATATTTGGTAATTATTCAGCCAAGGGGTGTACTGAATCTACAAAATAATCAAACTTTAATTTTATCATACAGGGTGTTTTTTACGATGCAATTAGTTTGGAGATTTTCAAAGAGCGTTTACTCAATTTCTTTAAATGCCTCAATAATTACGCTCCATTTTGGTCCATGATGCATAGTATACCTAAAGCCAGTAATTGTGGAGATATTCTCACTTTACATCATTACAAATAGATAAATTATTTGTTTTCTATTCGATTTAGTTTACCGGCTAGATTTTAATACGTCAAAAGCTTTGGCAAACAAAACACATACATACAACCGTGTCAAATATTAAAATCCTAATTATTGTTGCGAACTAAGTGTTGCATAAGTGATTTCTAATATTTTTCCCTTGCATATTGCCATTGTATTCTTTACTGATTGGATTAGTAGGTACGTAGTTTTTTTTTGTTCGTTTGTTGTATGTCACATATTATCAATACTGTTTTTAGTGAGTCAATATGCAGTTTGAAAGAAACCAGCTCGTTGATACGATTTTCATAATGGGATCTGCTCAACAAAATTTTTTGTTAACTCAACGAATATATTCGCGAATATACCTTGACAGAAGACAACCTTCAGTTAGAAGTTTGGAAAAATTTAAGGCAAGATTCATTAGAACAGGAAATGCGAGTTATGAAAAATATGAAAGGAGGAAGAGAACAAGTGGTGAAGAATAATTAAATATTTTGTTATCAGTAATTACGGAGCTGTCTACTAATTCGACTAAAATATCAACAGAAACTAATGTACCACGATCTACTATTAGCAAGATTAAAAAATATATTAATATGACTACAGTATATCCCTTCATCAAGAGCTGTTAGTGCGTGATTTAGAGAATAGAAAAAACATTTTGCGAGTGGGGGTTGGAAATGGAAAGGATATCACCTAACTTCTTGCTGAAAGTATTATTTACTGACTAATCGACCTTCACTCAAACTGATAGCCCAAACCGTCGTAATCTTGATCACTATGCGACAGAAACCCCAAGAATTGTGAGGTCGGTTGATTAGCAGAGACAATAAACTGTAAATCTTTGGGATGATACCATGGGCAACTTTATAATTGGACCATATTTCTTCATGGGCATCTAGATGGTGCACAATATTTGGACTTCTTGCATTACGACTTGCCTCGGCTTCTGCAGAACGTTCCTCCAGCTCTAAGGTAAAAATGTAGATCCAGCACCATGGTGCTCCAGCACATTTTACACTAGAAGTACAACGGGTTTTGAATCAGGAATTCGAAGGTAGATGGATCGGCCACGGTGGTCCTATTAGTTGGTTACCTAGATCCCCAGACCTGACGAAAATGGATTTTTCCTTTGGGGGTACATAAAAAATATTGTGTACCAGACGCCTTCAACTGCAGCAGACGATAATACACACTTTTGAAACAGTTTCAACCAAAATGTTACAAGATGTGTATTGGTCCCTTCTGACCAAGCTGAGAATGTGTTCTAATCAAAATAGAGGTCACTTTGAGAATTTATTGTGAATATTACCTACAATGAAATTACAATTTTACCTTTTGTATTTATTTGATTCAGTTTGTCGAAACGCTTGACGTAGCAAAATCTAACCGGTACGTTGGGTCAAATCGGAAACATAATTTATCGGTTTGTAATAAAAAGTAAGAATATCTCTGAAATTATTGATTTTAGGTACAATACATTGTTGACAAAAATAGAGCGTAATTATTGAGTCATTCCAAGAATTCAAAAAACATACAGGATGTTACATTTGAAAAAATTGAGTAAATGCTCTTTGACAATCTCCAAATTAATTGCATCGTAAAGAACACCCTTTACGAAAAAATTAAGGTTTGATTATTTTGTAGGTTCAGTACATCAATTGGCTGCATAATTACCAAATATGCTGTCTAAACTAGTCGTAATACTGCGGTATGGACTTAGTATGGTGATCCATGTCGCGACCATTTTTTTACATTTCCTTCAAAAACTCAACAATACTCATTAAAAACCGGAAATTCAAAGATTTCGAAAAAAGGATGGAAAGCAGATTGTGAAAGATGAAGAATGTACAGGTCGTTCTATTTGAAAAACTCGCTTTAAAAATTCACCCTGTATAAGTCAAATCAAATTAGGGTGTTGGTATGTGGATCGGTCGGTGGGTCGAAGGGAGGGTGGGCGGATTGGTGGGTGCGTGTGTGCGTGCGTGTGTGTGTGTGTCAAAATACAGACATTACAAAGAAGCTTTGCACACAAAATAATTTTAGGCGACACAATCCCAACAAGCAATTACAGATTTCCTCAATTCCCACGTAAAAAAACAAACTAAAATTCACCCCCCACCCCCGCGATCATAACCCCTTGCCGACCTCCCCGAGGTGATAGAAGAATCCCTAGGTAACACTCCGCATGCCCTCCGCATCCCCCTGTCTATTCTATGACAAGCTCGCAAGATACCGTCAAACGAATTGGATTAACCACATACAGCACGCTACACCCAGATCAACAGCACGCACACTTAAACCGATTAATATAAGTACTCAAATAAAAGCTTTATTTCTTTTTTTTAACACCAAAAAAATAACCACAACTCATTATTGTAAACTATACAATTTCACAAAACACAGCAAAACACCAACAGAAAAGAATGACCAAGACGGAAGAGGAGGACTCCTGAAATGTCTACGAACACGCATCTTGTCACCGGGTGTGGAAATTCTAAGATAACCTTTTTCTTTTCGTTTTTCGAAATTTTGATTTTAAAAGTCAAGAGATTTAAAATGTTTTGTTTCCAAGAGTTGATGTATTGAGTATTGAAATTGGTAACATAAGTTGTGGATATAAAATTGTTTTATTGTTACTATTTGAGGATGTTAGAATTTTTCATTACAAGTTAAAAGTTGGAATTCCAATACTGTAAAGACGTATAGGATTTTTTTGTTTGTTGTCTCTAATAATATTAATTAACGATTTGGTAACGTTTCATTCGCAGGGGATGCGTGCCTTACAATCAAAGTAGTATTGGAATAGTTGTGTACAAATAATAGTTATAGGTACTTGTTATTTTAAGTTTTAGAAATTTTCGTTAGTGGAAGGTGGAGATTACGTATTTTAAAATTAAATTGACATATCTTTTGCTATTGACGTTATAAAGCTTTATATTCTATTCCGGATTAGAATTTATCGTGCTGAATTTAAAATAAATTTCTCTGTTAGAATTAATTTAATCGAAATCGTAAATAGTATATACATTTTCCCAAGGATTTAAAATTAAGAACGCAATTTGTTATTGTGTGTAATTACGATAGTTTGGAGAAGAGCAAGATATATAATTCTAAGTTGTTTTTCGTATTAAGTTTCTGTTAACATCCATTGCGGCACAAAGGAGAAATAGTGCCAGGAGTCTTTCGATATAAAGCATACCGATTCGTGTTTAGTTAAAAATTATAGGAGAAGGTAATACTTATCTGAACTTACTTTAAAAGCTGTCAATGTAGTTTCTATGTAAAATCGCGGGGTTAAAGAAAACGATGACGTAGTTTTTCCGTTTCTTCTACCGAGATCTTCGTTTTTAAGCTCGGTTGATAATTGAATGTAATGAGCAATATTATTGGTTGTCGATATTAAAATGCAAGATGGCGAAACTAAGGGATTTTGAGTGTGTGTCTTGAGTCTTGGTTTTGATTTGGTTGAATGTAGTTGGGGGCAAAAGGTAGCGGCACAGAATTTTCCGATGTACCCGGACCTTACGAACGTATCGTGGGCAGCTCGTCCCTTTCGCCGTTGTGCGGTTTTTGTTGGAGGTTTACCAGGCCGGGGAAGTTGATGTAGTTTTATCGTGGTCAACAAGACCTTCTTGTTGTTTCCGAAATGAACTGCTTTTAGATGTTAACTGTATGTAATATAAATTTGATTTGTACTAAATTTCCCGATTGCCAACGTTCAAAGGAGCAAAGTTAATTTCCGTAATTAATCCAAATTTTAAGAATTAATTTTAAAGCTAGAGGGCACAATCTGAAGGTTAGTTCCGAATAAGGGTGGACATTTTATTCCACAATTATAATTTCAAGTAAATTGGTGTATACTGTTACGACGAAGTATGTGTATTATAGTTTATGATATGATATCTATATAATAGAGAGTTGGTTAATTTAATATGTGAACTTTATTTGTAAACCTTTCCCGAACAGTGAAGGCCCATTAACAGAAGTTAGTGAGTATTTTATTTTCATTTTAAAGAAATAATTCAAGTAAAAAGATAAATTAAGTTAATTTTATTTATTAAATGTCATTTGTTTGATATGAAAGTGGCCTGATGGCAAATTCCTGATTGGACTCGACTATTTACATTGTTTTTTTATATTTATCGAACAGTAATTTAAAATAACTGATTTAGAATATTTTTAGCAGCGTATTTTATTTTATACTTGATATTTTTGAATAAATTTGACGATAAAGCTTTGGTAAATAATTAGTTTTTTGGTATAGCTTATTTTTCTGTTATTCGTTAAAATATTTTACGTATTTTATTTAATTGCCTTCGGGGGTCAGTGTAACGTAAACGTAGGATAAAGAAGGCCGCTGACCCCAACAGCTGGCTAATTCACACGGTTCACTATCTCTTGAAGGTGTGAGGTTATATATATATATATATATATATATATATATATATATTTTTTTTCTTTTTTTATATAGCTAGAGTTCCCGGATCACTACGTACGTGCACCTGGAGGAAAGTTCGCGTTTAGGTAAGTGGGTTCTTGTCTGTTTAACTGATTTACCTACGCGAATTCAGGTGTACTATTCTCGAATTAGTCTTAATAACAATCGAGCGCTTTTACACGAATTTACCCGAATTGTGACTCACCCTTATTTGCGATTTCCGACAATACGCGGCGACACCATAGAAATCTAAAGTCAGAGACATGCCCGCGATCCCTTATATCCCACCGAGCTAGCCGGCAAACCACCAATTATCAGTTACCTTCCGTGTTAATTTCATTTTAGACTGTAACAATCTATATAAGCTAAAATCAGTAAGTACTAACCATAAGGATGAACATGCTAATAAAAAAAGTATGTGTGGATATATGTTAGTATCCATGACGACTTCAGAACGAAAATACTTACGTACATTTCGCTTGCGGCTGATTAAGTTTTTGGAGAAACCTAGCGGCGGAGAGGGGGGTTTATTAAGGTCAGTTTTTGGTTTTTATCAAATATTTATAAAACAGCTGCATATTTCAAAGATAAAAATACTTAAATATAGACCATAAACATATAGAGAATGTTGTAAGTAATTTTTTCATACGACGCGTAATTTAGCTGCAAAAAAATTCCTAAGGTAGAATTTAAGTATTAGTTCAAGTTTTTTCAATATCTGAATAACGATCAATTTTATAAGAAACGGTGTAGACATATTTTTTTAAATAATATTTAATTTTACATAACTTTTCTTTATAAAGTTTAAGGGTAGTCTAAAAATTAATAAAATTAGTTAAACCGTATTACTGATAGTTTGTAGAAGCGGGCGACTTTTGATGTTTTTTAAGTTAACATGTATTTATGTCTATTAACCTCTATCTAACATGAAGTTTTAAACGTCATTTTGATATAGATTATTATTTTTTTTTTATGTTGTGGACCTGAACAGGCTAAATTAGGCCTATCGTGCTAAAGCACTCAGGAACACTTGGGAGGATGGATAGAGGGATAATGAATTGCCAATAGATGCCTATGAACACCAACCTTAAATTTTCTCATATCATAAGTGAGAGGAAAACAGGAACCAGGGAGATTATTCCAGAGTTTAGAAGCCGTGTAGAAAAATGTGGATTGCGCCCGTTTGGTACGACAAGTGGAGATTTGTACTGCATACTGATGATGTGAATGAGCGAACCGAGTGTTTCTCGAAAAGATAGCCCGAGATGGTATCAAAGAATATAATTCAGCAGCACAATAACCGTTGTAATAACGATAATACAAAGATAGAACTGAAACCATCCTTCTATGCCCAAGGGACTGTATGTGAGAAGTTAACGACGGGTCATTTATAAGCCTAATCGCTCTCTTTTGAATACGATCAACGATATCGAGAGTGTATTGGGGAGCACTAACTCAGAGGTGAGAATTATATTCCAGATGAGGCCGAATTTGGGCCTTATACAGCAGAAGGAGTTGTCGAGAGGTAAAGTACTGCTTAGTTCTGTACAAAAAGCCTATTTTACGAGCAGCTGTTTTGGTAGCTGACAGAAGATGGTCAACCCATGAGAGATTTGAAGATACAGTCATACCCAACAGAGCAATAGAGTCTGAAAACTTAAGAACTGAGCCATTCATACTTACAACAGGAAATGATCGATCTTTTTTGGCGGACACAAGGCAACACTGAGTTTTGTTAGCATTAAATTTAACTAGATTATTCCTTCCCCATTCGAGAATACGTTGAATGTCTTTGTTGATTGAATTTGCCATTTCAGCTTTAATTTCTTAATTTGACATAGAAGGTGGATTATCACTATGAGTAGACTGAGATGAACTACAGTGAAGAGCGCTATCGTCAGCAAAGCAATGGATGGGGTTAGTTGTTGAATAAATAAGGTCATTTATGTACAATAGAAAAAGTGTAGGCGCTATAACGGATCCCTATGGTACGCCCGCGTTAATGCTAACTTCTTTTGAAAAAAAGCCATCACCTACGACACGTATTCGTCTTTTATCAAGGAAACTAGAAACCCAGTTGATGAGCATATCATTTAACCCAAACGAGGTGAGTTTGGCAAGTAAACACCTATGCCAAACTTGGTAAAACGCCTTTGAGATATCTAAAGCGACTACAACTGTTTCACCGGCTCTAGTGTATTATTCCAAACTTGGGTCACATATGAAAGAAGATCACCTGTTGAACGACTTTGCCTAAACCCATATTGATGGTCACTACGGAGTTTGTTAGTTTCAAGGAACGTGAGTAGTTGCTGATTGATTGCTTTTTCCATGATTTTAGACAAAATGGAAGTGATGGCAATTGGTCGGTAATTTGAGGGATCGGTCTTATCGCCTTTTTTGGGAATAGGTTGAACATTTGCTAACTTCCATGATGAAGGGAGTTCCCCAGAAGACATAGAGATCGTATAGAGCTTAGATAGGACTGTTCGGGGGAACATTTCTTTAAGACAATAGCTGGGATACCGTCTGGGCCAGTCGCCTTATTGAGATCAAGTCTACTGATGATCGATTCCAAGAGTTTGTACCGAAAAGGATCATAGCGTATGAAGAAGAGTTGACTAGGGGCACATCTTTTCCAGAATCATTGAGACACGAGTTTGATGCAAACAAATCCACAAAAACGTTGGCTTTGTCTACAGAATCAGAAAATACCGATCCGTCAATAGAAGTCAGGGGGGGGGGAATGAAGATGTTCCAAAGATTTTACTAATGGCTTTAGCTAAAGACCAAAATTTACGACTGCCTAAAGGAGTGTGATAACACCTTTGCAGATATTTCTAGCACCAACGTATTCCACATTACTGGCGACCGATTTATTAGATTTCCATTTAATGTAACATTTATTTTTTAAAGATATTGCATCAGCACAAGCCTTATTGAACCAGGGCTGGGAACCTGAATGACCTATACGGTACCGCTTTTTGGGAATGTATAACTCCATTCCCATGAGGATGACTTCAGATACTGAAAGAGCGTGTTTCAGATAGAAACAAAATATCAGGTTGTAATTGTTGAAGATGTTGGTGAATAGTATTAAGATTAGACCTGATACTGCGGATGTTACAGTAGTGAATCAGAAAGTTGATACTTTCGATGACCGAGGTCGCTCGGGCCCTGCCCTCCCGGACATCCGAATGGGGCAGGATTTTACGTCCGGAATTTATAACCCTAGAAACCACAGTCATCTTATTTTTTAATTTGGGACTTTTAATCCGATAGGAAGACAGTGAGGGCGAGAAGGAAGAATTGGATGAGAATAGATTAAGGATGATGGAAAAGGTAACCGGCAGCCCTTGGCGAGCTCAGAAAATCGGAGACCCAATATTAAGGAGCCCATGGTAAGGGTGGCGGTACCTCCCCGGCTGGCATGGAGTATACATGCCTACCACCTGCCAAAGTATAGTTTTTGTTTTTACAATGTTGCCTGTTTTGGTTATCAACGTCTAAAAATGAAGTTGCATAGTTATCCCAAAAAAATTATAATTAAAATTATTTCATTTCTTTTAATTTTTTCAGTTAGTATCTAGATGCGTATTAACCTCTGTCTAACGTGATGTTTTATATGTCTGTTTAACATAGATTATTGTTTTCGTTTTTACAATGTTGCCTATTTTCGTAATGAACTTATTATACAAGCGTTTGCACAATTATCAAAAAAAAAATGTTATTAATTTTATTACATTTCTTTTAATTTACATTTTGTAGGTTGGAACGTAGGATGTTCCGCACCAGATATTTTGTTTTTGTGTTTGTCAGTACTGAAAGTGGAATCCCTTCCCTAAGCAAAACCCTATTATGACGATACAGCAAATATAAGCACATACGATTTTCAAACAAAAATTATATTATTATTAAAAAGTAATTATTACATTGTATTAGATTTTTCATTATATGGAAAAACACTCGACAGTAAAGCATAATTGGTGATAAGGTTTCTATCTCTGTACCGTTTGCAATAAATTAGGTCGCTTCATTCAATGAGGCGATGACTGTAACAAAATGGCAGTTTGAAATGGTGTTCTTCAAGCTAAATTAAATGAACGAATAAAAAAATTAAGTATCCAAAACATTAGATAATACAAATTGGTGCTAAAATTGCAATTTAATAAATAATTTAATTCATAGTCAAAAATAAAGGTGTTAAAGAATACATTAATATATAAATACTGAATGAATGAAATCAAAGCTTGGCAAGTGCAAAGAGAGAAAAACAAATATTATTTTTAAGAGTGTAGAGCCAAAACGAAAACGTACGATAGGGACGATATCAGTAGGGTTGCAATATTTTGTAGCTTTTGCTTTTGATATCGTAACAAAAACTTGTCTCCATTTGTAACGGTGCTTGGAAGGGAGATAGAGCGAAATAAAATAAAGGAAACTACGACACACTTCAACTGCAAAACTAATAATTCAAACAAAAGCCTCGAAACTCAACTGGTTGCAGATACACTCACAAAAGCTTCATAAATCAATACTAATTTTGCTGAAAATAAAGTAAATTTAAGTACCCAATTTTAGTGCATTCGCTATTTTGTCGTTTGCTATCGTGAATCTTTATGCAAAGCAGTTTCCGATAATGACGCAGTGTCGTGACTTTTATATTATTTACGCGTTCCGCTACACTCCGTTCGGCTAAACGGTAATTTTACGATTCATTACTTTTACCGGAATTGATAAGTTGATTTTGGATTTTTTCTTCAGTTTCCACTTTAACGAAAAACTGTTTTCTAATCAGGTGATTTACTACCGTCTTCTGCCAGAAAACGACCGTGAAAACTGATCTAGTGCTGAAAACAACTACAGTAAGTAGGTACATTTTCTATAATTAGACCGTCGGAGTTACACAATGGCATTTAAGAAAATACAATAGAATTAAAGTAGCTATGATATTATGCCCTTTTGACTAAAGTACAATTGAATTGGATGATATTTGTAACGTGTATCTTTTGATGCCATTAAGTGCTTTACAATGAAACTATTCGTCATTCACGTCTCATATACAGACTGGCCCAAATTTACCAAACAACACAAAATATGCACTCTATTGATCGATCTTCCGTTAGATTTGCTACTTGTAACACTTACACAGTAAACAAATTAGAAATTCTTGAAAAATGTAAATTGAATAAGGATTATTGACAGTTGCCAGTTTACTCAGATCGTTTCGCCAAGATTCAATAAGTTACCGTACAAATACCCATTAGGACGGAAGGTAATCAAATGTCTACAATTATCCATCAGAATGGTACAGAATGGTTCACAGTTAAGTGTCAAATACACACTATTCATCCAATGTCTAAAAAGCTTTCACACGTTCGACAATAAAACATTAGAAACTAAAAATATAAAGTAAATCAGGGAGGTATGGTGAACCGGGTGAGATGGTGAATTACTTTATTTATTTTATGAGTGCACAAACGTCTCTGTAAGTCTGAATGCCGATAGTTTATATTCATCTGTTCAGCGACCCAGTCCCGTTTTACAAACTACGTAATTTGTACAAAACTGTTTCCGATGCACAATAATTTTTATATGACGAGTGTTTGTACATGTTACTTCAAGTAGAGCAGTCTGCTAGGTATTTTTTGACATATTCTAACTTCTTAGACTGTTTGGGTCTTTCTTAATAACATGCTAATATTTAAGGGGGTTATTCTTGGGCCCATTTTTACAAAAAAAGTTCATATGAACATATGTCCTAAGGGTCTTAAATTTTGAACTACAGGGTTCTAAACTTTTAAGAAAAAATCTTTGTTTTATGATAACTTTGGTATGACCCTAGATATTTTTGTGAAACGTAGTAGCGTTCGTGCGGAATTTGTGTTGAACCATTTTAAAGAGGAAAGTAATATGACACTGCTTTTATTTTTGAAATCCTCATTCCTTTCTTAGCAAATCTGGTCTCTTTAATTTTTTGTTTGACGTACGGTTTTCGCAGAAAAAGTAAAATTCATTTATTTGCACGTTGTTATGAAATTGGGTATTAGCAAGGATTAAAAACGTATCTAATACGTGAGAAGCAGATTTTGTTTTGTAAACATAAACAGTTTTGGCAGTTGTCTGCCTAGTCTAGTTGACATGTATTTAAGTCATTAAAATTAACAACAATACTATTAAAAAAAACATGGTCCATTTTACATATTCGAGTTTACAGATATGAATTACATGTATGGACTTGCTGATGGTGACGCATTGGAAGCGGGGTGGTTGTATAAATACCGCTTTCCAAACAGAAAAATTCCCTATGCACGAATATTTGCAACCATTCATAGTAGGTTGTACGAAAAGGGAAGTTTTGAACCAGACAATCATCTGAAAGTAGTACAACCTACTGTAAGAACACCAGAAACAGAGGTAGCGGTTTTGAATATTCTTGCTTGGAAAATTCTTCGTGACTTTATTACATGCCTACCATACCCAATGGTTTCTTTGAAAAATGTACCAAAATCCATTGTTTGATACTGAAATTTATTCACTGATGAATTTTTTTCAGAAACGCCATCCAAAACTTTCACAGTAATCATTTTTGGGCTGAAAAAACCCCCATGCAATATTGGAATCATGCCACAAGGAGCAGTTTTTCGTTAACGTGTGGGCTGAAATATGGGATAATTATTTAATTGGACCCTATTTCCTACATGAGACGTTGAATGGGCATAATTACCGACAGCTTCTCGAAGAAGAATTACCAGCTTTAATGGAATATGTTCCTACTTTAGTAAAAAATCGACTGTGGTTCAAGCACGACGGGGCGCCAGCGCGCTTCAGTACTCTGGCGCGCGAATATTTTAACCAAAATTGCAATAATCGCTGGATATGTCGCGGAGGACTACAGGCATGGGCACCTAGATCCCCGGACCTCAAATCACAGTTCCGCCATTTTCCAAAGAGTAAGTGAGTCCATGAGAAAAAGAGAAGAGGCATGCAAATTTGCAGGATATAGATATTTTCATCTTTTTTTACCGTTTAAAAATTATTCTCTTAAATAAATGCATGTTTAACGTTACATAAATTGTTTCTTCTCGTAAGTGGTCTAGCGAGATGCAAATGAAGGAATTTAATTTTTTTATGCGAAAACTGTACGTCAAAGGAAAGAAAATCAAGAGAATTTCAGAAATAGATTTAGTGCAAATCCCGCACGAACGCCACTGGCAAGAATAAAAAATTAGGTTTTATAGCAGAAAATGTCTTTTGATGCACAGAAGATGCATACTACGTTTCACAAAAGTATACAGGGTCATACCAAAGTTATCATTACAAAAGTGATTATTTTCATAATACTTTAGCACTCTTTAGGATATGTGTTCATATGAAGTTTTTTTCTCAAAATGGACCCAAAAATAATCTCCTTAAATATTAGCATGTTACTAAGAAACACTCTGTATACTATCATTATCAATCGTTGCCTCGAATGTTCTGAAATTCTTACCGCATTTTTTATCGTTTAACCTACGGAGAATGGGAGAAATGGTGAACTTAGGGATGGGTGATACGGTGAGACCTTTATTATCTTTTAAAAGAATACACTGTACCTCCTCATATTTCTCGGCCGAAGTAAAAATTTTATCACCACTGTTCCAGATGTAGATGCATACAGTGTATAAAAGGCAAAGCGCAGCCTGGCTGATTGGGCAGAGGGGCAACTTAAAGCGTACCATGGTCAACGCTAACGAGAATAGCGAACAGCTGCATTACGAAAAAAAACATTAGAAAATTACGAAAAATCACATTTGCACGGACGAGCACAGAAGTACGTACCATGCCTTATAATCTGGCCGAGAAACGTAACGTAACGGAGAAAATGAAATTGTCGTAATGGATTGGCTACATTTATGTTTAAACGACAACAAGGGGTTTAAACAATAAAAACTTTTCCGATTACTGTCACTGTTGCAGAACATTTTTATGGAGCACAACCTCCTTGATAAATCGGGAAATATTTTTAACGTATATGAGTCCGGATTTCAAGTGAATAGCAAAATAGGTTATGTGTTGGCAGCAAAATGATCTAAGAGCGTTCCAGAAATAACATCTATAATGGATTGCTGCAATGGAGATGGCAGTCTTTACCCCCGGAACGTGTTTTGAAGGGCAAAAATGAAAGGCCGAGTGCAAGGACAGTACCGGATTCCATCGTTTTCATTTCAAAAACGTCGGAGTACGTAACAACTGACATTTTCCTTTTGTGGGTAAGGAACCATTTTCCACCGAGGAAACCGGAGGAAATAGTCGTACTCCTATCGGATGGACATAGCTCCCATTGCAGCAGTGTTGGTGAATTCAGAAAAAAATAACATAGTTTTGCTCTATCTACCCAGCCACATGACTCATTATCTACAGCTACTAGACCGAGTTTTTCTTAAAGCTCTAAAATCCTATTATTACAATGCTTGCAATTTCTACATTAAAATTAATCTAAATAGAAAGAATTCTAACTAGTGTTCGGAAGACTTCTTGCAAAGGCACCGGTACAAACAGCTACGCCAGAGAACGCAATATCGGGGTTCAGAAACTCAGGAATTAGACCACAACGTCAAACTTGAAAAGATTCCCAAATTTAAGAATGAGCCTAATACCCAACACCATAATACAAAACCACTCAAGTATTACCACAACACCCAACTTAATCACAACTTCCAACTTTAAAAATGACATAAACCTCAATAATATATGTAATACAATTTGGTACCTAATCTGTAAACATTCAACTACCAGAATAATTAAAGGGTAACGATGTTTTATAGGCTACAATAGTTGACGGGCGACTTTGTTCGAATAATATAAATATTGGAAATTCTATAGGACAGACATGCTTACTATTTCTCTGTAAGTTAGGTTGCATAACGAACACATTCACTTTTTAACACGGTGCTGACGTCATACGGCTCAGAATCGCGATCAAACTATCTCCTTCCTAAAAAAACTGTTACATATGGTTTGACAATCAGAAGTTTTTGAAATGCTTCACATAAGAAAAATTTGTAGCATATCTCTCACCAACCACCGAATTGATTTTTGTGGTGATACACACGTCATAAACATACAAATTAAAAGACTAGTTATTTCATAAAGTAAGCAACTCAAAGCGGTACAAAAATAAATTTAGTCATTAAATACAGACATAAAACAAGTTCTTTAATCCAGAGAACGTAAACAGTACCAGATATTCTTTGACAGAAAGCAGGACTTATGTAGAATTAGAAATATAAAGAAAAAATAATCATGCAATTTTCAAAAGCAACATAATCCCACCGTTGCTAAGATGTTTTTTCTTTGACTAGACCAGTAACATCTCTTATACCTTTTAGATGACTTAAATTGCTGACCTATATTTACAGATTCTCTGTTATCTTTTTAGTCCGGAGAAATATCAAATTAAATAGGTTTTGTACCTCTTAACAGACCTTTTCTCTTAATAAAAATTGTTGTATAGATAGTGCGAGTTCCATATGACTATATTTAGTGGTTTTTCTAGTACAAGTGTAATAATGATTTGATCAGCTCTGTCTATTCCTAACATGTACTCAGAGAAGCTACTGACCACCTCTGCAGGTTTAATTTTTTTCTAGCCGTGTTTATTAGTCATATGTATCAACTATGGTTGATGGAAAGTTGAATTTCGTAGAAAATTTCCATTTGTGTTCGAAATGTGTTTGCATATTTTTAGTTTAGCCTGCGTAACTTATTTGGGGTTACCTTCTCTTTTTAAACATGATGTGAGTTTTTCTTTATAAAAGTATTTTTAGAATTTTATCCATGCATTTTTTGTGACCTTTATTCAGAAGTGGCTGAGGATGTTTATTTTCAAAGTCGCCCTGAAATCGTCTCGGTTTGATACTTTTTTACAAAGTGCTAAATTTAAACAAAACCATCGTTTGATCACAGTTCTTAGAACTTAATGTCATATCTGTTCTTCTTATACATTTTGTAGACTCTAAATTTTAGTCAAATTAGAAAAAGTAAAAGTGACTCGTCAAAAAATAAGGTTGCAAGGGGATGGCTTGACTTGATAAAAGCTTTTAGTAACCAATTAATTGTGTAATGGATTTTTATCTTCTGAACGTTTTAGACACCTTAAAATCTATTCGACTCTCCTTCCTGGCATAGATTGCGAGAGTATTGGGCAAAAGCGCGATACGTCAATAAAAAGGTTATTACTTGCTCGGCGTTTTACCTAGGCACTCAAAGCACACAAACCAAAGATTATTTTCATTCCGTTTAATGTAATATGCTGAAACCTTTTGAAACGCTCCGATCGTTTGATGTGTTAGTCATGTGCGAGGATTACCTACATTTATTTTTTATGTGAATAAATTCATTACCTAGTCGTTCCAAATGAGTTTTTAGTAACTTGCTTGACACCAATAGAAAAGTGATCAAAAGTAAGTGTCACAAAGTATCTTCCCAAACATATTCCTCTTGTTCCGTCAGGTCACTGTCAAAACCATTGAAGGTTCCGCCGTCGTCTTGTACTAAAATAAAATCATGCAATATCGTGGGTGTATTTTAAGGCAAGATATACGAAGCTACATAATTACAATTTTTTTTATTTTATCTACTTTTCATTCTTAGACGTTTATCTGATAAATTTATTTCAAAACCTTTGATAAGTACTATTCTGTCTCATATTGAAAGTCCGCACCCGGTATAGTTGTTCACAGAAGAAAATAATAACAAAATACATATTGATTCAATTTTATGTATACATAAATAGGGAACGAAGTATTGAACAAAAATTGTTACATACTTTGACAACATGGATTTCCATAATTCTGCAAGCAGTTATTAAGTACGACCTCTAAACTAATATTCAGCATAAATTTCTTATGATCATTTACTTAGGGAAGAACCTACTGAAATAAAAATAACGACGCTTACGATACTCAGATAATGATAATAGACATTGGACTCATGATACATATTGTACGCATGATACTCATAATACTCATGACATTTATAATACTCATGATGCTCACAATACCCATGATAATCAATACGCTCATGATACCCATTGTAGAGGTAGATACTAAAATTAAGCTACGGATATTTCTTAATTTTGTGCGATTTAACAGCCATTAGTGGAAATAGATATGATTGTTTTGGTAATTTTTATCCGATTGTTAGTATGAAATGATGAAATAGTTAAGTGGCTGTACTGGGTGGCCGACTAAGAATGCGAGGTACTGTATCTGGGAAACTATCCATCGCAGAGGCTTGCGCAAAAAAAGTTATAACTAAAACGGCCAATACACAGACCTGGAAAATATTTTCAAGTTTCTGAAATGGCCGCTAGGGGGCGTAACTGCAATCTTGAATCTAAGAAAGTGATGTTTCTGTGAATTCTACTATATAACCTAATAAAAAAATAACTAATTTTTAAAGTCAAGGATAATCTGAACTTTATTTGTTTGGCACCTTTTGACGTATGTCTAAAAATAAAGTGGTGGATGGTATTCAAAGGTTTTCTTAAATAACCCCCTGTATCTTAGAAACGGCTAAGCCGATTTTAACATACTTCGGCGCGTTGAAATGAGCTATTCTTGGGCTACAAATGATATAATATTTGAAGTTTTAGTTTCACATGTCGTCGCTAGAGGGCTTTGTTCGACATTCAGACAGAAACGGTTAATTTCCGCAAAAAAATTAAATGCATTGGTATGACTTTTTTTCATGAACAAGTAGCTAAATGATGCCTAAACAAGCTCGCGAAAACCGAATTTCGAAATCTTGTTCCTAACCTAAAATATCGACCAAAGAAAACTTTATACGAAAATTCCTTAAATTTTTATTTTTCTTAACTATATTTTTCTGGAATTGTTTCTATTATGTAAGTTGTGGCCCTGAAAAGGACCGATTTAAAAGAGGAAGGTTTTTAATGCCCCCGTAAATGCTCGAAACGCTGACCATCACTCTGTGCATTGCTGAAGCCTCTTATGGGTAGACAAAACTGCAGCTTCAATTTAGGCTCTGAATAGGTTACCTAGAAATTGCGATTTTAAATGTTTGTAAATTTATTCACCAGAATAAAATCACCCTTTTTGAAATTACTACGGGCAAGTAAGCATTGCTAAAAGTTATATGAAATGCCTATTTCTTGTTTGTTTAAATGCATATTCACTATGGATATATACGAAAAATACAATTAATAGAAGCAGGCAATGGAAACAGATACCTAAACAAAACATACATAATCCTCAAATTGTCAATAGTTGTCAATACTTTCGCGTTACTTTGAGCAATTTATGTGCTTTCAAAATGCGTTTTACGAATAATGAAGCCGTTGATATGCTTGCGGTTTATTTTGAATGTCTTCAGAATGCCGCAGTAGCTAAAAGAGTTTACGCGGCTCGATATCAAAATCGGCGTCCTTGCGATGTAAGAATTTTCCCCAGATTAGTGGCGAGCTTACGAGCCAATGGTAGTTTTCGGCCTACGTTTCAACGGCAAAGAATTGGAAGAACACAAGAAAATATTAACCGTGTACTGGGCTATACTGAAGGAAATACTCATGTTAGCACAAGAGCATTGTCCACTGAGTTGGGCATATCACGGACAACGGTTCAAAATATTTGGAAGGACTATAGGTAAGTTCTAATGGCCATCAAAATGTATAGGTATTCGTTTAAACTTTTTTAATTACTTTAATAATGCGCCCATATCAAGTCGTTTTGCATCAGGCCTTGAAAGAGGAAGATTTTGATCGAAGGTTAGACTATTGCCATTGGATGTTAGGCATGATACGCGAAAATAGAGAATTTTTATTTCAAATTCTTTGGACCGATGAAGCCACCTTCACTAGTGACGGGACAGTCAATATGCACAATATGCATTATTGGTCTGCAGAAAATCCCCATTGGTTGCGTGAAGTTCAGCGCTAAGGACGTTGGAGTTTAAATGTATGGTGTGGCATACTGGGAGCCCCTAAATAGAAATGTATTTCTTGACTTTTTGGCCAACCAATTACCGTTGTTGTTGGAAGATGTGCCTCTGGAAACAAGGGAAAAATTGTTTTTGCAGTTGGATAGTTGCCCAGCACATTTTGCTATTAATGTGCGAGAGCATATTAATGCAGTATTTCAACAGCGGTGGATTGGAAGAGGAAGTCTGTTTCTATGGCCTCCGCGATCGCCAGACTTAACTTGCCTCGATTTTTATTTATGGGGGCGCTTAAAGGACATCGTTTTCGTCTCAACCTACTACAAGGGAAGATATGAAAAACCGAATTCGTAACGCAATACGTAACATACCGAGAGCCGAATTTGAAGCTACAGTTTTGTCGAGTCATGAGAGTCTTCAGCAATGCATAGAGCGCGATGGTCAGCATTTCGAGCATTTACGGGGACATTAAAAACCTTGCTCCTTTAAATCGGTCCTTTTTAGGTCCACAACTTACATAATCGAAACAATTCCGGAAAAATGTAGTCAAAAAAAATAAAAATTTAAGGGATTTTCGTATAAAGTTTTCTTTGGCCGATATTTTAGGTTAGGAACAAGATATCGAGATGCGGTTTCGCGAGCTTGTTTAGGCATCATTTAGCTACTTTTTCATGAAAAAAAAGTCATACCAATGCATTTAATTTTTTTGCGAAAATTAACCGTTTCTGTCGGAATGTAGAACAAAGCCCTCTAGCGACGACACGTGAAACTAACAAAACTTCAAATATTATAGCATTTATAGCCCCAGAATAGCTCATTTCAACGCGCCCAAGTTTGTTAAAATTGACTTAGCCGTTTCGAAGATACAGGGGGTTATTTAAGAAAACTTTTGAATACCCCCACCACTTTATTTTTAGACATACGTCAAAAAGTTCAAACAAAAAAAGTTCAGATTATCCTCGACTTTAAAGATCAGTTATTTTTGTATTAGGTTAATACAGCAGAATTCACAGAAACATCACTTTTTGTATTCAAGATTGCAGTTACGCCCCCTAGCGGCCATTTCAGAAACTTGAAAATATTTTCTAGGTTTTTGTATTGGCCGTTTTAGCATAACTTTCTTTTGCGCAAGCCTCTACGATGGATAGTTTCCCAGATACAGTACCTCGCATTCTTAGTTGGCCACCCTGTACATACAATGAATGTTACTCTTTTTAGTCACAGCAATAAGAAAATCAAAAAATTATTCGAAATGTGTGTTTCACTTTCAAGTAATTAAAGGGAGGCAATAATGAGTAATTAACGGGCAATTAGTAAAAAATTGCCATATTTGGCACTATTTTCGATTTAGTTCTCAGTTTAATTCGCGGTCATCAACGTCGCTTGTTGCCAACTTGTAATTTTTAATGGGATTTGTACTACAATTTCAGGTATAGAGTGCAATTTTGAAACTGTTAAAATGATTTTAGTAGCTTTTCATGACAATTTCCTGTTTAATCCGAAATTTGATTAAACTAACTAAAGGCATTGATTAAATTAATTAGTGGTTTTATTCGTGGGATTAAGGGTTTGATTCGAGATTTTCAATAGTAGTTTTCGCAACTAGTGCGCTGTTTACACATTTCTTGGTGTGAGGCCGTTTTTTTTTACCCGAGGCGTAGCCGAGGGATAAAATATAAGGCCGAGCACCAAAAGGTGACAGCACATGTGTAGCGAACAAAATTTTTTGTAATCGTTTCCATAAAATTAGAAAAAATTAAATTTTGAAATATGTGTTGACAAATGTCAAATTAAATACATAAGCAACAAAGTTTATATATTTAGTTATATACCACATTTCTCTTTATGTATTAAAAGCAACGATTGCAAAAAATCAATTTTCGGTTTCATCAGTTTAATTAAAATAACTAACGGTCTATCCGCGGTTTTTAAGGGCACTTAAGGAAACCGGGTATATCTTGAACGTAAATCTTCTTATCTCGACTATAGATTAAGGAACGTTGATCATTGATATATGGTTTAAGAAAATAAATTATTTAGAGTAGAATCCTCTATATCTTTGATACAGATTCCGTAGTTTAGTTGGCTCAGGTACAGAATCCGTAACCGCGCATGTATCCTAGTGGTTCACTTTGTACACCTAAGGTGGGAAAATTTTGAAGACAGTGGGGCCATTTTGTCAAACGTGAGAACATTATCCTTGATATCGCCTCGGCGTAAGTTCTCTAACCGGTTATTCAGTTTATTTTTACCAATCACTCTGCATATCTGCCCGCGGACAAGATGATGAGGTCTCTAGGGAGAAACTTGTAGACCATTTGATGAGAACTTAATGTACACGACTGGCGTGGGAAGGTTTTGAAGACCTTGGGAACATTTAGTAAAGAGTGACAACATTATCCTTGTTGTCGCTTAGACGTATTTTTATCTACCATCTTATCAAGATTATTGTGAACTAGCTGTTCGCTCTGGATAGTTGAACGATGATAGAATAATGAGAACCATGGAAGAATTTTGTGCACCATGAGGTGATGGAAGCTCACTGACGTGGGAAAATTTTGAAGGCCATGGGAACATTTTGTGGAGAGTGTGAAATTTTCTATTCAGGTCATATCGGTGTACTTAGCTTGATATTCAGCCTATTACTATCTAGTGGATAAGTCTAGACAATTGACCGCAGGAAGACTATGAAGAACAGGAGAGAATGTTATGCGCCGAGAGATTGAAGGAAGCACTTACGCACTTTGTAGACCACATTATTATTCTTATTATCAAAAGCTTTGCGGGATTAGGTTTATGTCCCAAGGTACATTTATACCAGAACATATTAAGAAGACCCGCTACTGCAATACGACATCCTCACATATAAACCCATACCAAGTGGTAATATTTAATTGAAAATTTAAACAACTATCCGTTCCAGGTAAAGAGATATCCCTCCTCAAGGTTGCGTAGTTACTAAAGAATGTGTATATTATTACATTTTTTGGAAAACATCAACCAGTTATTAAAAAGGGACACCCGTTTTTAGGAAACGAATTTCTTTAAATTCAAAGTTTAATACTATAAATTTTCTTCTTTTTTTGTTACTTATGTAACTTAATCTCGTATAACTAAACCCTTAAACATAAACCTAACCTAACAAATATTTGATAATAGTAATAATGTGGATCACAACATGCGTAGTTGTACCCTCTTCCGATCCTTCGGTTCTTGCAATTGTCCCGCGGTCTTCATAATCTTCCACGGGTGTGGTCTGCTAGATAACAACATTCTGAACAACCTATCAAACACACCGATGCGACCTCAAAGGTAAAGTTTTGTTTTTCGACAAGATGTTCCCACGGTGTCCAAAATTTTCCCACGTCAGCTGTTTACAGTAAGCTTCCATCAATCCATGGTCCACAATATTCTCTCTAGTGTCAGTCATCAAGAGACACCAGCAAGGTAATAATAAGCGGCCCGGGCCAATTGACAAAATATAGTTCCTACAATTCGCAACATCTTCCCGTGTTTTTCAAAATTTTCCCATGCCTAACTGTCGAAATGCTTACATCACACGTCAAAAATAAAATGAACAAACTTAAAATTATAACACATATTTTCTTCTGAGCTAGTACCTACTTGTGCAGATTCCGAAAACCCACACTATAACTTACGACTACTTAGAGTTAGTCGACTGTATCGAAAAATTACAAAAGGCACTTTAGTAAAGTTTCTTAAAATACTTGTATGCGGCAAAACCCAAAAGTTTGCGCGCACTTTAACTCTCGCGCACTCACACACAGATGTGCACTGAAAAACATGTATACCCACTCGCACAAACACGCACTCGCACATACATACGTATACGCACACGCATATGACAAGGTTGGGGACAGGGGCGGGGACAGGGACAAGGACAGGGACAGGACAGGGACAGGAACAGGGAGAGGGACAGGGACAGGGACAGGGACAGGGACAGGGACAAAACGGGACAGGGACAGGGGCAGGAACAGGGACAGACAGGGACAGGGACAGGGAAGGGGCAGGGACAGGGCAGGGCCAGGGGCAGGGACTGGGACAAGGACAGGGGCAGGGACAAGGACAGGGACAGGAACAGGGACAGGGACGGGGACGGAGGTGCGGACGGGGACGGGAGCAGAGGCAGGGACAGGGACAGGGATAGGGAGAGAGAGTGGGGGACGCAGACTCAGATACACATTTAATTTTAATAATATTAAGCATATAAAACCTTAAAAAAGAATAAAGAGTAATGCCACTGTAGAAGGCTATGGAACGTAGGACAAATTACAATCACACTTGTTACAAGATATTCCCGTTATTATGAAAGTGTAAGGTTTTACCATTATTATACACAATTAAAACTATTTAGCTTTTGCGTATTTTTAATGGTGCATTTGTTTATTAATATTTTACATAAATTTATACGTTTCGATAACAATTACAGTTGTCGTGTTCAGTAAATGATAATATCTTTCGGAATTACTTAGAATGTTAAAAAAATGATGAAATATAAAAATATGGAAACGTAACTATAAGATCTCAAGTACTCCTTAAAGATATTACCATTTGCCGAGGACGATAACTGTAATTGTTATACAAACGTTATATATTTATAAAAAATATAAATAGAAGAGTACACCTTTCGAAAAAAATTATAAAAATGAGAATTAATGTACCATTAAATTATAAGAATTATTTAATTAACTCATTACATGATGATTTAGCCGTTATAGCCCAGCGAAGCTGTCTCTGCAGATCTGTGTAAGTTAATTACCTTACCTCCTGAATCAACTCCAAATCCGTAAAACGCTTAAATGTTGTAGCTAGTAAGTAGGGGAAGGTATTAGAAAATGGATGGTAGAATTGGATGAGAAATTAATTTATTAGAAGAGAGAAGTCCACAGAAAGAATCTGCGATGATTTTTAATCGTGAAACCGCGGATTAAACCGCGCACCAAAAAAGTAACTGTCATATATACCCATTAACAAAGCCTAAATGAACCCAGTTTTCTGAACTGAAACCTCCAAAAAAACCGTTAATTATTTCAACTAAACCGCAAAGTGATGTTATTGAGCTTGAAAACCACGAATTATCATTAGAAAGCAATTAAAAATTCTATTAACACCGAAAATTCAATTATTATCCATTCTATTTGACCTTTGACCCCGAGAATTTTGCTGTAAATCCCTCTAATTATTTTAATCAAACCGCGAATTAAAAACCGTTTAAGACTTCAATTAATTTTTTTTTAATTTTAATTTAATAAAGATTAACATGAATCGCCCTAGCTTGTTCAGTTGACCTTCAAAACCGCAGATGGCACCAAAAAATATAAGGGTGTTCTACTTACGCATAACTTTAAGACATACCATATAAACAAGTGATAATGGACACAATTTTTTGATTAAGTACGTTTGCTCAATTGAATATTGATGGAGTTTATAGGAAAATTCAAGAAAATTTTTAATTTTTGAGAGTTGGTTTATTTTACCTGTTCTTAAATTAGCATAATTAGATATTTTGAGCATAAGTTAGTCGAGTGTAACATATCTAAACAAAATCAAAAATTTAGTTATGCACAATTCTAAAAGAGGGAGTACAATAGACGATTAATAATAGCTATCAAAATAAAATTGTGAGTGATTTTAACGATTATAGTTTGAAACATGTGCTTCTAAAATAATAGCAACATATAAGTTTAAGAATTGAAAGATACGATTAATTAATAAATTTAATGACAAACATAATCACAAACTAATTGTTTAACAATAACCACTGTAGCCACAATTGCCCAAATTGACCTATTTGCAGATATAATATAACCATAACAAATAATACTATGTATTATTTTGTACACTATTTGCTCGACAATAAGTTCTATTAAAGGTTAAATTTTTTGATAAAATTGACGTAAAATGTGTAATTAGTATTCCTTCTTATTGAATGCTTCAGCTGTGCTTTCAGAGATGGGAATTATTCGGTTAAGAATTAAATAAAAATGTAAAGTAAAAACACAAATCAAAGATGAGCAAGAGATAAAGTCAAAAATTGTTAATTACTAAACTTATTAATTTTCTTTAACATTAAATTCAAATGAAACCAGTATAACGGAGAGCGAAGAGGGAATCGAGTTTGTAAATCATGCCTGAAGTTTAAGACAAGTTTTACTTTAATGGCACGTGATCGGGTGAAATTCTGGGGGGCCTCGAATGTGTAAAGTATAGCTAGAGAGAGAGTGAGAGAGGCAGGGCTGTGAGATTCTTGGTGGGTTCCCCCAGACCAACCCCGAGACCTAAACCCACCGACCAATCACTGGTTAGAACAAAAGAATACACTCCGTTGCAAAAGTTGATGAAAGTTGGGAACTGAGCCAACAACTTGGCCAACGGGAATTAAAGTTATGAACTTTACAAAGTTATAAGTTGAGTTTTCCTTGCGTAACGACTAACGAAGAGGAAGAAGTTTGTTTGTCGAAAGTGATTTTCTATATTCTTTCCTTTAGTTTTGCACTACTTTCAATTTAGTATTATAAAATGGTTAAGAGAACGTATGATAGTGTGGGGATTGAAACCCTTCGTTTAAAACCGCAATACCCTTAAAAAGAAATAGTTCAATGACTCATATAGATTTGCGTATACAACTTTTAATAACCTTGTCCTAGGGTGGTCAAATAAGTTAATTAATTTACACTCGTTGTCGTCATAACAATTTATTTAAACCCCTTTTTATTAAAACGTGACGCAGTTTCGTTTACGGGTCGATGGTGAAAGCGTGAAATCAATTCGTTTTTATTTTTCTAAGTTACCAACTCGAGATCGTTTACGAATATTTTGATGTTACAGTTGAAATTTGTAACGTTAAATGTAGAAAGGGAAAAAATTTTAAGGAAGCTATCTAGAACAGAAAGCGATTCAGACTTACTTCAGAAGTGTCATTTCCCGAGAACAAAACAGAGTGGAGTTGCAATCAAGGAAGCGAACCCCAAGTGACTGTGCTAAGAGCCAAAACGGGCCGTCAGATGCACTCATCACCAGCTATTTATATAACCACATACTACGAACCCTCCTTACGTTCGTTATTAGTTTTACTATTAATGACCGTTACCATTGTTTGTTAAGAAAATGTAAAATAACGGTATCAACTACAACAAATATAACATTATTAAAGTTGTGAATCACACCCATTTAAGAGTTTTTTCCAAAAATGTGAATGAATCTGGATAAATATCAAATCTATTCATATATCCTACTCTAGGAATTATAACATTAGCCAGAGTCGTATAAATCGAGATCAATTTTGTGCAATTGAAGTAAGTAAACGTTGGTAGTTTTAATGTTTTGATAAATTTAGAACAATGAAAATGTAATTATTACATTATTATACATAATTAAAATAATTATCTTTTAGCTAACTACATGGCGTATTTTCTTTATTTGTACATTCTTATTTTGATATCTCAAATAATTCTTAAAGATATTACCACTTACTGAGGAAGGTAGTTGTAATTGTCATCGAAACGTTTAAATTCATAATTCAAATAAAATACAAATGAAAGTACACGATTTAATCACCCAAAGGCCGAGATCTTCGTAACAATTTTAAACTGCTTGCGGCCATTTTACATCATTTGGATCGGAAAATATGGTGAAAGTCTTATTACAAAATTGGTTTCCTCGGTTTATTCTGGATAAAAAAGAAGGAAAGAAAATATTTGGCAATATTTAATCATCTTATATTCAGCATTTTTCTTAAAATTAACCACGTTTAACGGATGCGGCAGGCAACTAATATTAAATTGGAAATGTGAATTTTCACCATTATTGCACATATTTAAAATACTTAGCTTTTTTGGTTTTTCTATGGTGTATTTTTGTATTAATGTTTTGCATAAATTTAAACGTTTCTATCACACTTAACAGTAATCGTCCTCATTATAATCTGTCCAGAAACGAACCGAAGGAATAAATCAACATGTTTGGCAGATTTCCGTGGCGTTGGGTTGTTTTATGATAAAAAATATAAAACTAAAGTAATATTGAATAGATATGTCATAATGAAATTAATTAATACTAATTAAAAGTTGGGAAGAAGCGAGGATATTATTTATTTGTATATATATTGTATAATAATTGTTGCCTTACCTTAAATTTAAAAACTCTATGAAATGATTTCTAACGAACAAAGTGTCTTATAATTAAATGATATATTACAATGATTTCTTTAAAATCACTTTTCAAGTTAAGTTTTCAATAAAACATTTCAATCGTCATTTGTTTGCCTGCAAAACCCATGTACACGCCTATGATCTTTACTTTAGAACTCAACAATAGGTACGTCCTATTGTTAAAGGATTAGCAGCGATTGGTAAATAACTTACGTTGTAACGCTGTAGTATGGAAGCGGCATATCCTAAAACTAATTTAAGAAATCTATTAAGTACTTGATACAAAATAGGGCACCGCTTATATGTAAAATAAATGAACTATTTTAATATATTTCTTCGCTTCGTTTCTGGACAGACTTTAGTAATAAAATCTTTCAGAGTTGTTTAAGATGTTGAAACAAATTTATAAAATTCATTCAGGAACACTAAGGAGGATGCGTAGGGGATATCTAATTGCCAACTACCTTAAATTTTTTCATATCATAAGTGAAAGGAAAGCAGGAACTAGGTATCATTCCAGAGTTTAGAATCCGTATAGAAGATTGTGAGTTGCGCCAATTTGGTAGGAAATGTGGAGCCTCGTACTATATTCATGATGTGAATGAGTAAACCGGGGTATTCCTACCAAAGGTTCCCTGAAACGGTATTAAAAAATGTAAATCAGAACAAAATATCTATTATAATTCCAATAGTACAAAGAAAGAATTGAAATAATTCTTCTATTCTCAAGGGACTGTACGTTAGAGGTTAATGACAATTCATTTATAAGCCTAATCGGTCTTTGAATACAATCAACCATATCCGGACAAAATTTGTGAGCACCATTCCAGAGGTGAGAATTTTATTCTAAAGGAGGTCGAATTTGGGCCTTATATAACAGAAACGGTTGTCGGAAAGCAAAGTGCTACTTAGATCTGCACAAAAAGCCTATTTTACGAGTAGCTGTTTTATTAGCTGATAGAAGATGGTCAACCCATCATAGATTTAAAGATAGTCATTCCCAACGTAGCAATAGGGTCTTAACCCTTTGTTGCCTGAGTACTCGAAAACACGATCATTTGAACTTTTTTCGCTCAAGGGGGTTTAAGTATTTGAATTAGCTTATTTCAGATTTTTTATTTCTTTTTCAAAAAAAAAAAAATAAATAAAAAAATGAGGTGGTACTTTAAAGTCCCGTTAGGCATTTTGGAATTACCTATTTTCAGTTTTAGAACTTTAATGTGGGCAATATAATAAAAACTGAAACAAAGAATTATTTATTTATCTAGAATAATAAAGGTATCTAACGATATCAAAGGAAAGGAGGTACATATGAAAACACTATCATAGTGGTCCTTGATGATATTCCAAGAAACAATTTTTAGCTGCGTTGCAGCAAAGTGATGCAGTACTTGTGGACCATTTTGATAATGGTTTGGCTACAGACTTCACATTTGCTTTGATTGCTATAAAAAAACAATGTGCCTCGCTGTTTTAGGAAATTATTATTGAAAAATTCGGAAGAGCGCCGCTGACCAGTTGCACATCGTTTATGTGTTATTAGCCCTAAGGCAACTGAACGGCATAATTCTAAAAGAGGTTTATTTTCTATCATGTTGGGGTAAACTACATATGCATTCACAAACGTGATGTCCAATAAACCCCTTGGCTATCAACTCCATTGACAGCCTGCAATCTGCCTGCCTGATCAACCCCTCCCATGCAATTTTCTACAGCCACCGGAGCTGGGACTTGTAATTTTGTACCATCCCCTTTCGTACGTTCCACATAGGTTTATTCACTGGCATAAAAATTACTAGCCACATGCACAGTCGTATTGTCTTGCCATATCCACACTCCTATGCCCATTGAGTAAAACCTATAACCATATACTCCACATATCAAGCGTTTATTGTCAATGATACTGGGTAGTCCTTTTATGTCTGGCCTAATCGTTCCACATGCGACTGTTGGTTCACTTTTTATTTTTTCCAATAGAGGTGTTAAAGTAAAATCATTTTTAAGATATACAGGTTCTTTCTCCACTCCTCTTCAGTCAAATTTAAAACAACCTCTCACTAAACCCAAATTCTGAATACTTATTCTTCATTATTTCATTTTTTCCTTTATATATTTGGAACTTCTTTATAAAACCTCTCAGGTCAGATAAACACCAAAGGCTTCATTGGATTGTATCTTTTATCTGAACTGCGGCCTTTAAAAATTACCATTACTTCATCTACGGATTACTCTCTAATGCCATTGTAAAGGTAGCTAAATGATTCGTTCGGCGCAACTATCAATGGTTATAATTTGCACAGTTTGTCCTTATGATCACTTAGTATAGTATCGAATCGGTTCCTACTCATTACAGAAGATACTAACGGGACACCTAAATCTGATAATATAGACCAGTGATGCCGATAACCCATCAACATATTCAAACCTATAAATACTAACAGCTCATCTTTATTAGTGCAGCATAAAGGTGCATTTGGTAAACCAAATTATCAAATAACGGATTAATTACGGTTTTCCAAACCACTGCACCTATTTTACAACTCATAATTTTATCTTCTACACAACCTTCCGGAAAGTGATAAGTTGGTACAGAGTCCAGACTTTTATTCTATTTCTATCTCATTGGTTTTTCGTCTGGAATTTGATTTATTTTCCCGCCATCTTTCTTTTGTTCCATTTTTGCTTCAATTTCAACCTCCTCTTGAATAATTCCTCCAGCACTTTCTAACCCAAACCCAAGGGTTGAACTTTCATAAAATTCATTATTCTGCATCCCTGAATTATTTTCCCCAATATTTCATAAAGAATATCGTTTAGTTGTGAGCCCTCGGCATAACTTTAAACATCGATGTTAATTTGTTAATCATCGGGCAAATCCTCGTAAATATACTGTTCTATAATTTCCAGAAGATCGGCATCGGTCAAGGATCTTCTATATTAATATGAACTAGCTTGTTATACTTGTTTTGTTTGATATACAAAACAATAAGAGAAATTGCAAAAACATACCGACTGTACTTAAACCATTTTACTGATTCGTATCCAGATGATACCTCAGAGGACGATTCAAAAAATATGTAAAATAAGGTAGTTCGCACGTTCTCTTTATAAAACAACTCACTTTATAAGTTAGCTAAAGTCCATTTCGATAAGACAAAATATGTCACTCGTCTAAAACTTCACTTAATTAAACATAAGTATTCAAATTCGCATTTTACGTATACGTCAGTGCTCACTACAGGGCTTTGGACACTGCAATTAAATTAACTTTGCAAAGTGCTGCCGCCTTGTGACAACTAGTTATATTCAAAGCGTACTTGTGACTACTGTCGGGTTGTAACAGTCTTTAAAAGGTTAAGGTAATTAAAAAAGAAGCGGTACCTAAGAGTACGGTCCATCAACAAATGGTTAAGATCTGAGCCAGTCATGATTACAATAGGAAATAATCCATATTTCCTGGTGAACATAAGGCAACACTGGGTTTTGCTAACATTAAATTTGGCTAGATTCCTACTTCCGTAATCAAGGATGCGTTGAATACCTTTGTTGAAGGAAATGGACATTTCAGCTTTAATATTTTGATTTGAGATAGAAGTTGGATTAGCATTATGAGTAGACTGAAATGAAGTACAATGAAGAACATTGTCATTAGCAAACCAATGGATTGGGTTAGTCGTTGAAGAAATAAGATGTATGTACAGCAGAAAAAGTGTAGAAGCTATAACTGATCCATATGGCATACCCGCGTTAATGTTAACATAACGAAACGAACCTGTTAAACAACTCTGCGAAAACCGTATTGGTGGCCACTAAGGAGTTTGTTAGATTTCAGGAAAGAGCGTAGATGTTAATGTTTTCTAATGCCTGAATACATGATTTTTAATGACCATTTCCTGATTAATTTGCGAGTTCAAAGGCCATTTACATCAATTCGCCTTGCGATTAATTTAATTCGCGGTTTGGTTCAAAATTTTCATAGCCAATTAAATAAATTCGCAGAGATTCGTGTTTTCAAGGTAAAGTAAAGTAGTTTAATGTTTTCAAGGAAAATAGAATTAATTCGCGATTTGGACCTTGAATCTGGTTTCAGCATCTTTGCTCAACATAATACATTAAGTTGCTCTTGCCAGAATAGTGAAATTGACCCTGGAACTAGAAAAAAAAACCTGCATCTTAACACGGGTGTTAACATCTTGTCCGGGATTTTACATTACAGTGCTTTTGGCAGCACTCAAGATCTTGAAACTTAAACTTGTTTCAACATTTTGACTAGTATCTATAAACAAGGTGCTTTCGACAGAGCTTGTCGAATTTTACACCTAGTAGAAACTTGCTTGCATAACAAATTTACTTTTGAACACGTCATTAAATACTAATTACAACAAAGTTGTACTTTACACACTAACTCGTGCTAATGAGCTAGAAACCCATAAACCCATAAACACGCAAACAAAGAAACCAAAAATAAAGTAAGAGCGCAAGCATGAAACATGTACACGCCGTAAACATACAAGATGTAAACATCCAGACATGAAACCCTCAAAATAAATGAAACTAGCCAACAAACACCCTAATACACCAAACTTGTACGAAACTAAAATATGAAAAAAAAGGCAACTCAAACGCGCAAATCAACAAACTAAACAAGTTTTTTTAACAGGGATACAAGTGCACAAGCACTTAACCACGCACATGTCAACACTTGCGCAAACATACAAACCACGCAACTAAGTTAACGCGCAAAACATAGAAACTGGCAAGCAAACGACTACCCAAATACATAAACCGATAAAAACACAAATATGTACCACCGTTGGGCGATACTCGTACATTACTGCGTTTTATCAAAGAAAGCGTACCCCACAGGTGGGTAAAACTTGTGTTTTAATGAGGGAGAAAGGTCAAATGTGTAAATTTGATAATCAACACGTTCCGCTTAATATCTTTATTGCTAATACGTATCATTTATATTAAACACACCAGTTTCGTTAAGTGATATTGTCGCTATATGATTTAGTCAACTGTAATGAAAAGGGTCTAAAATTTATAAAATTGTTTTATTGTGTCTTATCAAATAAAGCGTTACCCATCGGACGTGTGTTTTATTGCATTTTGTCAAATCAAGCGTAACTCACTGATGGGTCACGTTTGGTTTTTACTGTGTGTAATCAAAACAAGCGTGACCCAGCGGTGGATCAAGCTTGGGTGTTTATTGAAATAACGCCTTTTGTGTGAATCATCGATGAGTCACGTGTATGGTATGTTTGGCGACTCACCGGTTTGCGTGTTTGCGCATTTGTTTGCTTGTTTTCTTTGTTAGTGGATGTGCTTGTATGTGCAAATGTGTGGTTAGGTGCTCGTGAACTTGTTTGCACATTAAAATACCTGGTCCAAACTCGAAATGGGGGAGAAATGTCAACCTTGCCCTTACTATCTTTATTACTAATACGAATCGTATATATTAAACCTGGAAGTTTTGGCAAATGATATTGTCATCATCATGTTAGTCAAGATTAAATCAAAGGGTAAGGATCGTAGGTCTTAACAAAGTGAAATTTACTTTTTACTGTGTCTTATCGAATAAAACGTAACTCATCGGAATTCACACAGTTTAATGTTTTGTGATTGGACGCTTGCTTAGTTGCATATTTTGCATACTTCCGTGTTTGCTTAAATGCATGCCTTTCTTGGATTTTGGTTTATTTTAGGTTCCTTGGCATGTTTTTTTTCCTTGTTCAGGCAGTTTTTTTAGGCTAGTTGTATTTTTCTTTGGGATACATGTTCTGGTGGTTCCACTGTTTGCTCATTGTTCCCGTGTTAGTATGAGTGGGTGGTTAGATACTGGTGTACATCTTTTCATATTAAATAGCTTATTTAATTCCTTTATTTTGAATGTTTGGTTTATTATTGCATGTTTTAGCTTCTTTCATATGTTTTTTAGTTAGTTTTTTGCAAGTTTGATGCCTATGTGCGTTTGCCGACTAGTTTCTTTTGTTTTGGTGATCAGGTGATCCCATGTTTACGGAGTTTTCATGTTTTGGTTACTTGATTGTTAGTTTTTTCATTTACATCGATTTACGTTCCTACTATACTTTTTTCGTGTATTACTTACTTGCACGTGCACGTGATTTTGCTTATTTGGGTGTTACCTTCTTGACTAAAATGTTTTTAGCCATATCATTACGTATTCTAAATACAAATTTTTTAAACTGCAACAATTTTATACCCATGTTACGTAAAAGTTGTTTGGAGCCTTGAGGAAAACGCGGGAACCATAAAGTGGTAGATGATTCGGAAGCCAATTTCTAATTAAATCACAAGCTGGTGTTGTAGGCTACGTTTGGGTCTTCACTTGCTTGCAAGTATATTTTGGTTGCATGCGATTATTTCTATTAGATTCTTGATTATTTCAGTTGCTTTAGTACATTTTCTTGGTGTCTTTAACAGTTTACAGGTACAACTCTTAATTATACTATAGGAGAGCACATCTAGTTTAAATTATACCATGATGTGGGGTTACAAACTATATGCTGACTTCTAATTGTGTCTAAACTATAAAAGATGGCGTTACAAACTGTATAACTTCTAATCATATTACAAGATGTCGCTTCTGATTTAGTTAGATATTAAAATTGTACCAATAGATTGCGTTAGTTGCAGCACAGAAGCAAGATGACGGAACACTCAAACAAAATGGCGGAACATGTCGAAAATATCCTAAGAAAGCATACGAAAACACCATGGTGAACACAAAATGACGAAAACAAGATGGCAAAAATAGGATCGCGGAACACGAAAACAAGATGTAGACAAAGAAGCCACAAGTAAAACGAGATTGCGTAAACAAGACGACGGAAAGTCAAAAATGCACACAGTAATAACCAAAGATCCTGTTCACCTTTGAGGTATGTAAATAAAGAAGATGATAAAAAATAGAGGATAGAAGACTGTTTTAAAAGAGAGAAAATGATATAGGATGAAAAGTGTGCCGAAAAATTGGTCTTAAAGTAGGGTTTAAAAATATACCGCAAAAGTAGGAGAAATGATGCCATTAAAGGCAATTAAGAGGGTCGTTAAAAGGAAGTAATATAATATAATACAATACAAGTAAAAAAGGCGTTCAAATAACCCAGTATTACTACTAGCTTTTTAGAATCCTAACTCTGCCAAAACAATTTTATTTCAAGGTGCTGATCTAAAATGTTAAACTTAGTTCCAAATTGCGGGGTCAGTTTCAATGTTTTGTTATAATCCAGTTCGGATGTTGGTACAATATTCTTTCGAAAAGCAATTAAAATCAATTAATAATCCAATGACCTTGAAAGCTGCAATTCAAAATGCGAAATAAAAGTGGTGTAGTATCGTCACTGCAAATACGTAGGGATTGTTTGTTACTAATTCACACAAATATGACTACCTGCATTACATGCATTGTTGGTCAAATTCCTTTATTTCCTTTTTTAAAGAATGATCTCGCTGTCATATATTGCAACGTTTTCAAAGTATATACTACAAAATTCTATCAAAGGAACCTGCACATTCTCACGAATTCCCAAAACGCCGGCTTTATATTTGAATGATCCAAAACGTAAAACTACGACTAAAACTTCGTCGATCGATTCGCGGAATACGCCCTTTCTTTCGAATTTTAAAGTTGGTTCGTTACCTCCAAAAAGACCAAAACGCCGAATGGGATTTAACACATCCCGCCGAATGCCCAAAACGCCTACACTATATTTGCAATGTCAAATATGCCGATTGTGATCATTTCGCCGACTGCGAGCGCCGATTGCGCCGAATTCCAATGTAGCACCATTAATCCGAACGTGACCGAAGTGCTGACAACTATTCCGACGAGTACGTGCCGGGTGGCCAACTAAGAACGGCCGTCGGCCATATATCAGGAATGGATTATAGCACAGGTTCGGGAAAAATTTTTTATAACAAAAGTGGCTTCGAGAAACGCCTGGAAATTAATTTCAGAATTGTAGGTCCACCGCTAGAAGGGCGTATTTGAAAGTTAAAATTTTAAAAAGCAAAATTTTTCAAAATTTACACAATTAAGAGCCATATTAAATATTATCATCAGATTCCTCGACAAATTCTGCATATTTTTTATTTAACAAGTTTTAGTCTATCTCTTATAATAAGGGGTGGGGGAGAGCGGGAACTTTGTTACGAAAAAACGCCTTTAATTCAGGTTCTACCTGACCGATTTTAATAAACTTGATGTTGTTTGAAAGAGCTTTTGTTAAACAATATAACATTTTTAAATTTGAAGCAATCTGATTAATAACATAAATGCTAGAGGGCGCTGTTTAATATTTTTTTTAATATTGTGTTTTCTCTTTATAATTTAAATAGAAGCATAAAAATTTAAGTAAGTATTTAAAAAGTAGACTAAATTAGTAATAAAACAGTGAAAACTGTGAGTCGATATCTTTTTCCTATCCTGAGATATCGTAAGAAACAGGTAAATGGCGGGACTTGTTCTTCCAACGTCTAGTAGGCTAGTTCGCGTTAACGGAAATTATTAAATTTAGCCTGGATAAAAAGATCTTACATTGGTCTGCAGTAATTTAAACTGTTATCATACTAATGTTATGATTGCCGTTAGATTACCTAAATGTAATGCTGTCGCTACTAACAATGAGAACAAATTATAAAATAATAATGTGATAAATCTAACATTTTTTTAATTATATAAGAATGTTATATTTGTTTTTAAGCGATGTGTTAGTAAATCAAAAGCATAAAATATCAATAAAAACGGATATTTGCTCAGCAACAACAAATACAGTTTAAAATATGAATTACGATTTACTGATGACAACAAAATTAGTAAAGAAGGCCATGTAAGATATAAAATAAATTCCCTGTTGAAAACAAGCAAGCTATGATTTTCACGCATATGTCAAAAATTATTCATCGTGTTGCATTTAATAGAATTTCTTTATCTTTTCGTACCAAAATGATTCTTACAAATGAAGAAGCATTTGATATGTTGGCAGTTTATTTTGAATGTATGAGAAATGCAACCGTTGCTGCTAGAGTGTATGCACTGCAGTATCAAAACAGACGGCATCACAGCAGAAGAGTTTTTCTCCGACTCGCACACCGTGTGCGTACTACTGGAAATGTGAATCTTCTTGTGTACTGAAGACAACGCAGAGGTAGAACAGAGGAAAATGTTATTGATTTTTTATCTTATGTAAATGTTAACACTCATTCAAGCACCAGAGCTATAGCTAGATACTTCGGTACATGTCGAACCACCGTCCAAAATATTTTAAGAGAACACAGGTGACTACTTATTTATTAATGCATCTTTTATTCGGTATAATAATTATAAAAATGTTTTAATTTTTTTCGTTTGTCGTTATATGTTTCTCATTTTTATCGTATCGAAAATGTCATTACATCAAAGTTAACTTGTGACATGACTAATGTAATTGCCGCCATTTTATGTCCGGTTTCAATAAAACACCAAATTATTTAATGAAATTATCTTATGCTATGTGAATAGATTTTAACTAACAACATGATAATTAAGTGAGGCAAAGTAAAGTAAAAAGGTACCAATAATAAAAAATAATGAAAGGCCGGGCGAAAAATATTCGTAATAACATTACGAGAGTTAATGCATTTAAAGTCCTTTTTCATTTAGACTTCAATGTGTCTTATTGATCTAATCACTTTATAATATATACTATTTTAGATTGCACCCATATCACATGGTCAAAACCATAGTTTGAATGCTCAACATTTCGATACCAGGTTGTACTTTTGCAACTGGCTCTCAAATATGATACACGACGATCCTGAAATACTTTCACGAATTATGTGGACAGACTACTTTTCATAGTGATGGTAGTGTAAATCGACATAATATGCACTACTGGTCCGAAACGAATCTCCACTGGATGCAGGAGGCCCAACATCAGGGTCGTTGGTCTGTGAATGTGTGGTGCAGGATTCTAGGTGGAGAAATAATTGGTCCTTTTTTTTAATGGGACTGTTAATGGAGAAAGATATTTAGATTTTTTAAGCAACGAATTGCCACTTCTTTTAGAAGATGTACCCTTAGCCATTCGTCGTGACATGTTCTTGCAACGTGATGGGTGCCCGGCACATTATTCTAGAGATGTTCGGAATTTCTTAGATCAATTATACCCTGAAAGGTGGATAGGACGAGGAAGTTTATTTATTTTACCACCAAGGTCCCCAGACCTAACTTGTTTAGATTTTTATTTGTGGGAGCGAATAAAATATCTCGTTTATGCCGGTAGACCCTCATCAAGAGCTGACATGATTGAAAGAATACGACAGACAATACCAAGTGTTTCAAGGGCAGAAATTGAAACTGCCGTTCTCTCCACCCGCCAGCGATTGATTTCATGCATTGAAAATGATAGACGACATTTCGAACACTTAGGGCGACACTAATTACGTAGTTATTTATTTAAGGCTTTAATTGTTAGATTTATCACATTATTATTTTATAATTTGTTCTCATTGTTAGTAGCGACAGCATTGCATTTAGGTAATCTAGCGGCAACCATAACATTAGTATGATAACAGTATAAATTACTGCAGACCAATGTAAGATCTTTTCATCGAGGCTAAATTTAATAATTTCCGTTAACGCGAACTAGCCTACTAGACGTTGGGAGGACAATTCCCGCCATTTACCTGTTTCTTACGATATCTCAGGATAGGAAAAATATATCGACTCGCAGTTTTCACTGTTTTATTATTAATTTAGTCCACTTTTTAAAGACCTACTTACATTTTTATGCTTCCATTTAAAATTGTAAAGAGAAAACACAATATTAAAAAAATATTAAACAGCGCCCTCTAGCATTTATGTTATTAATCAGATTGCTTCAAATTTAAAAATGTTATATTGTTTAACAAAAGCTCTTTCAAACAACATCAAGTTTATTAAAATCGGTCATGCAGATCCTGAATTAAAGGCGTTTTTTCGTAACAAGGTTCCCTCTCCCCCTTATTTGAGGAGAGGCTAAAACTTATCTAATAAAAAATATGCAGAATTTGTCGAGGAATCTGATTATAATATTTAATATGCCCCTTAATTGTGTAAATTTTGAAAAATTTTGCTTTTTAAAATTTTAACTGTCAAATACGCCCTCTAGCGGTGGACCTACAATTCTGAAAATAATTTCCAGGCGTTTCTCGAGGACACTTTTGTTATAAAAATTTTTTTCCCGAACCTGTGCTATAATCCATTTCTGAGATATGGCCGACGGCCGTTCTTAGTTGGCCAGCCGGTACATTTTGCCGAATTTTAAAGTTGGCTTGTTACGTCCACAAAGACCAAAACGGCGATCGGGATTTAGAACATTTTTTCGAATGCCCAAAACGTCGACACTATGTTTTAAAAATCTAAACGCCGAATGTGAGCAAAAACGCAGACTTCCATTTCGACGATTGCTACCATTCCAAAGAATAGGACCCTTATATCGAACGTCCAAAAATGCCGACGGCGATTCCGCCGATTGCGCCCTTTATGCCGATTGTCTATGTTGCCGTTATGCCGAGGATGACTAAACCGCCGAATGATCAAAGCTCCAAATTCCTAAAACGCCGAATACCCTAAAATACCGACACGATAACTTCGTGCGTCCAAAGGGCCGAAACTTAACATTGCAGGATGCACTCACCTGTTTTCTATAGTAACGTAAATGGTAGGGAAGATCAAAGTTAATCTACTGAAATAAAATGAAAAACTAAATTAAAAAACGCAAACAACAAATTACCAATAATAATAAAATATTTACCGTTTTTGGTTTTTTTTAATGCTGTATTAAAGTTATACAATCTAAACGTTTCGATAACACTTACAGTTAAGATGTTGAAACAATTTTGTGATTGTTAAAAAACTTACATAGTTTTACCTACACGCACTTGTAATTTTTAATTTTTCAACTTTCACAATTTTAATAGATAATATTACTACTGAGGAAGATAACTGTAAGTGTTATCGAAACGTTTAGATTGTATACTTTTAATACACCATTAAAAATCCCAAAAATTGGTAATAATGGCGAAATTTTCATTTTCATACCCATAATAAGTCTTCATTTAATTTTTTTGTAAACTTTTTGTATAAACTATGCAGTACCAAGCACTTAATTTGACATACCAGTACACCAACAAACTGCTTGACTACATGATGTAGCTCCTTTAAGGAAAGACCAAATTCGTCTGCAGTGACAGACACTTCCCCAGACTAACAACATAACACGACAGCACAACGGTGCATAATCAGAAGAAGTTAGTCTGGACATGCATAAAGTGTTATTTTGCATACACACACTTGTAATCAAATATTACACTAAAATTATGTAAATAAACCAGTGAAGTAAATCTACATAATGCACATATATATATATATATATATATATATATATATATATATATATATATATATATATATATATATATATATATATATACTTACCTATGATTAAAAACGTTGTTTGTGAACATGCGAATATTTTGAAATTGTATTTACTAAAGTAATGACATCCCATAAACGTCAGTCAAGCGAAGCTGATACTCGGTGAAAGTCAAATTACTTTTTGTACAGTTGCCATGAAGACACCAAATAATCCCAAAATCAACCAATTTTGGTACGAAATACTATCGTAATATAGAATCTTATCTAGGTGGCTGGAGAAAAAATAAATATCGTAAAAAGGGTTAGATTTTGGAATAGGTAAACTTGATAAAGTTCACTTAAAACCTTACGTAGAATTCAAAATTGCAATAGTACACAGTGTGTTCATTTGAAATAACGAAGATGAGGTCAAATTCCGTTATAAAGAGTGGTACCTGCACACCCAAAAGCACTTTTTCAAAATTCCAATCGAAGTAGTCTCTGAAATAATTCTAATGGGCCGTCTCCATGAGATACCTCATCGTACGTGAACTAATTTTTAAAAAAGTTTTCATGGTGGAGTGAAAGTCGAATTAGTTTTACAAGGCATTTAGATCTTTAATGGTATTAAAATAGGTAATACCGTAATTTAAGCTTTGCTAGTTTGTTTTTTTATTGAAAAGTTGCAATTGAATCCCACTTTGAAGTTTGCGGAATACGTGTAAGTTGTAATGTTGTAATTATTGCAATTTATAGATCTCCGCTTGGAATTTTTATACATTTTGTAGTAAATTAGAATCACTTCTTGAAAATCTAAATGAATCTAATAAGTGCTATTATACTAGGAGACTTTAATGTGAACTTCATGTCTAAATGTAAACAGTCACAAAGTGATATTAAATTGTTATTAAGATATGGATTCAGTCAGACGATTTATACATTTACTCACAGCAAACATTGTATCGACTTTTCAACTAATAATTTTAATTTAAAAACGTTAGAAACGGGATTATGTGACCACTTAGGCCAAATAGTTACCGTTTGCGTAAAAAATTCGTCACAAAATAACTCAATCACTATAGTTACTTACAGATTATTATCACCAATGAACAACATGAAATTCTCTTCGTCGCTTGACAATTTCAATTGGAATAGTTTCATTTCGGAGGATCAATGTGCTAATTCTTCTGTTCTTCAATTTTTTGATATATTTTTCAATTTTTTTGGAAGTTGTTTTCCCCTTAAAACAATAAGAACTCAATTAGGCGGTAAAAGAATCACTTGGTCTAAAAACAAGAGAAAAGAAAACAACAAAGAAATATATTTATAATAAATATATAAAAGCAATTAAAGCTGCTAAAATTAAATCAAATGACAACTTTGTGCAAAATTCTGATAGGTCTGTTAGGGCAATGTGGTCAGTAATTAACTTGCAGCGCAATATCAACATTAACTACCGACGATTGTGTAACATTCCTTACTAATATGGCAAATGATGTTAACCAAAATCTTACAAGCAACTTACATGTTCCAAATGGCATACGCAGCAATTTCAAAACTGTCTCACAAATTCAAGTACGAGATGCATTCCTCAAATTAAAAAAAAAGCGGCTGCAGGTTGAATTCTAACTTAATCAGACGTAACTTTAACATATTGGTAAAGCCTCTTACGATCTATAATATTGATAATTATTATAGGCCGATCTCCATCCTGCCATTTTTTTTAAATAACTGAAATAATAATTTTTAATTACATACTTACATTTGAACTTATTCGTTCATATCAAAAACTTATGATAACTGAAATAATACTTTACAATCAAATTATGTCATTTTTTGAAAGAACAAATTGTTTTACAATAAACAATTTATTGAGGGATTTGAGAGAGTCATGCACTCGATCGCTACTTTTATTGAGCTGTCAAAAGCGCTCGACAGTTCTTACTAAAAAACTAAAGCTAGTTTATAAATTTAATTCAACCAGCTGTGCTTTCTTATCTTCTTACCTGCATCGCAGACATCAATGTGTACCTTTTAACAACAAATTATCTAGGAAATATTACGTCACAAAGGGGTACCTCAAGGATCGATTTTAGGACCCTGATATTTCTTATACACTTCAATGATATGTCTTTTTACTTACCATATATTGTAATGCGGATAGCGTAAGTTTAATTTCTACAAATTGTGACTTTAATGACGGTTTAAACTCGGTAACTAAATGGCGTTTGGCTAATAAATTAAAACTAAATTCATGTAAGACAACGCTTATGCATTTTTCATTAAAATCTGTAACTGGATCTGGTGTAAGCTTTGTGCCAATTGCCAAATTTCTCGGTTGCGTTATTGATGAAAATCTAAGCTTTAAATTAGATTGTGCATCTATCACCAAGAAGCTCAGTAAATCAATTTTTCTTTTATGTAAGTTGTCTTCTAGTATTGTTAAAATTACATATCCAGTAAACGTTGAGTTACATAATTTTTCTATTGGGATGTTGTTCTTCCTATCCGCAAATATTCAAATTACAACGTAAGGCAGTACGAGTAGTATCAGGCTTAGGTTACCGTGTCGATTGCCGAGAAAGATTCATAAGATTAAATATCTTAACTTTTCCGTCTCTTTATTCTGCAAGCGGTTTGTTACACTAAGAAGAATAATTATTTCTTTCCACAAGAAAGGGATCATCATGAGTATGATGCTCGTAAGAAATTAAACATTAGAGTTAACAGGTAAACGTGGTACAATCATATTCTATAACGTGGTATTATGCTTTCTTGTTTGTTTTTTTGTATATTTAGTCTAATTTTTCAACTGTTTGTTGTTTCTAACACCCTCTGACTAATATGAGTGCACTTGTATGTTGACAGGTTAAATACCTATATATTATTATAGTATTGTTATTATTATTATTATTATTATTATTATTTATTTTTTTTGGTTTTGTGTGTAGCGTCGGCTGCAAGGCCATTAGCTATTCTAACATGCGACGTCAGAAGTCAGTTATAATTCTTTAAATAGATCAATTTTCTTTATAAACTCTATTAAAATATGAATTTTTGTTACGGTATCTTCGAAAATTTCAAAGTACGTTTTTCCAACATTTAGTTCTTTTTTAGAATTTTCGTGTAATGGACACTCTAACAGTATGTGCCGAATTGTTAATTGCACATCACATAAAACACATTTCCGCATTCTACTAAAGCCTAATAGGTGTAGATGAGTTAGTCTGGTGTGCCCTATTCTAGTTCTGGTGAGTACTACCTCTTCTCTTCTTGTTAGGTGGTGATTACTGTTTCTACGAGTTATTTCAGTCTGCCTTAATGCTGTTTTTGAGTTATCCCATTCGCTTTGCCATATCTGATTAACCATAGATTTTATAAATTTCTTGCAGTCACTAGGTTGAACAGGTATATTATCATGTATGGCTTGAGATGTTCCCATACGAGCCGCCATATCAGCACACTCATTACCGGGTATACTCTTGTGCCCTGGTATCCACATTATAGTGACGTATTTGTTGTTTGTATGGAGTGTATGTAGTAATTCTTTGACCATGTTTAAGAGGGGGTCGACATTTGGTTCGCTATTAATTAAAGCTGTTATCACACTGAATGAATCGGTACAAATAAGGCAAGCGCGTATGTTATTATGGTTTGTGTATAAAAGAGCTTGCCACATACCATAAAGTTCGGCGGTGTATATACTTGACATCCCATTCAGTTTCCAATAGTGGCTCTTATTATCGGTGTGTATAGCACTACCTACACCGTGATCAGTTTTGGACCCATCCGTATACACAATGGCATCGTATCTAAATTTATCAATTATAGAAAAAAACTCCTTCCTGTACACTTCATTAGCGGTTTCTTGTTTTCTATATTTTATAAGGTCTGTTTGAAATGTTGCCTTCGGTGCATTCCAGGGGGGGTATTCAAGTACTTTCCGCGTCAATAATGTAGGTACGGTAATATTTAGCTAGCGCGCTTTCTTTATACCTCGAATAATACATGGTCTGGTTGTTGTCGGCCTGCTTCTATATTGTGCTTGGTTTTCTTTATTGTGTATTATGTCATGATTCAGATGATTAGGTAGGGATAGTATTTTCACCAAGTAGTTAAATATTAACTGCAATCTACGCAATTTTAATGTTGGAACACCAGAATCAGCGTGTATGGATTCGATAGGGCTGGTACGGAATGCACCGATTGCCATTCTAATTCCAGTAACATGGACCTTGTCTAGTTTTTTTAAGTGGAAAGGACGAGCAGAAGAATTAGTTATTGAGCCGTAGTCAATAGTAGACAGCACGAAGGACTTATAAAACCTCAGTAATGTTTCTCTGTCGGCACCCAGGTGATATTAGACGGAAATTTAATAATATTAAGTTGTTTTTTTGATTTAGCTTCTAACATTTCGATATGTTCTTTAAAATATAGGCGACAATCAAAAATAATTCCAAGAATTTTAATAGTTCTCTGAAATTCAATTTTATTTCCATGTATGTATAAAGTCGGGTCGTAATGCTCATGTCTAAGCCTGCAGAAGTGTATGGCTTTCGTTTTTGTTAAGGAGAACTGAAAACCTATACTTTCCGCTTTTTGTACTATATCAGAAATACCATTTTGCAATTCTTCTTGCAGTTCTTCTACATTTTCTGACCTTCCAAATACAATTAAGTCGTCTACGTATAAACAAACATGCAGGGGGGGTTTTACTACTGCCGCGAGTTCATTCACTGCGATTAGAAGCAGGGTGCAGCTTAATACTGACCCATGCGGTATTCCGTTCTCAGTATATTTGAAAGATGAGAGTGTTGTACCTATCCTTGTTCTAAAAGTTCGATTCGATAGGAAACTCTTAATAATCGAAGGCAGGTTACCCCTTAACCCCCATTCATATAACGTTTTAATAATGTTGTGCCTCCATGTGAGGTCATATGCTTTTTGCAGGTCGAAACACACTGCCATCATGTGTTGTCGTTGCAAGAAAGTGTTTTGTATACTATTTTCAAGATACGTCAATAGATCTACCGTGGAATGGAATTGTCGGAAGCCTGTTTGCCGTTTTGAAAGTAATAGTTCAGACTCTAGATACCACATTAACCTATTATTAATCATCCTCTCCATGATCTTACTTAAACAAGAGGTAAGTGATATTGGGCGGTAGTTTGCAGGTAAGGTGATATCTTTGCCAGGTTTAGGAATAGGAACTATTATTGTTTGTCGCCAAGTTTCCGGATAAACACCAGTTTGAAATATTCTATTGTATATATCTAATAGTTTTTGTTTTTCTGGTGTAGGTAAATTTCGTATCATCGCATAATGAATATTATCTGGACCTGGAGACGAATTTTTTGATTTCTCCAAGGCTCTTTTTAATTCTTCAGATGTAAAAGGAACATTATATGCGCAGTTTTCTTCATGCTTAAAATCTATTTCACTTTCAGATTGTTTCTTTATCAGATTAAAAGCTTCACTGTAGTGCTGTGAACTGCAGACAGAATAGAAATGTTCCGTGAAAGCCTCCACGATTTGATTCTGTTCTGTGAGATCATCGTTTTTGTATCTGAGTAACCTTGATGGTTTTTTGTGTTTTTTTCCAGCAATATTTTTAACCTTCTTCCAAACGTCAGATATTGAAGTGTTACAGTTAATGGATGACACGTAATTCTGCCATGAGGTCCTCTTGCTTTGGTTAATAACCTTTCTTGAGATCGCACGAGCTTTTTTAAACTCAATAAGGTTAAGTTGAGTTGGATTTCTTTTAAAAATTTGCAACTTTCTTTTTTTTGTTTGGATTGCATTTCTAACTTCAGCGTTCCACCAAGGGACGATAGAGGTTTTAAAGGTTTTGCTCGTTTGAGGGATACATTTCTCAGCTACGCTTATGATATTTTCAGTGAAGTTTTTAACTTGGTCTTCGACACTTTCTTTTAATTCTGAAGGGCGTTCGTTGAGAATTCTACAGAAATTTTCCCAGTCTGCTTTTTCAGTAATCCACTTCTTTGGGTATTTTTCTACTCTAATTAGGGAGTCTGGTAAGTCAATGCTTATTGGGCAATGATCGCTGTTGTGGAAATCTTCATGCACTTTCCAGTTTAAGCTTAATGCTAAAGTAGGTGAACAAAAGGTTAAATCTATTGCTGTTAAGTTGTTTGATCGTAGATTTAGGTGTGTAGGAGATCCAGTATTTAGAATGGTTAATGGGTTATCTTCCATAACTTGTTCAATTATTCGACCACGTTGGTCGGTTAAGTTAGAATCCCAAATTAGAGAATGAGCATTGAAATCTCCAAGCAGTATAAATGGCGAAGGAAGCTGCCGAACAATACTACTAATATCATTTGCATCCCAATTAAATTCTGGGAGGTAGATGTTACAGATAGTTGTTTTTATAGGCACTTCAATTTGCACAGCGATAACTTGCAGCTTAGTGTTAATTTTAACATCTTTTGTGGGGATGTTGTCTTTTACATATATAGATACTCCTCCACTAGCTCTACTATTTATTGTATGATTTCTGAACACTCCTTTATAGTCCTTTAGGTGAAACTGTTCTGCACCTTTCAAGTGAGTTTCTTGAAGGCAGATACAGAAAGGTTGATATTTGAATAAAATCATTTATTCCGTTAATGTTCCATTGGATGATTATTTCATGTGAGTTGAATGTAAATACTTATATTAATATAAAATCCTTTAAAAACAAACAAATTTTGAACAAGACAAAACGGAATAAACGTGTAAAAACATAAATAAAATAAAATAAAATAATGTATATGAATAGATAAAAAGATAAGACACATAATCAGTTGTAAATAAATAAAATTCTTTAACAGTGCACAAATTTAACATTTAGTTAAAAAAAAGTAGATATATCACAGGTTGTTTTATCACAGATTTTGAGGGCTTCTAGGTTTACCTTTCGGCCACCCTTTTTTCTTCTTTCCCGAGGTTTTTGCTTCTCATACTAAATCTTCGTCAACTGACGCGACGCTGGACTCAGAGGACAGTGACCTGTCAATTGTCGTTTTCCTTTTAGCACCACGGGATTCATCTTCCATCACTTCGATGGTATCTTGACTAGTAGGTTTTGGGTAAGCTTTCTCTACAGCCACCCTTTCATTATTTATTAGGTTTAATTCTTGCCTTATAGTGTTTTTTACTTCGTTCATAAAAGGGCTGATTTTAATAAAATCTCCCCCAATCCTCTTTAGGAGCAAGAACCGGGACCATGCAACCTCCTTCTCCTGCTTACCATTCTGTTCGGGCTTTTTGAAAGAAGCCGCCAAAACCGGGAAACCATTATGGTAATCCGTGTTATTGTTCAAGGAATTTTTCCGTTGTTCCTTGCCAACGCCCATTTTAGAGGATGAGTCCTCATCCAAAAAGTTTGACTCTGACATACAGTCCCACGAGAATGCTGTGAAGGATGTCAACTGTAGCAGAGCAGGCTTACTACAGCAGGGCATTTATACTGTGGGGGGCACCTCTTCCCCCACAGGCGTTTCAACGCTAGAGACCAGGCTTCCCCCTGGCCACGCGCAGGCTTCCCCTCGTGCAATCCCGTCAGCACCTAAAACTGCCAAACGACCTTGGGATTGGGGGATTTTTTGTAGAGGTTATCTTCCTCGTAGCCCGGGCGGTAAAGCCAAGACCACCGACCGCTAGCTGTACAACGCTCCCTAGCCACGCCCTGCTAGAGTCTCTGAAGTACAGTTCGCAGTTGCGGTATTAGGACACGGCTAGCGCTCAGCCGTCCCCAGCAAGGACATCCCGGGCTTGCCACACCCGTATACGCTTTTGACGGCGCATGTCCTGGGAAGAGTAGAAAGACAAAGGAAAAAGGTCTCTCAGCTTACGCTGGGAGCCTGAAGAGAACAAGAGTTGGAGCTAGGGTGCTCCGACAGAAAAGTGTTAAAGTGAGGGAAGCCACTCCAGGCTAGTATAAGAAAAGTGTGCTTCCAGCTAAGGAGAACGCAGGGTTGCCATCCCTGTCCTCGTTAGGTACGAGGCCCCACGTGGACTGGTCCGCGACACCTTATTCCCTAGAGCTAACAGTGGTGGTTTAACGCCACGAGCTCCTATTCGGTGTTGGCCTTGCATCGCTTACGATCATTTGTAAGGTCATTCCCCTATCCGCCACCTGGGGACGCACCTAGTAGGTAGTCCAACCCCTAGGATTATTATTATTATTATTATTATTAGTATTATTTTATTTTTTTTCACGTGTTACCACGATTGGATCCTGCTCAATCATCGGCTTGAAATAAGCAAAATGAATGATATATTCTCGCTTAACGTTTAATACTTTTCTCATTATGTTGCAAGTTGCAAGGATAACTGCTTTTTGCATTGGAATATAGAAAGATGCCGGTAGTCCAATGGTTTTAAGGTTTTCCGTTAGTTTTTGAGGAATTTCTCCGGTAGAGCCCAAAGTTATTGGTACGACTTGAACTTCCGTAAGCCTCCATACTTCTTTTATTTCTTGAGCAAGTGGTAAATATTTCTCAATTTTTTCCGTATGTTTTCTATCGATATTTATAGGAGCAGGTACAGTTATTTCGATGAAAAGCATTTTATTGCGTGTCTTGTCTAGTATACATATGTCTGGTCTGTTATATTGAATTGGTCTGTCAGTTAATAGGTCCCTGTCCCAGTACAATTCACATACTTCGTTTTCCATTACTGATTGTGGGGTATACATGTAATAAGGAGTTCTTTGTTCAGTAAACTTGCATTTTAAACTATGTTCCATATGTAAGATCTTTCCCACATTGCTGTGCCTATTTGTGTATTCTTTAGGTGCTAGGGTTTGGCAGCAGCTGACTATGTGTTCTATGTTTTCATTACCAACTCCACACATTCGACATTTGGTACTGGTAATATTGACATCTTTTACAATATATTTCAAATATGATCTAGTGGATACAACTTGGTCTTGTATCCCGCATATAAAACCTACTGTTTCCGGAAAGATGTTTCCGTGTTTTAACCATGACACAGATGCTTGTTTGCTAATGTTATCTTGTTCTAAGAAATTGGCATATCTTCCATGCAATTCTTTTTGTAACCATTTATTTCTAAGATATGTGATCGAGTAATCGGCATCCGGTCGATACTGTTTATTGTTGAGGTTTAAGGGCGTTAAGTTTTTATCCATGTTTACAATAGAGTTGTATAGATTTGATGTTTCAGCCCTTTTGTAAAAATATGAGCGTAGGTGTATTATCTGACCTTTAAGCCTTATACGTAGATCTACTATACCTCGGCCTCCCATGTTTTTAGGTAGGTTAAAACGTTCTTTACATGCTTTTGGGTGGTGTGCACGATATTTAGTGTAACTTGTTCTTATTAGTCTGTTAAGCTCATCTAGATCTGTAGGAGTCCATTTAATAATACCAAAACTATAACTAATGACAAGTATTGCAAAGGAATTTGTTACTTTAGATTTATTTAAAGAAGACAGTTGGCATTTAGGTATGGCATTCAATCGTTGTTTAAACTTTTCAATCAGTTGTTTTTTCATTTCATTCTTGTCGACGCCTTGTTATTGTAGAATACCTAGATATTTATATGACTTTATTATTATTATTATTATTATTATTATTATTATTATTATTATTATTATTATTATTATTATTATTATTATCAAATTAATTTAATTCTAATAATTTAAAGAAGCGTCAGTTAAGTTTTTATTTGTAAAGAATTAATTTATGTACATTTTATGAGATATCGATGGGTACCGGCTGTCAAGTCTAATGGACTTAGCAGGACCCAATAATTGTAGTATATTTCGAAATAAATAATTCAAATTCAAATTAGTGATGTTAAAATGTGTTCTTTTGGTGTGCCGCAAGGTAGCAATATCGGACCGATTCTCTTTCTAATCTACATTAATGACTTATTTAGTGTTGTTAAAAATTCTAAGTTGTATATGTATGCGGACGATGTTGTGTTGTTGTTTAGTAATAGTAATTCTGACACTTGTAAATTAGCTATACAAAATGACTTAAACTATATTGTTAGATGGTTGCATGGTAGAAATTTGTATGTTAACACGACAAAAACAACATGCATGCTATTTAAAACGTCTCATATGGACGCTCAAAACAGATTAAATATAAAATTACATGATTGTAACTGTTTAGGATATAAAATTATATGTAATTGTTCTGTAATAGAACAAGTTTATGACACTATGTATTTAGGAATCAAAATTGACCACCATCTAAAATTCCATAAACATATAGACCTAGTTTTCAACAAATTAAAAAGAGTTTCTGGATGTATGTATCCTTTAAGACGAATATCTAACAAAAATGTACTAAAATTAGTTTATAAGGCACTATTTGAATCAATAGTAAGATACGGAATACGAAATTGGGGTTGTGCCGAAATCACTTACACAGAAAAAATATGCAAGCTACAACTGAAAGTATTGCAAATGATAGAAGGGAAAGAAAATGAAAATTATGAACTGTTTAATAAATTTGATACTTTGACCCCTCTAGGATTTTATAAATACTATATTGTAATAGATCATTATAAAATGATTTATATAAAGAAACCATTGATCACTCTCATTATACGCGAAATCGGAAATATGTAATCCCACATAGTTATAATAAATATGGCGACAGAGCCCTAAAATGCGTCGTGCCAAAACTGTATAATGAAATTCCATTTACATGTGAAGATAAAGCCATGTCGCAATTCAAAAATGAATTAAAAATGTGGCTAAGACATGATGTTTAATTGATTATTTGACATTATATTTATATTATATTTATTTTTATTTTTTAACAATAATATTGAAAACATTTTTCTTTACAAATAAGTCTTTCTTGATTGATTTGTTTACACCTATGAAATAAGTAAACCTTTGTAAATAACGATTGCACTTAACCCTTCAGCGCTATTTAACTATTATTAAAAAATCTTAATTTACACACTGTTATGAAATAGTGGAACCTACTGAGAAGTCTGTGACTTAGCAGGACCCAATAACTGTATGTCCAAATGGTGAAATAAATAAAAATTATTATTATTTATTATTATTATTATTATTATAATTATTATGATTATTATTATTATTATGTTACGTCTGACGTTCGTGAGTACAGACGTGTTTTGGTTTCGCTCCTATATTTACGGTTTCAAGCTCGTATTTATTGATATACAAGCTTTAATTTGTATTAAAGTTATAATTGTTAATGTTAGTGAATAATTTTAAAAGTTAATTATGCAGTGCAATCATTGTAAACAACAGCTTAATCAATTGGAAATTCAATGTAATGGATGCAATGAATATTACCATTTTAACTGTTCCATATCAGAAAAGACGTACAGAGCTAAGTCGAAATCATCTAAATTATTATGGAGATGTATCCACTGCAGAGAACAGAAGCAATCGACCTCCGATAACGCACCAGAAGCTATTTTGGATATACAAGTGGAGCCAGAAGTAATTGAGATTGAAGGTGATTTTAATCCTAAAACTAAACAGATGTTTAGTCAATTAATGGATAGAATTGATTCAATGTCAAAAATATTTGAAGTATTGAGTAATAAAGTGGAACAAAATATTCAAGATAACAAAAATCTGCGCGAGGAAATTACCACATTACGGTTATCTATTGCAAACAAGGACAGGCAAATTGAACTTTTATCGGAAAGGTTGAACACAGTGGAACAATATGGTAAAAGAAAATTAATCGAAATTCATGGAATTGAAAACTCAAGTATACCACCGCAAGACAAATTCAAAACCATATCAGAAAAAATAGGTTGTCCTGAGATGGAGTTTAAAAGTGTCAAACAGGTATCGCTAAAAAAAACTAACTTTTTATTGGTACGCCTTAAGAATGAGGATGATAAAGAAGCGTTTATTAGCAAAGGTAAGAAATGGTGGCGAGAACTATCTGAAGACGATAATCGTTCTAATAAAAAGCTCTATTTCAATGAGCATCTGATCTTTGAACTCAGGCAGCTACTGAAAGACACGAAGCAAAAAGCATATGCACATAGGTATAAGTTCGTGTGGGTAAAGAATGGGAGAATCCTAGTTCGGAAAGATGTGGACGAGAAGATTATAAGGATATCAACTTATAGTGACATAAATAAATACATAATTTAGTTTAAATTTGCAAAACTCAATTGATTAGAATTTCAAACTTTATTTTCTATAAACATTACTAAAAACTAATTTTATTTGATGCATTGGTTAAAATTTAGTGACTCTAATCTAATCAATTTTAACAAATGTTTAAATATTTCTGAATGGAAACAGTTTATTGCAAATGTAAATACTATAAAATCGATAAGCATCTTTCATGTAAATATTAGATCTTTTAATAAATATTTTGATGAACTAATGGTGATAATACATAAATGTAATTTTGATTTAATAATGCTGTCTGAAATTAATACCACGGAATATGAAATCGAATCATACAAAATTAGTGATTACACGTGTGTTAAAAAACTACGAAAATTAAAGAAAGGGGGTGGATTAGTGGTTTATATTCGAAATAATATTCAATTTAATGAAATATCCTGTAAATCCTTTAATTTCGAAAGCATACAGTTTTCATTGAAATTTCCACATTTAAAAAATAATATTGACGTGATCTTTATATACAGACCGCCGGATTTAAACATAAAAAACTTTATAAAAGAACTAGAGGATACCTTGCAAGTAAATAAGCTAAATGATGGATTATTAATTGGAGATATTAATCTAAACTTATTGGGCAAAAATAACATAAATGTAATCGGGTACGAAAACATGCTCAATGGTTTAGGATATATAAGTGCTATACACGATATCACACGTGAAGAAATTAGAGAGGGTGACATAAAGCAATCTCTAATTGATCATATTTTTATAAGGTCTAAATTTAAGAATATAAAATCAGCCGTGATAGAACACAAACTAGCGGATCACTATCCAACCACATTACACATTGAAGAAGACGTTTTCTCTAAATCTGAAAGCATTGGAACTAAAAAAATAATAAAATTCAACGAAACTGGAATTAAAAAAATGATAGTTGATCAAGACTGGAAGTTATTAGAAAATAATGATGTTAACGCTTATACAAATAATGTTGTAAGTAGAATGAATGAAATTTATTATTATAATGGGCAAGACGCTTCCACAAATAAGAAAGAATATAGAACCGTAAATAACTGGATTAATGACAATTTATATTTTAAAATTAAAGAAAGAGATAGACTATATCGAAAATGGAAGTCAAATCCAAAGAAATTAAAATATATGGAGGCTTACAAGAATTTTATAAATTTACTTAACAATGAAATTAGAGACACGAAAAATAAGTACTTTAGGAATAAAATACAAAGAAGTGCTAGATCGAAGGTATGGGATGACATCAACTATATAATCACGAAAAGAAAAACTAAAAATGTAGATGATAAAATATTAAACCACCTAGGAAAAGAAACAACAGAAATTAATATTGTCAAAAATTTCGTCGAAACTTTTAATCAACAAGTAACGCAATTGATTTCTAAATGTAATCATCAAACAACAACAATAAAAATTAACCAGGAAATAAATTGTTCCTTTTATATTCCGAAGTGTAGAAACGATACAATTCGTCACCTTGGAGTTACACTGTGGTATGTGACATTACCCTTATTCTAAGTTATTACAAAAAGAAAATATGGGTTTCTGTTAAACATGTACTAAAGCAAAAATGTTGAATAAGCTACCAATTAATACAGTAGTAGGTGCTAACAATACTGATTTTATGATTAAAAGTTGAAAATTTTAATTTAAATATAGTAATTAGGTTAATTAAAAAAACACATACAACTTTGTTATATCAGTGTATTCCTTTACTTAACAAAAGTAGTTACATACAACTTTGTAACAAAAACTATAATTCTAAAAACTGAAATAGAATTGGAATTTTAAATAAAGAGTTAACTAATAAAATACATTAAAAAAGTAAAAAGTAATAAACAAGAAATTTTTCAAACTTAGGAAACAATATGGTTTAATAAATCTAAAAACTAAAATAAAATTCTAATTCGAAATAATAGGTAATCTAAGAAAATACATTACAAAAATAAAAACTAATAAACAAAGAGTTTTTTCTTACTTGAAAAACAATACAGTTGAATGGTGTACATAACAGTATTTTAAATTTTTGGTAATACTGCTTCAAAGTATGTTTTGTCCACCACTGGCATCCATCGGTACATACTCTTAATTGCCTTTACTTTGTCAGCTGACATAGTCTTCTTGTCAGCAGCTACAACAGCTTTCGGTACCTTTAGTTCAGTGCTTGCACCTGATCTAGTTGTTTGTAATGATCTAATGGAAACCTTTGTCCAATTGGATGATTGATGCGATTCTTTGTACTCTATCACAGTAAACAGTGATGTGAATTTCAAGGCACTTACTTTTGAAAAAGGGACCACTTTATAATTGAACCCTGACGTGCAAGACTTAAAATCTTTAAAATCAGCTGCTTTCATCTGCATAACCTTATAAGGTCTAGATGAGTTAACTTTTAGAAGCAGTCGTAAAAGCGACACAGGTGAATAGTATTCAGCTTTGCTGAAGATCCTCTCAATGCAGCTGTGTACAGAGTCTATCTCCTGAACACAAGAATGTCCGGGAGTTGAAAACTTCATTGTTATTGATTCAATCATTGGATGTTGGTTTAGGAAAAAAGTAATCGCATAGGTCATTAACGAATTCCTATTTTGTGGCACGCAGCTGTCACTCCAAAGTATGAGTTTCCTTAGATCTTGGTTGTCCGTGAAAACAGCTTCTAAAATTTTGACAAATGCACTTGCTATGTCATTCCCAGCTCTGCCCATTAACATTTCATGCCATATAGCACAGTAGACTTGTTTTGTGCTGGATAATATTGCAGTTAAATTATATACATTCAATTTGCTCTTGTAGTAAAAGTTACTAATTTTTACCTTTGGGCAAGGTAGAACATTTTGCAGATCAAACACCAAAAATGTGGAACTGCTGCTTTCTCTGTCTTTTCTTTTTTCAGCTCTTGTTGCAGTTTTTTCTATTATATGGTTATCATACTCCTGCTTTTTCTCATCAGTCAGTACGTTTTCTTTTTTATTGATCTTCACTTCTTCGCATAAGTCGCACCTATCTTTCTTTGGCTCATGAAAGAATAAATTATATTCATTACAGGATATTTTTCTATAGAATGACTCTTTTACAGGCTGCTTATTAGCTTCTTCGCAAAACTCAACATAGAGACTGTACATTTTCTTGATATTGAGATTAGGTTCTAAGTACTGCCTTTGCGTATTAGCCCTGCAGTAATGAGAGTCCACTTTAGGGAAAGATTCTATATGCTGTTTTACAAAATTAACATCGTCATCAGGTATTTTATGCTTCGTGTATTTTCCTTGTTTGGGAACGTCAGGTATATGTGAATTATCTCTTTTAGAATGTGCTGTATAAATCGGGGTTTGACTAATATCTAAGGTGCTAAGATAAAATTGTTTGCATACCTGAATTTTTCTGCTTCCGATTTGAAAATAATATGCAAAGGTTTGGCTTCTTCTACTGTTTGTATCTGTTTTATTTTTTCTGCGCCGTTCAACAGTAAATTTGTTTGTTGTAGATAAGATGAACATTTTTTTACCGTGGCCGTTTAAGGTATAATAACGATCAAAAATTGTTTTTCTTTCATCTTCTGAGATAACTGTTTGGCATTTATACAAACATCTCTTCCAACAATCTTTTACAGTCTTCATTCTTTTAGCTGGAACTATCTTTTTTCTTACAGATACGTACTTCTTGCCTGTATCATGGGCTTCTTTCCTAATATTGCACTTCCATGCTGCTGGATTTCTCTGCCTCTTACGCTTCAATGGTTTAGGTATGTTGGTTTGGGGAGCTCCATTTTCGATATCACACACAGTGTCAGCACAAACGTGTCTAACAGCATTACATGAATCTTTGCTGTAAACAGATTCATTTGATTCATTATCAGAATCAGATGGCACATAGTCTTTATCTTTCTCTGAATCGTATCCATCACGATCTATTATATTTTCTACTGTATTTATTTCACTTAACCTCATTTTCCTAAAATATAACGAAAATGCCTTACAAACTGTAGTAAATATAGGAATAATGAATTTACCTTAATTCTATCAACGGAATGTTATTGCCAGACTCTGAATCACTTGAATCATATGGCATTTTGACTAAAAACACCTGTAATTCACTTAAATAACCCACTCATAACATTCGATACACCGTTTGTGTACTTTTTATCAGTCGCGCAAAGTTGTATGTAAATAATAATCTGTAGAATTTCAGTGTTATAAAGTAGCATGTGCACATACCACTTTGTAAGCCTGAAATAATTATTTTATACCGATACAACTATGTAATGTTGGTAACCTACTACACAGAATAATACATACACCTTTGTAACTCTGTGAGGATGAAGTCTAACCTACATACAACGTTGTAATACTGAAAACTAAAATTCGACAAAAACGTGACATACAACAGTGTAACTCTAAGGTGACGAATTGCTAACATAATAAACTAGAGACTAGACTTAAAAAAATCTCCCGGGTATGACAACATAAGAGTTAAGGATTTAAAGGTTAACGTAGAAATCTTTTCAAAAATAATATGCGACACTGTAAACCGATCCATCAGATATGGTGTAGTCCCCGAAGTGCTGAAAATATCAATAACAAGACCCATTTACAAGAAAGGAGATCCTATGGAATATGGTAACTACAGACCTATAAGTATACTGTCTACTACAGAAAAAGTATTTGAAATATTCATCACACAACACCTTAGTAAATATCTTTCGGATAACAATATCATTCATCCAAATCAGTATGGATATCAAAAGGAAAAAGTACAGAAAATTACTGGCTAAGTTTACCGAACAAGTAAATACGCAATTAGACAAAAATAACTATACTATAGCGGTCTACATCGATTTATCCAAAGCATTTGATACCGTTAAACATGAACTACTGATAAAATGTCTTAGCAATGCTGGAATCAAAAGTAAAGAATTACAATGGTTTACAGATTATTTAAAAAATCGGAATTTTATAGTCAAGGTAGCCAATACTTTCAGTGACAAAAATACATCCTATTTTGGAGTACCACAAGGAAGCAATCTTGGACCTATTTTATTCTTGTTGTACATAAACGATATATTTCACTCCATACAAACTGCAAAATTATATCTATATGCAGATGATGCAGTGCTATTTTACTCCCATAGAGATTTTAGTACTTGTGAGAAGATACTTCAAGAGGAACTTCATTCTATAGTGAAATGGGCACATGACAGAAACTTATTTGTTAACGAAGAAAAAACTGTGACTATGACTTTCTCAACTTCACATATGGAAAGGACTAGAAAAACCAAACTAAAAATCCACGACTGTTCATGCTTACAACAACCCAGTATGTGTAATTGTAAAATCATCGCAAGTGTTGATTACACAATGTACTTAGGAGTTAACATCAACAACAAGTTAAAATACGATAAGCACATAGATTACGTGTTTGCCAAACTCAAAAAGATTACGGGATGCTTCTACATCTTAAGTAGATTTTTTGACCCAAAAACGATGACAGTAGTGTATAAGGCATTATTTGAATCAATTTTAAGATATGGTGTTCAAGTTTGGGGATGCGCAGAAGTGGTTCATGTGAAAAAACTGGAATCCTTACAACATAAAATTCTGAGACTGATTAACAAAAATAAGAACTTCAGTAAGCAGCAGCTATACGAAAAATGTGACACCCTAACCCCAAATGGATTTTACAAGTACATACATCTAATGCAACACTTTGGAAACAACGAATACAAACGAACAGTGGATCACAACTACCCTACACGCAGAACCAACTACATTGTTCCTTATTATTACAACAAATATGGCCAAAGAACTCTGAAATGTTTAATACCGTACTTATTTAATTCAATTCCGGAAAGAATTAGTGCCAATAGGGCTGGGACATTTAAGAAGGAGGTGAAAAAGTGGTTAGTAAATGATTAATTAAACAAAAATATTGACTTTACTGAAATATGTTATGCATCTTTTATTATAAATACTTTTATGTTTACAATGATTGTACACTCCAAAACGTCAGAACAATGTTTAATTTGTAAAAAAAAAAAAGAATGTTATTATTTATTTGTATAAAATAAGGCACCAACAGGTAAGTCTTTTGACTTACCTTACAATTATGTATATTTTTGAAATAAACGCATTCTATTCTATTCTATTCTATTCTATTATTATTGTTATTATTATTATTATTATTACCATTATTATTATTATAACTGGGGCCCATATTGCGTGATTAATGAATACAAAGTTCTTGTTAAATGAAGAACCAACATAATTTGTTTATAACGCTTACTGTAAAATGTTAAATTATTATATCAAATTTCAGTAAGGAAAATCAGTAAAGTAAAAATGAAAAACCATCCATGTAAATACATAAAAATAACAATTAGTTTTGCTGATAAAAAATCTCGTGTATTCAAACGAAGAGAGGAGATTTTCATGTGTAAATTGAATTTAAAATGAAAATGTGACTTGATGATGAAATTCGACAGTAGTGACCTCAAATATGAAGTTAAGCGAGGGTGCGATTCCCTTGAATCCCCGAATGAGATTTCGTTGGAAAAGGGAGAATAGCATAGACTAGGGTAATATGGTGTGGTACGTTTTACTATAGCTTCTGCTGCTGTTTACAATCGCATTGCATATTTATAACTTGCCAGTTGATGAGCGTAGCAATATGCTTTGCATTTACACGAACGACCGCTAGGGAATCGGGATATACCATCTAAGCATTCGAATATTATTGCTATTGATTGAATTAATACTAATATTTGGGAGGGTTAATCTTGCGAATAATTTGAAACGCAAATTTGATCATGAACAGACCCTGTCGTTTACAAGCATTACGTAAAACAAATATGAAATGCATTACGAGATGTTTTTAATTGGTAGAAGTTTCTCTGTGTTTGATAGTCACGTTTTCAAACGTTTACCTACTTAATAATAACGTTTAAAAATGTAAACCGATAAAACAATGCAAATCATTTGTGCATTTGTACTAATTTATCACCCTGAGAAGCATTTCTCAAATTTCACTTCACAAACTCTCTCACTGTAAAAGCTTCGGATCATTCATTTATCAACCACTTTTTGGGAAAAGGCAGTAGTGTTTGCCCCTTGTAACCCACTAGAGACCTAATTCTTTTTTTAGGGCATTTTTGATATTTTACTAATTCATATGGATTAAAGCGTGACCCAAAGTTTACACTTTTTTGCAGCTTTAAGGAATTAAGGGAAAGTCAAATTTCAAAACTCAATTTCACATTTGAAACATTTCCTTAAAGTGCTCATTCCTCCCATATGGTTTTCAGGTAAGAGAATCCTTCTCGTGTGGTGTTGCTAGTGCCTCCTCAGATGGCGGTGGCTCATTAGTATGAGTAGTACTAAAAAAACCAACATTGAGTGCGAACCAAAAACTAGCCCAATCGGGAAACTACTGGTATAAAGTTTCCACATGCTTACGCACAGATTTGCGTGGATGGGTTGACACGTTTAAGAGTACCCCTTTGTCGACGGATTGAAAAATTAGTGCTCGGAGGGGGAGCTAGGAAACCAGACAACGATATACAAATGTAAACAACATAAAGAAGCTACAATATTATTGATCCCCAACAGTATGCCAAGTGCAACCATTACGGCTGTACAAAATTAAATAGGAGCCCATACACATAATGGGTATTGAAGGACAAGTTCCGGTAAAGGACGTCGATCTTAGACAGATCGCGAGACTTGCTGATTGATAGCCAACGTAATACCATCGATAGGCCGAAATAATCACCAAAAAGTCAATAAAAATAAAAACGCTACAAATACTAGCACTGGAATTGTTAAGAATCAGGTAAAATCCACAATACGATAAAAGAAACTAAATATGAGCATATTAAAATTAAGAAAGTCTGGAAGGTCTAATCGAGGCAAACATTGGAAAACTAAGGATTCCACTCTGCCAAGGTACCACAGATCACCTGAATAGAGTAAGTGGTAGTGCGGCACCATCCTCTCCACTTTTTACTTCACAAGACTGCCAACGTGAGACACCTCACCTTTCACTGTTTTATACGCACACGTGGGGGCCGTATTTTCCACCCTGTGGTTTCTTTTCGGAGGCCTTTTTCAACCACTTTTCATCCCTAATTATTTTTGTTTTTACTCGCGCACGTGTAGGACGTGTTTTTTCATCCCTATTTTACGGCCGTCCCCGTGTAGGACGCGTTTTTCTACCCCTATGTAATTATCACTCTCCGAACATTTAATGAGGTTTTTTATAAAAACAATTTGCCTGTGTGTGTACAGTATTTTGTTCAAACCACTTTGTTATTAATTAATTTAAAGGAAAGGTAAATACGAGTTGCAGTAAGTGCGATAAAGATAATTAGGTTGTTTGTATATTTACCCTCTAAAAATTAATTATAGGTAAATCAATTGCTAGTTATATATCAACTTTGCATAAGTAAAAATGTAGAAAGTGTTATTAGTGTGCTTATACGTGTACCCAATAAAACGGTTATTATAACCTTAATTTATTTATTTAGTTGCACATATTTAATTACAGCTAGTGCAAACAACATATATTTTTTTAAAAATATTAAGTGTTTGGATGTCGAGGACCTGTGTATATACAACAATTTTAACGAGAGGATGGTGATTAAAGATATCTCAAAGGTAAGAAACCAGTTTTAATATTCGTTTAGAAAAACAATATTCTGATTACTGTGTCGTGTAATTAACTTTAAATAATTTTTTTTTGCATTGCGTGTTGAGATTAATTTAAAATGACAGTGAAATTTAATTATTCGAATATAATCCAATGTATATATAAAATTTCGTAAGGTCACAATCTGTAGATAGGAATTAAAAGAAATACAATTATGCAATCTCATTTGATAAAATAAAAATGGGTCCTAATACATATTAATAAACACAGCTTAAATATAAATCTGTTTTAATCAGAACACTTGCAATTGCCTAACCTCCAGGGGTTGTACTGCTCTTAATATAACCAAAAGGATCATAATTAGGGTCAAAAAGGCCACCCGAAAAGAAGCAGGCACCTCGTCCCAACCCCAAGTCCAAGACCAACTCCAGGTCCAGGTCCAGTCCCAAGACTTACATCTGCCCCTCACGTGAGCAAGTACAAAATTACTGCCAAAAAGGCTCTTAATACAAACAAAAATAATTAGGGGTTGACCCCCCGAAAAGAAACCATAGGGGTAGGAAAAACGCGTCCTACACGGGGCGGCCGTAAAATAGGGGTGAAAAAACACGTCCTACACGTGCGCGAGTAAAAACAAAAATAATTAGGGATGAAAACGGGTTGAAAAAGGTCTTCGAAAAGAAACCATAGGGTGGAAAATACGCCCCCCACGTGGGCGTATAAAACAGTGAAAGGTGAGGTGTCCCACGTAGGCAGTCTTGTGAAGTAAAAAGTGGAGGGGATGGTGCCGCACTACTACTAGAGTAGAATTCATAATAAATTTGTAATATTTCTTTTAACAATCACCGATCGGATTATAAATTTAAAAGTCGGACTCTTGCGACGTTTTTCTACCATTTGAGACACATTTGCTACCATAGGTGTGTGATTTGCTGGTGTAATGGTTTTATATTCAACCACTACAATAAATTGAAACAACTTTTATTATTTAAAAATTTAATTGTTCACAATTTATTAACTATTTTTAGAGCTTAAAAATAAATTGTTCTTTTTTGACATGACCGACTGACTCTCATTATTTTCGGTTGCTAGGGAGTAATTAATAGTCATTTAAACATCTCTTTAAACTCTAATGATATAATTTATAAGTTCCGCACACTATCCTCCTTCCAGTTGATTACCATATTTTTTCGGACGAATGACAGTTCTACCAGTTCTTGTAAAATAGTTATTATTTCTTTCATCATTATTATTAACAATAATGTCGTTATAATTTTCCGCACGATTTATCACTAGACCGATATTAGACGACGCAGTGTTAGGAGTACTACTTTTATTTGTTTTTCATCTTTAAGGGTGTATTTGTACTTGTTGTTGATAACTGATTTTTTTCTGGGTTATTCAATACGTATGCTGATTTTAATCTGCCAATAGTCATATTTGTTTTTTTCTTTTGTATGCTATTGTAAAATATCTATTCGTTCGTGACAACACTGCATTTGGACCTTCCTATGGCATTTGTAATCCCTGGTGAATGTTACCTTGTCTTACAAAAACGTAAGATCATGTTTGTAAATCAGGGTGAATAAATATGTTTTGATTTGTTCGATGTTGTTGTGGAACTGGTTTGTATTTTTTGAATGATTACTTGAGTTTACCTACAAATATGGTTGGATCTGTATAAATTTTTTCTTTTTCATAGAAATCTCCTGGCAGTAGTAATGTTTTTCCGAATACGTACTCCGCAGGAGTTGATTGCGCATTTCCAATTATCGTTGTTCGTAAACCAAGTAATATTTATTATTTTCATAGCATTTCATGGGGGGTCTTTAAAGTACGATGCATTATCTCCATCTTCCCGTTCGCTTGAGGATGGTATGCTGTCGTACGTATATGATGGATACCCAATGTTTTAGTGAATTCCCTAAATAATATGCTCTCTCTGTCTTTCTTGATCGCTAGTAATTTTTTGCGGTATTCCATATCGAACAATCCATCCAGAGTATAATGATTTTGTTACAGTTTCTGCCTAGATGTCAGGTAACGGATATACTTCCGGCCAATTACTGAAACGATCTATTATTGTCAAACAATATGATTTCCTTCAGATGAGGACAGTGGTCCGATTAGATCTATATTTAGGTGTTCAAAACGTTCTGTTACTTCAGGATACATTTCTATTCCACTTTTTGGATGTCTCCAATTTTTTTTATTTTTGACAAGCAATGCAATTCTTAGCCAATAGTTGATAATCTTTCGAAATATTTGGCCATAAATGTTTACTTCTTACTAAAGCGACTGTTTTTCTTATATCAGGATGAGACAAACTATGAACTAATCAAAATATTTTCAGCAAACATTTCGGTACATATGGTCTAGCCACGAATGTTGTTGTATCGCAAACTAGTGAAACATCGGTGTTTGGTATTTGTATTGAAATTAATTTCAGTGAATGTTCATTAGCGTTATTCTGCAAGTATTAAAGTTGTTCATCATTTGATTGTTCTCCGTGAAATTGTTCTATGCTCATTGACTCCGGTACTGTTATTTCTTCGATGCGAGACAACATATCGGCGACAATAATTTTCTTTCCATCTACGTATCTAATATCTGTAGAGAAGTGTGAAATGAATCCTAAATGTCTGACTTATCTTAGTGGTGATTCTTCTGGCTTCTGCTGAAGTGCAAATATAAGAGGTTTGTGATCTGTGTATTTTGTGAAAACGTTGCCTTCTAAACATATACCTGAAGTATTTAATTCCTTTGTATATAGCCAGTAATTCTTTACCATACGTTTTCAGTCGGTGATAAATTTTTAGAAAAGAATGCTAGAGGTTCTATTTGTCCATTAAGAAATTGGTTTAGTGCTGCTCCTAAAGAGGTATCTGATGCATCCACCGTTAATATTAAAGGTAATGATGATGGATGTGATAATAGTGTAACTTTGCTAATTCTTCTTTACAGCTTTTAAAAGCTTGAATTACATTGTTATTCCAAATTAGTTTTTGATTTCCTTTAGGATTATTTCTAGTTAGCTCATAAAGTGGAGTTTAAATGTCTACTGCATGTGGAATAAAACGTCTATAGTAGTTAATTGCACCTATAAACCGTCGTAACTCTTTTACAGTGGTGGGCTGTTGAACATTTTGAATCGTTTTAACTCTTTATGGAAGTTGAGTAATACCATTTCCTGTAACTTTATATCCCAGAAAAGAAATTTCTGCAAGTCCTAAATCACATTTGGTAGGATTAATGCTAATGTTATACTCATCTAATATTTTAGAAGCTATGTCTGCGCGTCTGCGTGTCTGCGTGATTGCGCCTCTATGAGTTTTCCTGTCTACGTGTCCGCATGTCTTCGTGTCTTCGTGTCTGCGTTCTACGTGTTTGTATGTCTGCGTGCTTATTTGTCCGTGTGTCCGTGTGTCCATGTGATATCGGTAATTTAGCTTAAGCTAATTTTAAAATTTACAAAAAAGGACAACCTGCTCGCATTGTAATAACGATCTCGCGCAGATAGTATGTAGAGTTCGAGGACGCGGTATGGCACGACGAGCCGATGCGGTATGGTTTGAAGCCAGACAGCCTACCGTCACCACTACCACAGAAGCATAGACGACACCAAGGAGAAAGTGCCGTCGTTAATCCTTTGTCAGAAGGAGAACTGGGTCCCGAGATATGGATCGAAAACGCATCTCCTTCACGAGAGCCAACGCCTTCAGCGAGAGTAACCAGATGCAGCCTATCTCACTACCGGAAAGAGATAGGCTGATGAGGTATGTGGATAGGTGTGGTACCCCGTAGCACACCTATCAGGCAAAGAGCGAGCGAATGACTAAGGTAATGATACGCGGCGTGCACGCAGAACAATACGAAGTCGACGTTAGCTCAGAATTAAAAGTCTAAGGTATTAAAGTACTTTCTGCTTACAGGATGAAGCAGTGAGGACGCCCGATCCCCCTCGTGAGGAAGACAACAAGAAGATCCGCATGACTGTATAGGAGTTGCGGCGGAAATCCGACATCGTGCAGTGTCACCGGTATCAGCGTTTCAGTCACGCACAGCGTTGCTGCAAGGCGGCAGCTCGGTGTGTAAAGTGCGCCGCAGATCACCACTCAAGTGAATGCACGAAACTCCGTACATACCGGGATAAGCGCGTTAACTGCGGTGGGGCGCACCCCGCAAACTAAAGGGGCTGCCCAAAGTTCCCTCGACCTCCACAACGGAAGAAGACGGAAGGATAACAGAGACCGAAGAGGACACCGCCGACTGCGGCGCCTTCTTCAACCGGGACCGGTGTCAGCTACGCCCGAGCGACGGCAGGCGCAGTTGATGAAGCGGATATACCAAAAGCGGGTCCCGCCGATCTCGATACCCCGCCTGTTCAGCCCGCATTAGTGTTCGACACCATATTGGGCTTCCCCGGAGTTCTCAATATGGAGAAGGCGCTGTCTATCATCCGAAAGGTGGCAGCGGCACTCGCTCAGGCGAAAACTGGGACTGACCAGTGGAGAGTGATCCCCAAGCACGGCCAGTCATACAATGGTCCGGAACGGTGGCTGCGCCCTAGCTAGGTATCAGTATCAATAATTTATTTAATTCTGTTCTGTCAACACAGTGTACTCACGCATCTAACACATGTTTCTATTTAATTTCAGAAGCAGCATCAATCACAACCGAGCGACATCAGGAAATCCGCGCAACAACTCCACCTATAGCATCACCACTACAACGCTTTTTTTAGACATACCACAAATCTCAACTCAATGATTTCCACAGACAAAACACAACTACGCAACCCAACAACCACGAAATACACACGTTGAAGAGTATGAAGTATCCTGAGCAGCCCACTATCAACACTACTCAATACGTTATTACCTATTTTATTTTATTACATAATATAATATCTTTGTAATACGTATGGTAAATATCTATATATTGTTAATGTATCATAAAACTTTAATAAACTTTGTTGAATTGAATTGAATGAGAAGGCATAAGGCACAAGGTACAAGGATAGGGAATAAGCCATGAAGCATGAGCCGTATGGCGTAAGGCGGAAGGCGTAAGCCGTAAGGCGTAATAAGGCGTAAGGCGTAAGGCGTAAGGCGAAGGCGTAAGGCGTAAGGCGTAAGGCGTAAGGCGTAAGGCGTAAGGCGCAAGGCGTAAGGCGTAAGGCGTAGGGCGTAAGGTGTAAGGCATAAGGCGTAAGGCGTGAGGCGTAACGCGTAAGGCGTAAGGCGTAAGTTGTAAGTCGTAAGGGGTAAGGCGTAGGGCGTAAGGCGTAAGGCGTAGGAAGTAAGGCGTAACGCGTAAGGCGTGAGCCGTAAGGCGTATGGCGTAATGGCGTAAGGCGTAAGGCGTAAGGCGTAAGGCGTAAGGCGTAAGGCGTAAGGAGTAAGACCTAAGACTTAAGGTATAGGGAATAGGGTATAAGACGTCAGATAGGGTATATGGCATAAGGCATAAGGGATAAGGAGTAAGGCATAGGGCATAAGGCATAAGGAATACGGCATAAGGCTTAAGACGTAAGGTGTAAGGTGTAAGATGTAATGTGCAGGGTAAGGCGTAAGGCTTAAGGCGTAAGTGGTAAGGCGTAAGACGTAAGGCGTAGGAAGTAAGGTGTAACGCGTAAGACGTAAGGCGTATGGCGTAAGGCGTAAGGAGTAAGGACTAAGACTTAAGGTATAGGGCATAGGGTATAAGTCGTCAGATCGGGTATATGGCATAAGGCATAAGGGATAAGGAGTAAGGAATAAGGCATAAAGAATACGGCATAAGGCGTAAGACGTAAGGTGTAAGGTGTAAGATGTAAAGTGTAAGGTGTGAGGTGTAAGGTGTAAGGTGTAAGGTGCAAGGTGTAAGGTGTAAGGTGTAAGGTGTAAGGTGTAAGGTGTAAGGTGTAAGGTGTAAGGCTAAGGCGCAAGACACAAGGCCCAGGGCGCAAGGCATATGGCATAAGGCATAAGGCATGAGACATAATGCATAAGGCATAAGGCATAAGGCATAAATCATAAGGCATAAGGCACAAGGTTTAAGGCATAAGGCATAAGGCACAAGGCAGAAGGCATAAGGCATAAGGCAGAAAAGGCATAAGGCATAAGTCATAAAGCATAAGGCATAAGGCATAAGGCATAAGGCATAAGGCATAAGGCATAAGGCATAAGGCATAAGGCATAAGGCATAAGGCATAAGGCATAAGGCATAAGGCATAAGGCATAAGGCATAAGGCATAAGGCATAAGGCATAAGGCATAAGGCATAAGGCATAAGGTATAAGGCATAAGGCATAAGGCATAATACATAAGACATAAGGCATACGGCATAATGCATAAGGCATAAGGCTAAGGCTAAGGCTAAGTAAGGCAGTCAGGCGTCAGGCGTAAGGCATAAGGCATAAGGCATAAGGCATAAGGCATAAGGTATAAAGCATAAGGCATAAGGCATAAGGCATAAGGCATAAGGCATAAAGCATAAGGCATAAGGCATAAGGCATAAGGCACAAGGCATAAGGCATAAGGCATAAGGCATAAGGCATAAGGCATAAGGCATAAGGCATAAGGCATAAGGCATAAGGCATAAGGCATAAGGCATAAGGCATAAGGCATAAGGCATAAGGCATAAGGCATAAGGCATAAGGCATAAGGCATAAGGCATAAGGCATAAGGCATAAGGCATAAGGCATAAGGCATAAGTATAGGGCATAAGGCATAAGGCATAAGGCATAAGGCATAAGGCATAAGGCATAAGGCATAAGGCATAAGGCATAAGGCATAAGGCATAAGGCATAAGGCATAACGCATAAGGCATAAGGCATAAGCATAAGGCATAAGGCATAAGGCATAAGCATAAGGCATAAGGCATAAGGCATAAGGCATAAGGCATAAGGCATAAGGCATAAGGCATAAGGCGTAAGGCGTAAGGCATAAGGCATAAGGCGTAAGGCATAAGGCGTAAGGCGTAAGTCATAAGGCATAAGGCATAAGGCATAAGGCATAAGGCATAAGGCATAAGGCATAAAGGCATTAAGGCATAAGGCAAGGTAAGGCTAAGCTAAGGCATAAGGCATAAGGCATAAGGCATACGGCATAAGGCATAAGGAATAAGGCATAAAGATTAATGCACAAGGAACAAGGCACAAGGCACAAGTCACAAGGCACAAGGCACAAGGCACAAGGCACAAGGCACAAGGCACAAGGCATAAGGCACAAGGCACAATCCACAAGGCACAAGACACAATGTACAAAGCACAAGGCACAGGGCACGAGGCACAGTGCATACAGCACAAATCACGGAGCAGAAAGCACAAAGTACAAAGCATTGGTCACAGCGCACAAAGCGCAAAGCACAAATTACAAAGCACAAAGAACAAAGCACAAAGCACAAAAGCACAAAGTACAATGCACAAAGCACAAAGCACAAATAACAAGGGACAAAGCACAAAGTTAAAACCACTAACGATGAAGCACAAAGACAAAAACTTGGGCCACTGGTGGTATTGTACAAAAGTATAATGGAAGTATATGCAACACTTTTGCAAAACACATGTGTAATCCAACGGCAAGTTACGCTAATTTGATCAAAACTGAGACACAATCCGTGGTTCAGACAGACTTCATAAAGACAATGGTGTGTCATGCCTATTCCGTAAAACATTGGTACGATTCACTGGTGGTTCATGCTCGATAGGTAAAGCGCAAGCATTTTCTATCATAAACTTGCATACAAGCAAAGTATTGTATGAGTCATTGAGGCGTGTTCGTGCATAGTGTGGGAAAAAGGAGAGGTCACAAGAGAGGACAATGGTGATTGCAGTCAGAGCACTTTCATGGGCTTTGATTCAAGACGGATTACTGTGGCATCATAGGTAGTTACAAAAGTGGCATTTTTGGGCACATTCATTATCTCAAAAGAGCTTTTATAAGACTTGGGTAACCCTTTTTAAAAAGGTTATCTACAATTTTTGTGTCAAATTTGATAGTTTTCGGTACATTCCCAATGGAATACAATATACAAAATTCCTAACAAAAGCTTTCCATACGTTAACTCTTTAAACTATCGTTTTTTATCAATTATTTGTATACCTACCATAAAATATTTTCAAATTGATGTAATTGGAACTATCTTTATAAATTTTTATTTACTGTTGATAATTTTCGATAGAAAAGAAAGAACGTAACGGCTCTCATGAATTAGATTTTTTTTTAAATTGCAGTTATCTTCCTCAATGAAACTTGAAAAGTGTTGACAAATATTTGAAGCAGTAATGTTCGCAGTTTTTCAGAAATTTACAGAATGTATCTTACGGGGAACTTTTTGTACTGTAGGAACTAGTTATCTACTAAATTATGTTCGAAACAAGTCTCTTTATCTTTTGATTCAAAGTCGCTTCAGTGCCTAAGACCTCGATAAAATGCTTCTATTCTGTTTGCTCTATCGACAATTGCGTTTGGGGGCTCAATAAGGAGCTGCAGTGCCTGCTATAAAATAGAGCTGTTTGTAATCCGGTTTTAACCCATAATTTGATAGATCTATTAGGAGAATGTGGATAGAAAAAAACGGAAAAGTCTCTTACACACTCGCTAAATTTTCCCAAAAAATTTCAGTTCTGAAGAAAATTCTTGGAAGAGAAGTTGAATGTCACAGAGAAGTCGATTTCTCTAGCGATGTTGACAAATACAAATTTCCTGTATTGCAGAAATAAGTTTTAACGAAACGTATGTTTTGACGAGTTGTGGGACTTGTAGCTCCATCCTGTTGAAAATAAAGATCCTCTGTGTCCATTTCTTCAATGCGTGGGTACAAAAACTTTTCAATCATTTACCTACAGCCGTTCTCCATTAACAGTAACTGCTCTTTCATTTGCATCTTCGAAAGAAATGGACCGATTACTCAACCAACCCAAAAACCACACCAAACAGAACGTTTGGGTGGGTGTAATATTATTTGTGAAATTATTTTACGATTTTATTCTCCCCAGATACGACTTGTTCATGAATCCATCCAATGTGAAATGAGTTTCATTATTGAAAATAATTTTGCGTGAACAACCAAATCACGTTCTAACAACTAATTGACGAAAGCTCTGGGTTGATTATGATCTGTGGGCGAGATATCGACGTTGAAGGTTTTTCAGTGACACTGTGTGTTATAGCAGTAATGTTTTCAGTAGAACATCCACTCCGCGATTCAATCAGCTTCTCCAAATCTGCTCACTAACCCAAGAATTGTTGACTAATTTGCGCGATTGTTTACACCAAACAAATCGCAAATTTTACGACATGCCTCTATTTCGCAAATGTCAATGGTGGCATTAAAAACAATTATCTACGACTGACTATTCAAAGACCCACTGTAAGTGTAGAAATTCTGAGGATAGTCGGTCATCACATATAGACATTTTAAAACTTTATGGATGCCAACTCATCATACTAATCGATATGAAAACTTAAAAGGTATCTGGTACAACTCGAAGTTAAATAATTCTCTAAAGAATAGGTTAATCACAAAACGATTCCATTTTCCCAAAAAATTAACATATACCCTAAGATCAAAAAGTTCCGGGAATTGGTAAGTAAAACAGTTTTTCGTTAACGTTGGGTACATTTATTTTATCGTCTTCAAAATAGCATCCATCTGAAGAGATGCACATATGCGAATCCTTTTCTCGCCCATCCACACACTTTTCATAATCCGATGAAGGAATAAGCCCGATTCTTTGGGCTTATTTTCTTTTATCTCTTGTATGCTCGAAAATCTCTTTCCACAAAGCGGTAATTTAAGTTTTAAGGACACGAAAAAGACGCAAGGTGCCACATCCGGATAACAAACTGCTCGTTGTATGGTATTTATTGCGTGTTTAGCCAAACAGTCAGTCACATTCCATGCTCTGTGAGTGGACCAGTTATCATGGTGCTAAATCCAAGAGCTGTTTCTCCATAATTCCGGTCGTACGCACAGCATCTCTCAAACGCCTGATTACGGTCAGGTAATACTCCTTGTTGACCGTTTGACCCATTGGAATGTACTAATAATGAATAACGCCTTGTTAAATGAAAAAACTGACAGGTTAATCTTGAGCTGTGATCGACGTTGAAGCGTTTTATTCGGTTTTGGTTCATTTTCATAGTGCTACTCGTATGATTGATTGTTGGCTACTTTGACATAATATTAGTAAACACATGTTTCGTTACAAGTAATTTGCGTTTTGCTTCGGTTGGATTGTTTGTTCCTAGGTCATTGCCTTTCGGAACTGTTTTTGAATGAAATTTATGGAATTTAAACACAATGTAGTGCTGTATCGCATTTCGTGCCGAGAACATCCACCACAATGTGCTGTGTCGATCCATGCGAGATGTTTAGCTCACCAACTATCTGAGGCTTGCATGACAATTTCCTATAACTTTTTCGGCGTTATCATCGGTTATCGATGTTGAAGGGAGTTCCCTGCGAGGTGCATTTTCAACTTCTTTGAGACGTTTTTGAATGACGAATAACACTTGTATGCTCGATAATGCAGAGTCTCCGCAGGCATTTTGTTTCATCTTCAATGCATCAGTACAAGAAATTTCGTTGGAAACACAAAACGTCAAACACATTCTTTGTTCAAAATCTTTTTCCATGTTGAAATACGACGATGTGCTCAAGTTGCATTGATCGATACAACTACTAGTGATAAGGTGGCGCCCACGTTTGACAGAAGTGTCGGGGAAAGGATTACAACCTCAAAGAAAAATATATTTTCGAATCGATAGAGCGCACGTCCTTTATTATACAAATTTCCGGAGCTTTTTGATAATAGTAATAAATACAAATATCCAGTATGGCGAATGAATTTTAAAGTTTTTGAGGCAAATCGGTCGGTATATATTAGGAGCTCATAAAATAACTTATGTATCTTTTCTCCATCAATTCACAAATTTCAAAGTAATAGCAGATCATGGAACAGCACTAAATAGGCGACCGACTGACGCTCAGACGGAAAAAAGTGTCCAACTAAACAGTGTCTTATACTTTATGAAAAAAGAAATACGATATTACTATTACTATTCACTGGGGAACAATTTGAAACATAACTTCTGCTGAGTTCGATTTTTAAGCTGTTTTAGGGGTAAATTGATATTCTGATTCCAAAACTTTAGTTAGTTTTTTCCTATCACGTCAAGCTTTTTCTCTACAGCTGTTGCGGTGAACCTTCTTAAACTGACGAGTGGTGGGGTGGGTGACGTCATGCCATACGTATAGATTCATATTGTACAAAGTACTTCGGTTAGTTACTGTTAGTAAGCAGTTGCATGCCGCTCTGATACAGTGAAGTCGAAGTCCGATGTGGAGTTTAAGTTTTTTTATTTATACAAGATAAACACTGCCTAGCTTTTATTTATATATAAACTCAAAATTCTCTTTATGTCTGCCTCTGGTAGTTCACGTCGTAAGTGATTAAACAGCACCGATTCATTTTGTTATGTATGTGGCAGTTTTACCATTCCCAGTCAACGGACAAACATCAGTACATTTGTAAGGCAAGCTTATTATGCTTATTTTAAAGTAAAAATTGTTGACCAAAATAAATCATGGGCTCCTCACAAAGTCTGCGAGCAGTGTGTGGAGGGTTTACAAATGTGGTCGAAGGGAATACGTGATAAACTTCCGTTTGCTACTTTTGTATAGTGAAAATGTCAGGATACAACAAGAAAAACAAATATAAAATAGAGTACCCTAGTTCACCGTCAGCGATACGCCCTGTGCCTCATTCAGCTGAAATTTCAGTGCCAGTATTTCAAGAATGGCGATTGTTTATAGATAGCTCAAAGCGTAGCTTAAAGAGTGTTCTCCTACAATGGAAATTTGTACGCGTCAGCCCCAATAGGTCATTCAGTTTCTTTGTGTGAAAAATATGAAGACATGAAGAGAGTCATTGACTTGATGCAATATAACATGCATCAATGGATCATCTGTGTTGACCTTAAAATGGTCTGTTTTCTACTTGACCAGCAACGCGCATATACCACGCGCATATACCAAGTATCCCTGTTTTTTGTGTAAGTGGGAGATCAGAGTTCGTGGGAAGCATTGAATGCAGTCGAAATGGCCGCTAAGATTTGACCTGAGACCTGGTGATACAAACATTCTGAATGAGTCACTTGTCGACAGAAAAAAACATTATATTTCTGCCTTTGCATATAAAACTGGGTCTCAGTTTGTTAAAGCTTACTCAATTGAAAGAAAACTGTTTTAAGTATATCATTTCGGCATTCCCTAATCTGTCATTTGAAAAGCTAAAGGCTGCGTGTTTGATGGTCCGCAGATTCGGCAACTCATTAAAGATAAACGTTTTATTGAAACAATGACCGAACTTAAAAAGAATTGGCATTCAAAAATATTGTTAAAGACTTTCTTGGAAATACACGAGCCTAGAATTACATCGAAATTGTTCAACAACTCTTGGACAGCTTTAAAAAGCTTAGTTGCCAGATGAGTATCAAACTGCACTTTTTACATAGTCATATTGTTAACGTCCCAAAAACGCTTGGTGCTGTTAGCGATGAACAGGGCGAGCGATTCCATCAAGATCTGAAGGTTATGGAGGCAAGGTATCAAGGTAGATGGGATGTCAGTACGATGGCTGACTACTCTTGGAGCATCAAGCAAGAATGTCCACAGATTGAACACTCCAGGAAATGCTATAAGCGAAAATTATTGCCATAATGTCTTTTTTATTATTTTTTGTATAAACACAATTTAATTTTTAATATATTAACTACTGTATGAATAAAATATTCTAATATATTTGGTCAGTTCCCACCTTATTTTCCTTTGTATGTCCATTTTGTATGAATTTGAAGGTAAAGAGTGGGTATGCTGTATGAATATTTTTGAATTCAGAGATGAAAAATTAGTCAAAAGCAAGTCAACAAAATTGCTGTTCCCCAGTGAATTGACAATGAGTGGTAACGAACTAGACTTCGAGCTAATTCCCTTGGGACCTCAGCGTCTTCCTAACTGATGTTTCTGGAAGCTTTACCTCATTGAAGAGCCTAATATCTGCTCAAGGGCTCTCATCCTCTTTCTTGTTAGGAGTTAGTCCATCCTCAGAGAAGACGTTGTCCCTATGCCTAGCAGCCATTTCATTCACATGTGACATGTTCCACTTATTTGACAACCTGTTCGCAGACCGGTCATGTATCGTTTTCATATATACTGATCTTGTTTTAGCGCGAGATGGATTGTGAAGAGCCCTGTAAGAGTGCGTACCTCCACCTTGGTGAGGGATGAAGACGTCTTGACTTTCTGTACTGAGGCAATAACAAATATTTTGGCATGTAGAGGTCCAGATTACTCATTTCGGTGTGTTATGTGGCGGTTTCGCAGTCCGCAAGAGGGTTGCAATATTTGAATAGATTGGCACCAACCGTAGCCTTATATGAATTGTAATTGCCAACCATTTTAACGATTCTTGGCCATGTATTGATGTTTTCACTAGCAATGGAAACTCCAATACTTATAAGCCCATCTGTACTGAAAAGACATAATTGAATTTTAAGCAAATTTTTCGTTTTTAAAATGTTTTAAAGTAGAACAGTTTCCACATAGAAGATTAGAAAATGAATATTGTGAACACATACCTTGTAACAGACAGTTTTAAACCTTTCAGAAATATCATTCCATGGTATGATTTGAAAATGGGTTGGTCTAATTTCTCAAATCTTGATGAAATAATGAGAAAATAAAAACTGTAAGGCTTCTACAGTTTCAAATTAAAAGTTACAAGAACTTATAATTGTTGTAATTATGTAGATACATCATATTAAAATAGTACAAAAATGTTTTCAAAACAAAAAGTTATGGATATGAGTTCCAAAAAGATGTTTCTTTTTCTAGTAATTGTAGTCCTGAACGGGCTCAGGTTAGCCTAACCCGCTAAAGTACTCAGGCAAACTTAGGAAGAAGCCTATGAACGGCTACTCTAAATGTTTTCATATCATACGTGAGAGGAAAACAGGAACTAGGAAGATTATTCCAGATTTGATTAGCCTTGTAGACGCTTGTTTGGTGCAACAAGTCGAGATTTGTACTGCATATTGGTAACGTGATAGATCCAAATGAGTATTCCTAGGAAATGTGACGCGAGATGTTACCAACAATGTAATTCAGCAGCACAATATCATTGTAATACTGACAGAGAAATAAAGAATTATAACGATTCTTCTATTCTCAAAGGACTTATGTGAGAAGTTAAGGACGAATCATTTATCACGTATAAGACTGATCGCTCTTCTTAGAATACGACATCGAGAGCGTTTTGGGGAACACTAATCTAGAGGTAAGAATTAAATCCTAGATGAGGTTAAATTTAGATTTTATATAGCAGAACGAGATGTCCATTGGTAAAGTACTGCTTGGATCTGTACAAAAAGCCTATTTTACGCGCATGTGCTTTTGTAGTTGACATGGTTCATGTTAGATATGAAGATAGTCATTCTCAAGTCTGAAACCTTAAGATCGAGCAAAAGGTAACACTGAGTTTTGTTAAAATTAAATTTAAGTAAACTATTCTCCATTCAAAGATACGCTGAATGTTTTGGTGATTGAAATGACCATTTCAGCTTTAATGTTTTGATTTGAGATGGAAGGTGGATTACCGTTATCAGTAGGCTGACATGAGCCAGCAAGGCAATTAATCAGATTAGTTGTTAAAAAAATGTGATCATTTACGTATAGTGGAAAAAAATGCGTAAAGGAACGAAACCCCTTACCTATTTTTTTAACTAGTTAATTGCTCATTAATCAATTTTACTAAAATTTACAGAATTTCAAATCATTTTTATCCCCTCTGACGTCGTACCGAAAATAGTGACAATTTTCTACGTCAGAGTCCCCTCCAGCCCCACTACTTACGCGACCACTCTAAACTAATGCTACTACCAAAATCCGCCCCGCCATCTGTGGATTTTAATAAAACCGCCAGAGGCGCTACCAAGAACGAATTTTGTATCAGATTTCTTCTCGAATACTCCTGTATACCGGGGCCTGTTGTCGTTTAAATTCATCGTCGCCGATATATAAGTTTTATTTACAACATCTACACAAAAACTGTGGCGAACGTTACGGCGGGAGTTTAATTTCTGCTGTCGTTTCCTACTTACGCAGACGGAAAAAATACCGGCTGCCTGAATTCTGCTAACCCAGCAATGGAGCTGTCAACCCAGCTGTACTAATCGATCCTAGTTACATCGTTACATACAAACTTACACGCAGACGTTGCCACGGAAATTTACTAATAGTGCTCCTTTTCCGAGTCCTGAATCCATTCTGAATTTCGGAATTACAGAATTATTCCCGCATCACATATTATTTTCAATCAGATTACGTAAAACATTTAGTCTATCCTGCCCGCCGGTGAACGAAATGTAAACACTCTAGTAAACGAATCATTCCTGAAAGTTTAAACGTACCGATATAAAAGAGTCCCCACCACCACGACTATCTCCTTAAGTCGTTTACAGAGGAGATCTGCCCCTTGTGAACAATCAAGCTTGTGAAATAGATCCCGTTAGATAGAATAAGTAGAAAACCGCGCTCAAATTGTATTAAATAGAGTAGGTTTAAACTCAATAAAGACAGCCTGCGTTTATTATAGCTTTAAAAATGACAAATAAAATTGTTATCACACGAGATTTAACTGTACATAAAAGTAATATACTTCTGTGTCCTACCAGACAGGGACGTAATAAAAACATTTCCAAGGTTTGTTTATTCATGTCTGTTGACTTAATTATATCCTAGTTGAAATTTCGTATTAATATTGTGCCGTTAATATTACTTTCTCAGCGGCCGTAAGGAAGGAGTGGGAGTGACCGCTGTCCGACTAAAGCCGCCCTCGAGTCGCCGTACCAGGACGAGTATATGATAGTATATGTATTAAACGTTTTCTTGTTTATTAGAGTAAAACATTAGGTAGCAAACGTTCAGCCCTATTTAAACAACCTACACCCACCCTCGACTTGAGCTACAGCCACGTAAAACATAATTATAAAAGTAAACTAGCTCATCAGGTCAGTACAAGTATAAGAGCTATAACTGATCGCTGTGAAACCCCGCGTTAATGCGCTCAACTACGACACGTATTCCTTTTTATCAAGGAAACTAAACTCTCAATTGAGGAGCGCCTCAGATAACCCAAATGAGGTGAGCATGACAAGTATGACACTTATGCCAAACGTCGTCAAATGCTTTTGAGGTATTTAAAGCGACTACAAATATTTTACCGAATTATTCCAATATATTGCTCCAAACTTGCGTCACACATGAGAGATGACCACCTTTTGAACGACTCTGCTTAAAACCATATTGGTAGTCACTAAAGAGTTTGTTGGTTTCAAGAAAGGAGAGTAGTTGATGTGAGTGATTGATGACTTTTTCCCCGGCTGTAGACAAAATGAAAGTAGTGAAAATTTGTCGGTAATTAGAAGGAGCAGCACGACCATAAGTTGGCCCGAGGGCTCTAACAACAGTGCCAATTGCAAACCACCAAATATTAGACATGCTAAAACCCAACAGCCGTGTGTACCGCGCAATTTGGAATATTGCTCGATTCAAACTCTTGTAATTTTAACAACACCTACTATTGCAGTACCGACCGTACTAGACAATTCCGTTAGGCAACATGGCCAGGAAGGCTAGAACGTACTGTTGCACAATGTATAACATTAAAGGTTAAAAATACATAGGGCCTTTCAGCGAAAAGGAAATTTTGCTTTTCCACGACTCAAATTTTGATTCATTAACGAACACTTTGTTGTTTCACTGTTCATCTCGATTCAATCGATCACAACAGCAGTCGGTAGATGGTGCCAAAAGAATAACGATTAGAGAGTGAAGTCAGAGTGAGCAAATGCGACACACTGTTCCTTTCTGTTGAAGTATGCAAAAGGCATTTGAGATTTGTTGCACATAGTATATTAATGGGAAATTGTTCTGATTTTGTTTATCACATACATTTGAAAACGATACTACTAAGAGATACAATATAAAATGAGGTTGAACGTTACGATCGTGAAAATGTTAACGAAGCATACAATATGGAAATTTTCCAAAATAATCAATTTCCAGTACATATCTATTTTAAGAAAAAACTATAAAACATGAAAACTGTCTTTCTAGGATTACAGTAAAATGTCACGGTTGGAAAAACAAGAAAGCGCTTCTAGTTCTATATATAGAGTGCTGATGCAGTTGTATAAAAAGCAATTAACTTTATGTCCGTAAAAAACTAAAATCAATCAGTGAAATCTGCAATTCGCGACTAATACCATTGGCTGCGTGAACCGAGGCCTGTCTAATGCCCTAGCAAGCGCGCTAGAAACAAGCGCCCGTCCTGGCCTAATCCCTCTTATCCCGAAAGTAATTTTGAGTCTTTTGAAATGGTCCCCTAGCTTTCAGCAAAATCCACCGCGGAGTCGTATCTCGCACGAGCAGCAGCCCTTTAAATCTTTCCACTATTCCTACCGAGTGGAAACTAAGAAAATCTAAATCACTTTAATATAATTATGACCTCGTTTTAATTCTTTGTTTGATAAACTTTACTTGTTTTTAAAAAAATATTTTATTAAAACCGATTAGCATATCAGAAGTGCGTACTATTCTCTAAATTCAATTAATTCTCTAAAAAATTACAGGGTATCTTTCAAATGTCGACAAGAGGAACATTTTATTTGAGGATATTGAGATGAGAAAGATAAGGTTTCTCTCGATTTGCAAAATATAAAGAGCGTTAATTATGATCGACGCACTGCAGTATTCATAAATCTTTTGTGCAACAGGCGAAAGATACACTTCAATTTTTGGAATTTGAAAATACAACTATAGTTTTTTATTTAGAAATTCTAAGCATATTTTAGTGCGCAACGAAATTGAAACGATAGCAATGGCTGTTTAAAATTTAATAACGGTTTCGTGGTCGCCATTTTTGTCAAAAATAATGGGGAAACGTTTAGAAAGCCATCTCTATTAATAATAGAGAAATATTGTTAACACGGTTTTATTACGTACAGCTCCCCGAGTTTTGCCAAACTATGCAAAAAAAAACAATGATTATGGTCCAGAGAATAAAACAAAAGTATACTTTAAACAAGTGGTGTAAGACATTAAGAGTAAACGAAAAAGGTGAAAGATGAATGCACCATAAACAATTCAAAGGGCTTTGACAAATATAGGTTATAAAACATTAGATAATTCATTCAGCATCAAACGCAGGTAAGATTGATGAAACCAGTTGAAGGTGCTAATAATACAGGGTGTACCAATGTGTAGGGACCAACCTTTATCAAGATACAAAGAATCATACAAATATGGTCCGGGAAATGTTTTCGAGATACAGCGTGACAAAGAAAAAACCAATGGTCTTTATTAATCACCTTAATTAAAAAGGTTAACATTGTACACACATATTTTCTACATACCTGTACAGTTTTTCTTGAATAAATCATGAAAAATAATAATTTAAACCTTATAATTGGCGGAGTGCGATGAATTTTTCTACCCGTCAAATATTCTTCTACGTACGATGGTCTTAAAACCTTCGTCTGATATAAATTTTATTTAGATTTTGCATTATTTGCGGGCTTGGTGACTTACGCCAAAAAGTTGTTAAATAGGATGCGATACCTTTAATAAATTTTGAGTATAGCTAATACGTTCCACTAAACTTAACAAACAATAGCTGTCTTCAAATGCAGGGAGCTCCGATCCATTACGCAATTGAAAATCGTAACAGGCTAAACAGTGGGATAGGTCCAATTGGCTGGCGACTCCATTTTTCCTGATTTAAGCTAATCAGCTAATCAGAATTTTATTAATGTTCCACGCATTCTATTATGCTGCGGTGCCAACAATGTGTTGAAGTAAAAGGATGTCCCGCTAAGGTCGGCTTGCGGCGGTATCTCAGCATCATTTCACCGCAGAGCGTTCGGAAAAAAAATTGTTGGACAAAAATGGCCAAGAGAAACTGCTGGTAATTACTTTGAAATTCGTGCCGCTAGGTGGCGCAATATACATGATCTTATTAAAAATGCCTTTTTATAGAAAATTTGGCCATTGGTGTATAAGACAAATATTATTAATATAAAGTTTATAATGTTTTGAAACATTTTTGTAAGCATTTTAAGGTCTAGACCGCAAAATAAGAGCGGGTGAAGAGGGGAAAGTCATTTCATGAAGTGTACTATAACTTTATTTACATCAGTAGTAGCGAGACAGTAATTTCACTTTTTTGTGACGTTACAAGCCCCGCCCCCTGGGACACCTTCCCCTTTTTGTACATGCCCACGTGGGGTCGTGCTTTTGACCTTGAGATTGAGGTTGACCTCAAGCCCGGTCTTGCAGTTGTCTTTATGCTCGGCCTCAGAGTTGGTCTTGTGTATTTTTAGTTTTCTAATAAGAAGCCCTAATGCTAACTTGTAAGACAGCTACATGAACTTGTGTTAGGGCCTACGCCCTCTTGTCGTGGCCCCCTTGGCCAGAAATAGTATTGTAAAAGGGGGGCCCTGATGCTAAGTCATAAGACAGCTATAAGAACCTGTGGTAGGGTCTGCGCCCTCTTGTCGTGGCCCCCTTGTTGCGAAACTTGAATTTGTTTGTAGATCCATCTAGTGGCGTATGCACTAATGAATATTTTTTTCTGTAAACAAGGTAGCGCCACTTAGCGGTATATTTCTAGGACTAATTTGTTGTTTGTGGTGTATGGATTAATAAAAATTTTCTGTAATAGAAGTTGACCATGCACGCCTCTCTCGTTTTTCACGGCTTTTGCTACGGAACTCTTAATAAAAACGCTTTTGTTTATCAGAGTAGAATGGTTAAAAAACAAGCATTATACAGGTCTAGGTGCGTGCTGCGGTAGCTGATTCGAAGCACATACAAGTCGAAACACTTTCTTGTGGCTGGGGATCGATTCCAAACATTTCAACACTTGTACCACATACATCTTTGGAGTTGGTATGCGCCAAATCTTGCAATAGTAATACGTTTTCCAGAACGCACTTAGACTCCTCGATGTTATGGTTTAAACAACTATACGCCTTTGCCTCACTTTTCAATTTTTTAATCGATGGGCAGCCAATCTCGTTCAAGTTTAGTATTGGTTTGGTAAGGAACCTTAAAAACGCTATTGTTTGTCACTGCCCTTAACGTGAATTTTGTTAAACGGCAGTAGCGTTCCTCCTGGAAATCGTTGCAGGGCACATATCATGACCGCCATTTCAAGCAGTGATATTTATCCTCTAAATACCTTATCTGTCTTGACATGGATTTTGATATAAAATAATCTCAAGGTCACTTTATCAGCATCAGCAATAACGAACCATGATCTGTAATCACGGCAATTTCTTTCGGTACGAATTCCTTATCAACATCTCTAAACCAAGTCCAAGTATGCGTTCATCTTCTTTTAGGTGATGCTGTACACTGAAGCTTGTGATCTAGAGTGGTCCCTTTTAACAAGCGTAATACACGACGACATTCCGATGTTTATCGATCTCAATCACATTATTGAATTCGGCGTTACACCAAACAGTTAACGGTTTCTATAAGAGCTTCTTCAAAACCGACTTCTAGGCGCAGGGAACCGTTTCTAACTAAATTCCAGTCTGTGCTAGCGGTTGCAGACAAGTCAGAGGTTAGGTCGAAGGCAATTAAACAGTAGTCGTTGGGGTAATCGCTTCTCGATATATCGTTGCCCCCGTACCGGAGAATAAGGTGTGATATGCCCTTGCATATAAATCATTAGCTGTAAAGTTCGGTTGTAAGGCCTTCGAAAGAATTTGTTGGCCGTCAATACATAAAGATATGTAGTTAATATTGCTGTGATGAAAATTGAATGGATTTGAGGAGTAATCACCGTTGAAGGCTTTATTTGCGACAAAACCTACGATACATCAGTTAGGTAACTGACCCAGGAAGATATTATCCAATGATTTTCGTAGGTATAGTTAACACTTCTACGTCTGTTCTTGTAACATGATATTTTGCCGCAGTTGTTTCTACAGCTTTAGCGCGTGCAATTAGAATGGTGGGGTTGATTCGCATACATCTCACCAGTAAACTAGTGTACATAATTCGCGTCTTGTAAGTTTAACCGTGCGCCGCCATTAGACTAAAGATATCTCTTGATCGTACAAATTTAGCCTTTTATTTAACACCGCTTATGAGAAACTTTTCTTGATTAAACAAATCCGAGTGCACGTGACCAATCATCTCAATGTGGTTGCTGGTCGCCGCAAGTACTTGACGTTTTGAGAAACCGTTATTTGTGGGCCCCAGTGTATTCATCTGCCCGGCTGTACTATTATGCCATAATAAAGTTCAACCAAGATGTAAACTCTTGGCCTTCTTTCCATACTTTAGCAACGTTTCGATATATGAACGGTAGGCGTAGGTGTTGTTTGTTTGTGGCACCATCTTCAGATATAAGTAAACCTCCGCTTGTGTGAAAAGCGAATTCATTCAATTGTTTACCGGTACTACAACATCCGCGTCAGTAAGCGCTATATCGTCTTGATTTGGAATTTTAGCTATGATGTAGAGCATGATCTGACTTAAATCTATGTAATCGTTTTCATTTCCGCGCACTACAAACTCTATTGGGGCACCATCACTAAGAGCTGATAAGGGCTTGTAAAATATCCATTCACCACTCTCGACACTTGTCTGCGTCGACGATAAAGAGAGCAGATCCAATTCGGACTTGACGCATTCACATGATTGGGAATGTAGAAAAGTCATTATCATGAAAATATATCGTCGTAAGTAGGTTTCTTCTTCTTAACAGCAACAGCTCTAGGTAGAGACTGGTTATTATCGGCGTACTCTTTTATAGTCCGAACCCTCTATCATTGCATCGATTTTCTCACCGGCGTTACGACTTAGATTTCTACTTGCCTCGTGAAATCTTTCTTGAAACGATTACTTAACAGGTCGATCCTCTATGACACGACGTCCCAAACTCGAATGGAATTGCTGCACTCGTATCTGTTTTTATATTAATCTCGATGTTTTCAAATTCCCGTGTCATTACGGGCATGTTGTGTGCCGGCGAGAAAACCACATCTTTATGACCCCCGTAAGCTTAGTTTTCTGAACTAATATTTATTATACGCATAAGCGGAGATAAAACACCCAAAATTTTCAGTTCAACGATGTCGCAATAAAAAAGCATCTGCGTTAGTAATCCTATCCATATACTAGCAGGGTGAGGGGGTATTGGCTCCATGGCTATGTTTTGAAACGGAAGATTACCCAACTGTAAGGCTAAACGTTGTGAGAATCCGAATAGCGAGAGGGTGGTTTTTAATTTCGTAATGACGCGCTTAGATAATGGTATTCGATTGTTAGCAATTTAGTTATTAACTAGTGGTTATTCAGCTCGTTGGCAATTCTCCCCGAGGCGAAACGTAACAAACTCCACCCATCCTCAATATAAATGACTTTCTCGTTGTCGTGTTGAAAATGTGATGCAGCCTTTTTTAATATAGTCTCTAACACATCCTTTCCCCAGCAGGTGGATCAATTCTATAATAAGTTAAATTGCCTGTTGGACTTACAGAGGCAAAAGAACAAGGGTACTGAATTTCCGAAATACCTACAACCCATGAGCCTGTTAATCTTATTCGTTTTGACGTCATATTTTCGGGAAAATACGTCATAGAACTATTACTTAATAAGGTAAGATAAAACTCCATTTTATATATCTCTCAGCTGCGCTAACACTCAGCTATTAAGTTTGTCACTGTATCCACGCCACTTGACCAGGTATTGTTTATGTTGTTCGCGACCCTCCTCTGCTAAAATATTATCGACTTTGAATAGGGTGTCTTTATCAACCGTAACAACCTGCAACTCCTCCTCGTACAAGGTACCCACAACAGGACCGTTATTAAGATCGGTTATGCGGTAAACTGGAGGGCTTCTTTTTATCACAGTACTAATTATAAACACTTCCTCGCTCCACTTCATTTCATATTCCTTCCAAAGGTGAACTTAGTTCTGGCTATTCTAGCATGTTCACCGGCTTTATATTTAGGATGACGTGATGTGCCTAATCCTTCTGCGTACAGGTTATTCCACACTTCTAAAATGTTTCATAATTTACAGCCACAGGGGCCATTTTGATACTTAAATGATGGCTATTGTGGTAAGCAGTCACAAGTTTTTGGAGTACATCAATATACCTGTAGGAAATTTTGTAGGTGAAATAACGCCACATCTTTTATTTCAATGTTTTTTTAAATCTTTCAACTACTGATGCTTAATATCAGAGTTATTTGTTACATAGAAATTGATATTTTGTTTCTTGAACAAACCCTTTGCCTTTATCCGCCTGTAGATTTACCGGTGTATTATCACTTTCCTTAAAAATATCGATAAATGCTTCAATTACAAATGTGGCTGTCTTCGTTTTAAGAGCTCTCACGCTAGCCCTCTTCCTACACCAATCAATAACCGTTAGTATGTAGTTGTATCCACTATTGTGTGTATTTAAAGTTCGTGTATCGCAAATATCCGCTAGTCACAGTTCATAGATGTTGCTCACAATATACCTACTGCGGGGAAACTTTTTCTGACAGGTTTATGAAACGTATAAGCTTCCTGAGCCTGCAACCAATTTTTCACTTCACCATATCTCCCCTTTACAGCATTAACCAAATGTGTTATACCCTAAAAACTCGCAGGATGTAATGTTCTTCTAGAAGATCTTCTCGGTGTTTCCCTCGATTCACTATCGGTATCGTAATTCTCACCTATAGTTGTTAGGGTCGGTTCAATATTAGGTGATACAGCAGCACCACGTCTTCGAGTATCTCCAATAAACCTTCGTGGTTTATTTTTTTCTTTTATGTACGTCGTAAACTGTAGCCAACCATGTGGGATTGTAGTTTTTCGCTGTCTTCACGTTTCGTGAGCCAGATCGATAATGTTGGAATGAGGGATGATCTCACCTTTTATTGTGACAGTACCTCTTTTATCCCAAAATACATCACCGTCCGTATTCAGTACACGCAAGAAATTAATACCTTTCTTCCTGTATGAAACAGTATGCATGTTGATACTATTTCGTCGTCTGCGAGACCTTTGCGTTTCTGAAAATCTCTAATATCATCATCATCACCGCTGATTGTTATATTAGCGGGTTGACGTAACTGATTGGAAAAGTGTAGGTATGTTTGAAGAACCTGATTGTACTGCTACGATTTGTCGTGGTCGGTCATTCATTTTGACTTTGAAAACTTTATCCATGTCGTTACCCAACTGCGTTAATATGTTGTCTTGCGTGATATCTGGCGCTTGCAGACGCTATATAAAATCCATAGGTAGAATAATTATCTTCTTCACATTGTGGTGCATAGTTATTGAAGCAAATTACCCTGAATTCCGCCAAGTAATGGTCCTAACAGGAGTGGTAGAAATGCGCCGCCCTTCTGTATGAGGAACTGTTTCTTCGTTTTTATAGATTCGCCTCTCTGTGGCAGCCGCATTAAAGTGTGCTTATGTTGAGAGAGTCACTGTTGCTGATCAGCTGACAGAGGTATACGATCTTTTAAAATGTTATGTGCACACTCGCAAATGCATTCCACGTGGTTACTATTCAGACATTTCAATAAAGCAACACGTTGACTTTTACTTAATCTGGCTAACGCGCGCAGGATATCGGTCTTTTCGATTAAACCTTTTCTCGCTATATATATATATATATATATATATATATATATATATATATATATATATATATATATATATTACCAAATACCTTGAGGCCCGAATATATTTGTTCTATAGCGTAACACATCCGGTGTCTTCAGTTTTAAATCGAACAATAAATATCCGTGCAGGTTTGCAGTGGCATTCTGGTACGCAGCCTCTAAAAATTTAGGGTTGTCAGGTGAAATCTGCCTTGCTAAATGCTATATCTGCGCCCTGTCACGTGGGTTCTTAAACAAGATTCTGTAACTAGCGTTGAGATAGATATCTCGCTGTCCACGTTCTTGATGAAATATGTCTTGCGTTAGGAAAAACACGCTTCGATTTCTATGATGACAACCCTTTGTAAAAATTTCAACCACAGTCTCGCGCATTAGATCGTCAATTATAATTAAAACCGGTTTTTTACCGTCAAACTGCTCCATATCAGTTAAACCTTTCTGAAATGCCACTGAGGGATCTTCGAATAATGGTTGCCATTCGCCGTAAAACCAGTTTCGATATTTTTCAGAAAAAATATGATTTCGCACACCCCGATGGCACCGCTACTATTGCAATCACAGGCATATTCTACTTTTTTTAACGTACTTTGTTTTTAATATCAAAATAAAAATAATCCTATTGTTGTCTTTTTAAATATTATACTATTATACTATTATACTAAAAGCCAACACGTGTTTTTAAATCGTGCATTAACAATAATAGTTTGATTGACGTTTACGGTAATATCATCGAGCTCTTAATTATTATTATTCGTTTTATTTTTTTTAAGTAACTTGAGTGTGTTTGCATATACAATATAAAAAATACAGTTGAAAGCCTTTTTTTTTATAAGCTCAAGGTGAAATTTGTATGTGTGTGTGTTGTAAATAATAAACATCGTTTTTATATAAACTCGTATATGTAAGTTCGAACTAAGCAGTCTGCTACTGGGGAAAGGTAAATAAGAGTTGCAGTAAGTGTGATAGAGATAATGAGGTTAGTATATTTACACTCTAGAAATTACTTAACGATGATGGGGGAAACTAACAACCAGTTTTATATCAACTATTCATAAGTAAAAAACACAACGCGGGTTTAGTGAGCTGTATAAAATATTTCAAAATTCAGTTTAGTTCCCCAACACAGTTATTATTATTAAAACAGGTGGAAAGAAAAACACATCTGAAGGTATGCGTATTATTTTTAATAATATATATTTTAGTTGATATTGGTGACAAAAATGCCTATAAACATTTTAATGTTTTACTATGAGGAGGATGTCATAACCCAACCAACTCTGCATCAACTCTTATTCTACAGACTCGATCTCAACTCATTTGTTTAGTTAATCAGATAAAGGTGTGAGTGTTACGCTATTTTTTAATTAATTAATAACATGATGCGGGTACGTATTTGCTGGTTTTAAACTTCGTAGTTTTTGATTCGCATATAATAATAAACCATTAAAATCTTTTGTCTTTTATTTCAGTTATAGCAATTTAGTACTTTAGACTGTGGCTGATTTTGAGCAAGCAAGCTGTCATTAATTAAACGAAATCATTATTTTTGAACTATAAGCTGGTTGTCGCAAAATGTAGTTATGATATGCTTTTATTGAGATTGATTTAGTTGATTGATTGAGATTGATCTGATTAATTGATTTGATCGAGCGTGGTTTGTTTGAGATTGATATGCTTAATTAATTTGATTTGATTAATTCATTTGTTTGTTTAAGAAAGAGTCGAGAGAGAAACGAATAAACGAGAGAGAGAGAAAGAGAGGCGTGCATGATCAACTTCTAGTACAGAAAATTTTCATTAGTCCATACACAATTCGATGGCGCTAATTAGTCCTAGAAATATACCTCTAGGTGGCGCTACCTTTATTACAGAAAAATATTCATTAGACGGCGTTACAAACAAATGCAAATTTCGCAATATGGGGTCACGACAAGAGGGACAGACCCTAACACAAGTTCTTATAGCTGCCTTCAAGTTAGCATTAGGGCTCCTTATTAGAATACCAAAAATTCACAAGACCAACTCTAAGGTCGAGCCCAATTCCAAGGCCAGCTTGAGTTCAACCTCAATCTCAAGGTCTAAAATACGACCCCCACGTGGACATGTATAAAAAATGGAGGGAAGGTATCCCAGGGGGCGGGGCTTGTGACGTCACGAAAAAGTGACGGTACTACTTTCATCACATCGAAATTTATTAAATAGCTATTATTTGACAAAAAACGGATTTTCAAGCATAGGAATATAAAAATTTATAAAATTTTGCAAGAGGGCGTTTTTTAAATGCATAGTAGTTTTTTCGATTTTTTAAATGTAACTATACCATTATTCTATCATAGCCAGAAAAGAACTTAAATTTGTAAAATATTGGTGAAAAAAGCAGTTAGATATCTTTATTGGTTAAAAAGCTATAGCAAAATAAAAGTGCAGAACAAATATTTTATTACCTACGCCTGTCTTGTTTCAATTTTTTTTAACAAATATTACAAAATGTCATTTATGTACAAAAATATAGAAAACACTTATTTAAAATCTATACTTTTGGTAATATTTTACCAGTTTTCAATTTATTAACTTTGAATTTGGTACTGTCTGATATAGTAAACATTTAAACAAAGAGGCGCACCACGGTAGCCCAGCGTTTCCATTTTTAATCGAGGACGCCTTGCAAAAATTTCGATGTGACATCCATTAGCAATTTTGACGGATGTCAAACAGCCGCAAACGTAGCTGGAAAAGGAAGAGAAATTCATCTGACTAATACGCTATAGCTTCGGTTCTACCAAATTGAAATTTTTAATATGGTTCTTTTTTGGCAAAAAAAAGGTTTTTTTAAACATTTTATTATTAGGCACCTTTTTTTTCAATTTTTCGCAAAATGTTTAAAGGCTTTCGTGTAATTACTTGATGACGATTGAAAAGTACCCCAAATTTGTTAAAAAACCGTAGAAATTCTATAATTTAAAAAGAAGAATATCGCATTGAATTCCTGTGCACGAACAATGCAAAAAATTGCATTTAGGTATCAAAGAAAAATTAATTGTATATTAATTCTTTAAATATTGTTAGAAAAAGGAACGTCTGTGGCAAACGGCCAAATAAGAATTATTGTATAAATTTGGATTTGACGAAATTAAGATTATACCGTAATTAATCGGATGACTTTCTCCACCCTTATTTTCGGCCTAGACCTTAAAGTGCAATACATCAAGTTTCAAAACATTACAAAGTTTGTATTAATAATACTTGTCTTCTATACTATTATATGAAAACGCATTTTTTAATAAGATCATATATGCTGCGCCACTTAGCGGTAGAGGCACGAACTTGCAGTCTCTCTCGGCCACTTTTATCATAATTTCTTTCGAACGCTCTGCTATGAAAAGAAATAGCGCTGGAGGCTGACCTTAGCGGGACACCCTGTATATTAGGTGTACAAATAAGAACGGAACCTACTGTTTTATTGGAAGTATAGTCCATCGCATGCCAATACCTTTTCTCATCTTTCTTGCAGCATACGGATACGGCGACAGAGAATTGCATCATCTTTTAAGGCTACTTACGAATCGACCCAATTTTTGGTATATTCAAATGATGTGAAGTGTTGCTCAGATAGGCCATGCGCCATTGATCGAAACAAGTGGAAATCGGAAGGTTTCTGTGAAACACCACAAGTGGGGCAAGACTTCCTGATTGGGTGTTTCCAAACAGGTTTTCACCGACCGCGCAACATGTGGACGAGCATTATCATGCATGAGTATAATTTTGTCGTGTCTATAGTAGTATTGCGCGATTGAGTGCTCGACCCAACAGCCCCAATACTGGTTTCGTTCGTTCGGTTTTAACAACTCATAAAACACGATACCAAGATGATCCCATCAAATATACAAGAGCTTTTTCCAGGAATATCTGACTTAGCTATATATATTTAAGCATGACCAGGTGGTTTCCACGATATATTGCTTTTTGTGTTATCATAGTGGATCCATTTTTCATCACCAGAAAACTCTTTCGTTTATAACTGGCAAGTACATGTCACATGTCAAAAATCGACGTTCTTTTTGCGTTTGGCATGAATCTTGATCCTTCAGTGCTTCAAGTTCAGCGTGGTCATACACTTTCGGCCTTTTGTTACGTTATTTACCTTCGATGTTAAATTAACCGTTCTTAAACTTTTGATGCCACTCATGACAACTTCTCTTAGTTAAGTTAGACTCACTATATACCTTTATAAGCAACCAATGCACCTATGATGAAAATTTCTCCAAAAGTTCCCGCAAATGACGCTTATTCGGCGCAAGACTCGACATTTTCGCACACAAAAAGCACATTATACTCCTACAAAATCACTAATACTTTAAGGTTGTTGATATCTGTCATCCTTACGATGATGGCATTTTACATCTGACAGTTTTAATCATAACTTGGTTAAATAGCGGAAACTTGTTTATACACCTATGCACATTTATCGACTTATGTTTATATGACTTTCTTTTCTTATTTAGAAAAGTTCTATAAACTGGAAAAGTTCGGTCTCCACAAATAAAGACAACCTATATACTTCATGTAGGAAGAGTCCATACCATTTCAACAGAATTTGTGCCAATCTGGAACAAATAAAGTTTTATAAATACCATTCGGCCTTAAGCATGTTACTAATCTATGGGAATATCACAAGTTCCGAAGGAACTGCTCATAATGGAATAACACCAATCCTTCTTTCTTGAAATTCGTGTTTAGTTATTCAGCGTTATTTTCTGTAAACACCAACCGCTAGGAGAGTAAATATCGCTAGTTTGTATTAAACATTTATTTAATATGATCCATTAACGTGCATTATCTACTATAACAACGATCGCACAGATTTCGGCAGCACGTAGCGAAATTCCATTTCGTACTTTAATAGTAATAGGAAACTTTGATTTATGTTCTGCATATCTATATCCGATTAGGTTACAAAAACGATTACTACTCAGCTGCAAACAGATTTTGTCAGTTAGGCATTTTCAAAACCATCACAATGGGAATCTTGAAAAAATTTGAGTTTTTGATAAATTTGGTCTTTAGTTATGACTGGTACTTTAATAAGCTTTCTCGTTTTGTAATCACTCCACACGAAGGTTTATCGAACAGCTCCGTAAGCGACAAGCATTCCGCATCGTCAAGTTTTGGCAAACAAGTCGTAGGTGTCTCTAAAGCAAATTTCACTGATATTGGTATGTTTTCCAGTTTATATCGTTTAAACTCAAATAGTAGTGTCAATAATATCAATAGTATCAATAGTGTCAATAGTATCAATACTACCAATAGTATCCATAGTATCAAAAGTATCAATAGTATCAATAGTATCAATAGTATCAATGGTATCAATAGTACCAATAATATCAATAGTATCAATAGTATCAATAGTATCAAAAGTATCAATAGTGTCAATAGTACCAATAGTACCAATAGTATCCATAGTATCAATAGTATCAATAGCATCAATAGTATCAATAGTACCAATAGTATCAATAGTATCAATAGTATCAATAGTATCAATAGTAGCAATAGTAGCAATAGTACCAATAGTACCAATAGTATCAATAGTATCAATAGTATCAACAGTATGAATAGTGTCAATAGTATCAATAGTATCAATAGTATCAATAATATCAATAGTATCAATAGCTACACAAGTATCGGTAGTATCGGTAGTATCAGTAGAATCAGTAGTATTAGTAGTATCAGTAGTATCAGTAGTATCAGTAGTATCAGTAGTACCTGTAGTATCTGTAGTATCAGTAGTATCAGTAGTATCAGTAGTACCAGTAGTATCAGCAGTATCAACAGTATCAGCAGTATCAGTAGTGTCAGCAGTATCCGCAGTATTGGCAGTATCGGTAGTATCAGTAGTATCAGTAGTATCAGCAGTATCAGTAGTGTCAGTAGTATCAACAGTATCGATAGTATCAGCAGTATCAGTAGTGTCAGTAGTATCAACAGTATCGATAGTATCGATAGTATTGATAGTATCGATAGTATTTATAGTATCAATAGTATCAATAGTATCGATAGTATCGATAGTATCGATAGTATCGATAGTATCAATAGTATGGATAGTATCGATAGTATCTATAGTATTTATAGTATCGATAGTATCGATAGTATCGATAGTAGCGGTAGTATCGATAGTATCGATAGTATCGGTAGTATCGATAGTATCGATAGTATCGATAGTATCGATAGTATCGATAGTATTGATAGTATCGATAGTATAGATAGTATCGATAGTCTTGATAGTATCGATAGTAACGATAGTATCGGTAGTATCGATAGTATCGATAGTAGCGATAGTATCGATAGTATCGATAGTATGGATAGTATCGATAGTATCGATAGTTTCGTTAGTACCGACAGTACCTATAGTACCGACAGTACCGACAGTACGACAGTACCGACAGTATCGGCAGTTGCGACAGTAGTATCAGGTAGTATCAGTAGTATCAGTAGTATCAGTAGTATCAGTAGTATCAGTAGTATTAGTAGTATCAGTAGTATCTGTAGTATCAGTAGTATCAGTAGTATCAGTAATATCAGTAGTATCAGTAGTATCAGTAGTATCAGAAGAATCAGAAGTATCAGTAGTATCAGTAGTATCAGTCATATCGTAGTCATCAGTATACATATAGTTGACTAACAGTGAAACGTAAATCAGCATGCAATAACAGGGTGTTCCAGTTTATCAATTATAAACAGTCCATTGTTAGACCTGGCATGAGAAACACTATTAGTATGATCTAAAGTGAAACGTAAAATTACATATACAATAATATAGTTTCCATTTAAATAATCAGTTTTTTACGCCTGGGTAACAAACACTGTACAAACATATTTTACGTGATATGAATATTATATATATATATATATATATATATATATATATATATGCAATATGCCTTAAAATCTGATACATTGATTGGTTTTATTAGTGTATATAAGAAAAGCTTGTTTCTGACAGCTATATTTTAGTGTTTCTTTGTGTTCAGAGGCGAGGACGCCATGACAAGACCACCGCTCCTGATGAGTCACAGCTATGACGAAACCTAGGAGCGGTGGTCTTGTCATGGCGTTCTAGCCTCTGAACACAAAGAAAGCCAAGTCATACTGGTGGGCTTATGTTAACAATTTTGTTAATAATCAAATTTTGGTTTTATTAGGTCGAATCACGAAGATGACTAGTTGTAACAATAATGCCGAAATATTTATGTGCTGTGCAAACCTGTAATGGGCCTCGTCCGTAAAATGAACTGTAAGTTGTTGTTTATGCAGTAGTATGCTGAACTGTTAAGGATGTTCGATGTTAAGGGCCTAGAAACATGACACCTAGGCATAGATCCAAGCAGTTCTGCGAGATAGACGTCACAGGTGAGTAAGCAGTTTATACAGAGAATTGCAGATGTTGATTTTTGATTTTAACTTGCGAGGATGTCTGTAACGGTAAGGGATAGAAGATCGTTTAATATCGTCTTTTTTCTGGTGTTATTATAGGAGATATTAAAAAATGGAAAGCACTTTTCCATTTCCACTTTTTTTGATCTATTGGACGATGTTAACTAAAATTTTGTGCGACGTTTCGTTTCTTCATCAATAAATTTTGTTTTTTAAATAGGTGAAAAAAATTGTGTTACCGTTTCTTTGTATCATTTTCTGTTACAAATTCACCCATGTAGCTATATTAATTATCTGCAAGTTTTACAAAAAAAAGTCATTTTATTAGTATGCATATATTATTCATCAAGTAGCCATTGAAAACAGTATTTTTTATAATATAATTAGTTATTAAATAATCTTCCAAAACAAAATTACGTAAAATTTAAAAATAAATGTTCAAACAGGTTACCACAATTTTCTAAACATTAATAACCGCCATTTTACAGTTGAATCCAAAACAATAGTCGCATGACCGAGTAGCCCCTGAAAACAATGTTAACAATACAGTTTTGACTTTTAGTGGCGTTAATTAATTCCGATCGTTAACGGTGTACATTTTTACCAAATTTCTGTTCAGTATTTATCTTGTTTCATGTTTAGTATTTTATTTTTTTTTATTAAGTATGATCGTTGGCTGCTATTCAAACGAGAAAATCTTTGATATGTTGCAATGCTACATTTTCTGCTGGCAAAACTGCTGAAAACATGTTCTAATAGATATCCGGACCTAGAAAGTCTATTTTTAGAACAGTAGTAACCAATTTGAAAAAGTACGGTTTTTAAAAGAACGTACAGTAAGTAGTAAAGAAACGTTCCAATATTAATAATGAAAATAGTGTTCTGGAAAACCCTGAAACTTCCGTGAGAGGCATTGAACGCAATATTAGTGTACCAAAACCGTCTGCCTATTTTATTCTGAAAAAACACAATTGGAATTCTTACAAATTAAGAGTTTGACAGGGACTTAGGCCAAACCATTGTAAATAAAACCAATTATAGTACAACATTTTAATAATTTATCCTGCATATTTGCAATATGATTTAAAAAAGTATTTAAGTAAACATTTTTCAAAATATCAATATTATTATTCGAAACATCCTGTTTATATATAACTTCTATAACAATCTTTGGTGTCCATACCACCAAATGGCAGAACTTCCCCTTTAAAATGTGAAGTTGTACTTGAATGTGGTGGTAATATTCGTGGTTGGTGTTCACTTTAGAAGCGTTGTTTTCTTTTTCATAATACATAACGTATGTCTGGTCCGACTCCAATGCCAGTACCAAATCTGCATCTCGGTATTTGAATGGACATTTTATTTCTAAAATATTGTCGTCTCCTACAAGGCCATTTGCGCTCGCTGCAATGAAGCCGCACTCATCCAACCGCAAGCCACTACGTGCTACGGACAATCCTGTTGTAGTAGAAAATCCTTCACTAGCCCTTTTTTCATTTTCGCGGCCCCACTGTATGGCTCGAACACCATGAAGGTTGTAGGTTCCTTAAAAATAATATATGCAGATGAAAACGTTGGTTTGGGAAGTACACATTAATACATTGAGTTGTGTCTTGGTTGTATCCATATTATAACATTTAATCATAGCATAGTGCTCATAACTAAATGGCGCAGAAGCCGGTTTCAAAGCTTTCAGCGATCGTCAGCTATTTTGCTGATGGAAAAAAGGCAATAGAACGTGGTGAAAACGCATTCGAGTCTGGACACGTAAGCCAGATGATGTTCAACGATGAACTTAAAGTTATCAGTGGCATGGTTCATGCTAGCATGAAGGATAAGCTCTACAAACTTGAGGTAAATATATAAAAGAAAGTATAACCTAATCAGGTCACATGAAGGTTACTGGTTAAATTTCAATAATTGATGATTTATATGTTTACTTTTTCTTTAATAATTGCCTATTTTTGCAAAACTACGCTTAACTACTTAAAGTTTGCCTGCATAATTTGTAATAGTAGAAAATGAGCAGACTGCATATGTCCACACAATTAATAGCTTTTTGTCTACTTACAATAGACGAATATGGTAGTATTAGCGGGAGCTCCTGTACATGCTCTAGAGGGCAGGTAATATACCATCACATGTCAGCGTTGGCCATATTTCCTCACTGAAACATTTCCTTTAGTGACAAATATTGTGTTTGGTCAGTTAAAAAACCAAGTTCAGATGATGGTAAATTTATTTCCACCTTCAAAGAATTATGTGGAATCCAAGAGCGAAATCGCCCAAGAAGATGTGAATGCAGTTCATGAAGGTTTGGTTCGTCTTGGGAGAAGCGTGGCTTTTGAGTGGCTGCTGGAGCCAATAATTGTTGTCACGGAAACACCAGTATTAATGACCATTTATAAAATTACTTTCTCAGCGGAGTATAGGAGGAGTCACGAAAAAATTGACCACTTTAAATAAAGGCTCGAGTTTCGCATGAAAAAATACTTGAAGCCGCAAATGCTATTGTCGGATAGGTGAGTAATCCTCTGTGGCTTCGGCTGAAACAGTTTCGTCTAACTGCCAGCAAGTTTGGCGTGATATTGGCAGCTTGTAGAAGAAATCGCTACCCAACGTCACTTTTTAAAAGGCTTACAGGTCGGGTTATCTGAATTGCTTTTTAAAATTTAATCCTTTTTGTTGTAAATCTGCATTAGGCCTGAGTGCAGTACTATCTAGTTTGGCACATATGTTATTTTCAAGGAACCTACAACCTTGATGGTGTTCGAGCCATACAGTGGGGCCGCGAAAATGAAAAAAGGGCTAGTGAAGAATTTTCTACTGCAACAGGATTGTCCGTAGCACGTAGTGGCTTGCGGTTGGATGAGTGCGGATTCATTGGAGCGAGCCCAAATGGCCCAGACATAGGTTATATGTTATGAAAAAGAAAACAACGCTTTGAAAGTGAACACCAACCACGAATATTACCACCACATTCAAGGACAACTTCACATTTTAAAGGGGAAGTTCTGCCATTTGGTGGTATGGACACCAAAGCTTGTTGTCATAGAAGTTATATATATATATATATATATATATATATATATATATATATATATATAAAACAGGATGTTTCGAATAATAATATTGATATTTTGAAAAATTTTTACTTAAATACTTTTTTAAATCATATTGCAAATATGGAGGATTAATAAATTATTAAAATGTTGTACTATAATTGGTTTTATTTACAATGGTTTGTATTATTCACATCACTATTTTAAAGTTAAGATTGTATCACTCAGGTGCAAAAGACATTCCCATGATTTTATATCTTTTTAAAAACAAATCAATCAAATTTTCACACCATGCACGTGTATTTGTGTATAACGACGGTTATTAGGGGCTTTGTTTGTAACCAACATGGCGAGCGCACGTCACTGTGACGTCACGCCAAACAACACTACTATTGTAATTAAGTGAGATAATTAATACTAATACCAAAATGCTTTCGCTGCACAACATGGCGGTTTCAAGTAAGATGTGGAAAATTTTCTTAAATCTTCCCAAAACATTGTGTACAAAGATAAGGTGATAATAGAGGTCAAGTTGCATAATTATCATTGTTATTTTGAATTAAATTTATGGACCAATATTGCCATCTATTGGAACTCTATTAAATTGAAAAATTCTTTAAATAGAAAATTATGGTTTATGGTGTAGATGATCTGTGGTATGGCTACTCCAATATCCAGACTTAAACCTATTTTATGAGATTTGACAACAATCCGGCTTATTCTGTTAAAACTAACTAATAATTAATTTTGGTACCTTCAATGATTAAATTTCTGTAAATTTTTATGGAATTCGTATGCTCAGAAAAACGGCTGGGACGGATTTCTTAAACGTGCAGTATATCATGATAAACTTGAAAATGTAACTGACTCATTTTCTGATTAAATCGATTTCTAAAACCGTCAACCACGACATTTAGTTAGAACTTTTCGTACTTATGAAGTTATGAATTATTTATTTTAATTATCCCTATTTTGATACTATATTAATACTATACTTATTGTTATTTATGCTTAATCCCTTTTAAGATACTTGAAAGCTTTAGGTCAGTAAACGAACACTACACAACTCACGTCCACAAATGTCTAGAGTAGTGTAACATATGTAATAGAATAACACATTCGTGATTTTTATTTTATAACTGATGCCATATTAAGAATTAAACTGTTTAATGAATAAAAAAAATTATATGTTAAATTTACAAAAAGTATATTATTAATCAAGTTGCTTACATTCTTTTGAGTATTGCAATCGGTTTTTGATTATTAACAATGAGGAAATTGAACATTTTTAAATTCAAGTTATACCTAGGGAAGTACATAAATAACCAAGTTTGGTTAATTTTTGATATTAGTGACATGAATAATTAATAAAACAAGAGAACATTTGTGAAGTGGCTTTAGGCAAGCAAGTTGAAACACGGGTTGTTTGAGAATATGTCTGTCGCTAATTGACAATGTTCTGTTTATTTTAAGGGTCGTACATTCACTTCCAATCTAGTCGAGTATGTTTACATCTACAAGTGCTTTGAAACGATTACCTCGGTCATTATCGATAAACGCTTATATCCTCTCTTTTGTGATTTAGTTTTTATTCAAGACGTTTGTAACGTATCCACTTTATCTCTTAATGACTCTTTATATGCTTATTTCATTTTTTTTATTTACCACTAAATCTGTATAGTACTTTGTGTAATAATTCGTCTGAAGATAATAGACGCGAGCATCGAACAAGGTTATTAATTTATTCTAGTTTGAGTGACATTTAAGCTACATTCAAAGTTTGAGTTGTAGGGGGTTATGGATTTTACACATTTTTAGTTTGTTGTGCGTAAAGTTTAGATTCTAAAATTCATTATTTGACAATTTTAATGCTGGTATAGAAAAGATGCCAACATAAACATTCATCTAAACTAACCGCTCTCTTGAACGAAGCTAATAGATGTTACCCATACGGAGTTTTTCAGAAACTGCCCATAAACACTTGGTTTCTTCCTTCTTGATCTTTCTGAAAAAAAACAGATAATATCCAGTGAGGTACTAAATATAAAAGACTTTTATGGGGTTTCGGTATATATATATATATATATATATATATATATATATATATATATATATATATATATATATATATATATATATACAGGGTGTTTAAAAAGATGCGGCAATATTAAAAAGGGTGATTATTGCCCAGGTCATTTTATACAATAAAGTTCCTACAAACATAGGTCCGCAAACGCTTCGTTACCGATCTACAGCGTGTTGAAGTTTAATTTAAAAAACAGTCAAAATTAGATTTTCCCAAAACGGCTTGAGATATCATAATGAAATTTTACGCGTGTCAATAGCTTTGGGATACGCATACTTTGCAATACAACACGATGTTTCAGTCGTACCATTAGCGCGCGTCACAGGATATTTTTCAAGAAAAAAGTAGGATGCCGCTGATTTCTCTAAAAATTAAAAATATTTTTTAATTCTTTGTTCAATTGTTAAGAAAAAAGCTCTCTTGACTTTTTATCGTAAGACGTACCGTTTTTGAGTAAAAAAAACATTTTAGTATATGTCCATTTATTGCAGAAAAAAAGTTTTAAAAATCAAGGGTTTCATTCAAGGGCAAAAACAAATATTTCACCAAACCAAAAATTTCACCAACCAAAAATTACAAAAACTGTTCAAAGTCACCACCTTGAGCTCGGATGCAAGAATCCAATCTTCTCATTGCCTGGCGAACCCTCTCAAAAACACCAGGATCTGTTTTAATTGAGTTGCACCCAGCAATGATTCGATTTCTTAAGCGTACACCAAGTACTTCAAATGGCCCCACAGGAAAAAATCAAGGAGATTGTCCGGGGATCGTGCAGGCCATAAGTAAGGTCCACCCCGGCCAATCCACGAGCTACTTGACTAAGGTGGGCTGGTGCGCCATCGTGCATATACCACATTGCATCTGTAATTGCTAATGGTACGTCCTCCAGAAATCCAGGGAGCGTGTTTTTCAAAAAGTTGCGATACACCTCTCCGGTAAGTCTCCCGGGTAGAAATACCGGTTCAATTAGGCAGTCACCCACAATCCCAATCCAAACGTTCAAAGAAAACTGATGTTGAAAACGATCTTCAACAATTTCATTTGGATTTTCTTCACACCATACATGGTTATTATGGAAATTCCGTATTGCATTTCTTGAAAAACTCGCTTCATCGGTGAACAGAATCAACATCAGGGGTTGAGGGATTTGAACCATTTTGTGCAAAAGCCATTGACAGAATGCAATGCGAGGAGAAAAATCAGCAGGAAGAAGTGCTTGAACGCGTCGTATATGGAATGGATACAACAAATTTTCCTTAAGAATGTGCCAAATAGTCCCATTACTTACATCCAAAGCGTAAGGAATTTTTCGAGTAGAAGTACCTCGATCTTCTTCAATCATGTCCAACACATCCACTTCCAGCTCTACCGTTCTTGCTGTCCTTGGCCTTCCTGCTCCTCCATTTCGTCTTAATGTGCCTGTTTCATAAAGACGCCGATGAATACATTCGAAAGTGTTTCTATCAGGAGCAATACGACCCGGAAATCTTTCAGTATACAACCGCCTAGCTTCTAATGCATTCCCATCAGCAAGTCCATAAATGTAGTGCATGTCGGTCATCTCGGCATTCGTATAGCGATTCATAATAAGGAACTTCAACAAATTCGACACATACAAAATTATTAATCACGAGACTCATTCAATATGTCAGTGATATGTCAGTGAATAATACAGGAATGTTTAAAAATATTGTTGTACGCATGATAAATGGACATCCACTAAAATGTTTTTGTTACTCAAAAACGGTACGTCGTATGATAAAAAGTCAAGAGAGATTTTTCTTCACAATTGAACAAAGAATTATAAAATATTTTTTATTTTTAGAGAAATCAGCGGCATCCTACTTTTTTCTTGAAAAATAGCCTGTAACGTGCCAATACGCGCGCCAATGGTACGACTGAAACATCGCGTAAAATTTCTTTATGATATCTCAAGCCGTTTTGGAAAAATCTAATTTTGACTGTTTTTTTAAACTTCAACACGCTGTAGATCGGTAACGAAGCGTTTGCGGACCTATGTGTATAGGAACTTTATTGTATAAAATGACCAGGGCAATCACCCCCTTTAATATTGCCGTATCTTTTTAAACATATATATATATATATATATATATATATATATATATATATATATATATATATATATATATTTTTTTTAAAGGCTTAAAGAGGGCTTAGAAATCTGAGATTAAGGGATATGAATTTTCAACTGATGTACCTTTGTTTAAAAATATTACATTAAAAAAAAACAGTTTTCTAATAATTTTTGTGCAAAAAAAATGGTGTCTTGTGGGTCTTATTAATATCCTCGTGCTCTCAATAAGACCCACAACATGTACCAAATAAGGCCCATCACTAAAATTATGGTAGAAATAATGTGTTTTGTTTATATTTCATAAAAAATTATTTAAAAGCAACGAATCAACATTTAGCCAGAATTTGGACAAAAAAATGCAATTTCTTTGTCTGTGGAACTAAGCCCTACGCATTCTTCGTGACATATGTATTGCATGCGATGCAAAATCTCATATCCCTCACAACATCTTCTTGACATAAATAACAAAACCAACTTTCACCTTTTTTCCCGTCACACACCTTTCCCTTTTTTTGTACTTTTGTCCCGGTAAATTTTTGTCTTGTTTTTGTTTCTATTTTTGTTCAATATTTTCTTCGCAAATTTTTGTTTCGTTTGGTTTTTTTTTTCTGATTTTGTTCATCACACAGTTTTCTTTTTTTTTGAACTACACTTGGTCCTGATATATATTTATCTTGTTCTTGTTTCTATTTTGGTGCAATATTTTCTTCACAAATCTTTGTTTCGTTGTGTGTTTTTTCTGGTTTTTGACGTCATAATTCTGTTGTTTTTTAACGTCACTTGGTCCTGCTAAATTTGTGTCTTGTTCCAACAACGCTCTAGTAACTTCCTGTACGCGATAGTTTAAAGACTTCTTTCGAACAACTTTGCCTTTCTTGGCTTCTAAATCTGGTGTAATTAGCATTTCGTGGAAGCTAGTGGATACTGCTGGCTCAGAAAAATCTTCAGAGCTCGAAGTGTCGTGTAGAGAATAATCATCATTGGAACTACTACCGATATCTTGGTCTTTTGGTTGATTAAGAGGGATGGGTTTGGAAGTTGAAGGTGAAGAGGAAACAAAGGTATCTGTATCTGGAAGCAATGTCTGGGATAACAGTGGGATCATAAGGGTATATCCCAATGGCACGAAAACCTGAGATGACATTCGAGGCTACAGTAGCTTTTGGCCATACCTTAGAGAAAATATGTCCACAAGAAAATTTAGTGATTCTTCGATCAAGCTTATTTGTCCAATAGGTCATGACTTCATCATCCCAGTAAGACTAAAATGCTTTAAAAACAGCTTTATCCATGTGCTGTCGTTCATGGGTTGTGTTAGTGGGTAAACAGAGCGATATGTCGTGAGACTCTGCTGCGTCGGCTATTCCTGCATCCAAGTGGGAAGAAGCCCCGTCGAAAATAAGCAGTACCTTACCAGGAGGCTTAAATTATGCAAAATGATGAAACCATTTGATAAATACTGAAGTAGTCATGCTTCCCTTGTCGGTCATGTCAACCACTGTACCAGCAGGCATATCATCGAACCATTCTTCTTTCTTTCTTTTGCCCTTAAACAAAATCATCGGCGGAATCATCTGTCCGATGGCATTTCCACAGCCCACTATCGACACATTTTCAGCGTGTTCTTGGGACATCAAGTGCACTCTTTTGGCTCCTTTACCAGCAAACACATTTTGGGATTTGTGCAAATTTAAACGGCATCCCTTTTCGTCACTATTAAATATGCGTTGGGGGCTCTGAAGAACGCCTAATTTTATCATGATTTCTTTTACTTTTTTGAAGTAATCACCTACAATGAATCTATTCAATTTTGCCGCTCTAGCATGATTCATTGATTGTGACTTTCTTCTAGAAACATCTGGGTAACGGCCTAGGAAAGACTTGAACCATTTTCTACCAGCAATGCCTTTATTGTTAAACCTAGAAGGCATATTATTTTTTGACAATATTCAAAATCAGAACTCTGTATCACTTTAGCTGTAAACGGCATTCCAACATCGGTGACCCAAAATATTCTTCCACATAGCTCGAGTTCTTGTTCATAGGTTAAACATGATGGCCGCCCCATTTGCTTTTTACTGTTTCCACTGAGAAGGTATTAGAGTGTGGCGTGGAATATTGAATTCTTTCGTAGCCGTTCTTGCAGCCATTCCATTTCTTACTGCTTCAATGGCCCTTTCCATTTGTGCCTCAGTCCATAAACCTCTTTTTGCCATTTTTTTAAGTATTATTCTGAAATAAAGTTTCCAATTTCAGTTCAAACTACACCAAACTCAACAAAGATTAGAGCTATTTAACAGTTTACATCAAACGTAAATTTAAAAATACAGCTTTCCAGTGTGTTCCAAATAAGGCCTACCCGGGCCTTATTAGGGACCCCATGCTTTAAAATAGTTGTTTAAATATTTTTGTTAATAAGATTTTATTAAGCATAAACATATTTACATACCTGATATGTACACTGGTTAACCAACAAAGTGACATAAAAATATACACAAAAGAATAAAAGCAAGCACTGTAAACTAAAAATGTTTGGGGTACAAGAATTATAGCGAGCCGTAAATGATGCAATAGTCCACGTGCTTTTCCAGACAGCCATTGTAAGTTTATTTTTCCGACGCTAGATGTCGGTGTTTTTTTAGGGACTTACAATAGTATGCAATATTACGTATCCGGTAATAATTTACCACAGGTGGACCTTATTAGGAACGGGGCCTTATTTGGTACGATTACCTTACAATAAGTTTAATTCCTTAAAATTCCCTACAATTTTGCTTGTTATCTTAACATTTTAAGAGAAAATTAACCGAATCACGAAACGTGATTGTCATTATGCAAGACTAGTCCAATAAACACGCGCCAGTCGATAGTTAATAAACCGTCGAACTTATGGAACAATTTTCATAATGAAAATTATAATATGTCATATTTTCTATAACCCAAACTTATTGGGAAGAGGGTGTACCAAAGAGAGTAATACAAAAACTATGTTTTTATTAAATGGAATACTCTAGTTTGTTATGTGGCAAAGCTAGAGTCTGTTGGTTTTATATTCAACTACAGATTATCAAATGCAGTGCAACACTGCATTTGATAATCTGTAGAATTATGAATTTTTCTTTAAAAATTTGGACGAAAGATACTCTTTTCATACTATTATATCTCAGCTACTGTTGACTAATTTCTCTGAAAAAATTACGTTCATCCTGAACTATTTTTAGTTTTGAGTTTTATCATACAGGGTGGCCAAATTCAAAATTCTCTTTGGCCATCTCTACAGTCTCCCCTATTTTAATTGAATTTCGTAAGTACAGCTGTCTGCACATTATTTTATCGTTGGAAATTTATATCCCTAAAATATACTTAGAGAGTTTTATTCTGGCATACAGAGTGTACGTTGAGAGATTTCCTGAAAGAAGACACCCACATGCAAGATAATTTCGAAGACATGAATAAATTTGACAGGACTGGAAAATAAAGTACGAGAAGCATGAAAGAATGAAGCCAGTGCTAAACGAAGAGAATCAATTTAACGCTGTCACATCTGTTGTTGAAGACCCACGTAGCAATCACAAGCGGCCTTAGGTCAAACCTCGGTGAAAAGAACTTTGAGTAAGAATAGATTCAATCTATAGCGTGTACAAGTAAATCAAGCACTTCAAAAATAGGATACATTTCTGTAATTCGTGCCTTGCTCAAATTGGAGAAAAGAAATAATTTTGAAGTATTGTATTGTTCATACATACCATAACAATGGTCTTGTAAATAGGCATAAATTACACTTCTACGCCGATTACAATCCACACTTTATGTGAATTGTTGAGCAGCAACATGAGCGGAGTGTAAATGTATGAGGAGGAATAATTGAAGACCATATAAAAGAGCACCCATTTTTTCAAAATCTTTTAAACGAAGATGTTTATAATTTGTTACAACTACTGAGAAAAATGTGGTTCCAGTTAGATGGAGCGCCCGCACATGTCAACATTAGGGTCCGAAATGCCTTGAATCTAAAGGCCATTAAATCGGAAGAGGAGGACCTGTTCCGTGGCCTCCAAAGTCACCATATCTGACAAAACTTGATTTTTCCTATAGGGACACATTAAACATCTTGTCTACAAAACACCCCAACCACAGCAGCAAAGATGCGTGAAAGAATAGGAGAAGCATTTTATTCAGTTACTCCCTTGATGTAACGAAATGTAAATAAATCTTTAACAGACAGATTCAATATGTGTCTGCAACAAAATTGTAAAGTGTTTGAACATCTGAAAAAGTAGTTATTGTATTTTTATTAATAAATTGATGTTACATTACCAATCTTTTATAGTAAATGGTTTTAGTAAATATTGTTTAAATAAATATGATATAAATTAGGTATACAAAACATTATTACGCTAACGAGTAACACTTGTTTCGATTTCCCGTGTCATGCCGCCTATGATATTTCACGTTTTCTATGTAAATTTTTGGAGAAAGCTTAATGTCTCAAAATTAGGTTGAGGTAGATACAACAAAATGGTATTTTTGAATGAGCACACTCTAAGGTTGTCAACAGCAAAATAATATACAGGGTGTTGATTTTAGAAATTCAATTAAAATAGAAGTTAATATAGAGATGTTCGAAAAGAAGTTTTGGACATCCTGTTTGATAAACTCCAAAAGCAAAGATAGTTCAGGATGAATATTAAATTACACGTAACTTTATCAAGGGAAATTATCGAACAGTGACATTCATATGATAGTTTGAAAAGAGTATGTCTTTCAATAAATTTTTAAAGAAAACGCTGCACTTGACAAGCTTACAAATTTCTAGTTGAATATGGCACATCCAGAGCCTTGATTTGCCATGTAAAGAACTAGGGCAGCGTTTCCCAAACTTTTGGACCGCGGCCCGGTACGAGGTTTCAAAAATTTTCACGACCCACCTTATATTATTTACAAAACAAATTTTATTTTTTAATAACAATCAAGTTATTTGTTTGTTTATTTAATACACAAAATGCAAAATAATTTACTAGAAAAATATAAGTAATTAAAAAATTAACAGTTATATTCATTTAAAACTTTAGTAAATGAAGTAAACTTTGTTTCCACATACCATGTCCTTAGTGCGAAGGATGAATAACAATTTCAAATTAGGAAGTAATAATACTGAGAACGCAGCTTCACACGCATAAGAGGTGACTAAAGGCATTAAAAATCGTATCACTTTTCCACTTACACTTGGATATTCCTTTTGACAGCGCAACTAAAAATTAATGAGTGATACAGTTTCAAACACTTTTTTCAGATCGGTGTCGCATGAGATTGAAATTAAATTATCAACTTCTTGTTCATTAAGATTAAAGATTTCTTCCTTTTCAGTTTCGACAGAAAAAGGATCTTTAATCCACCATGAAGAAATATCCGGTAAGTAGTCTTTAAAACAATTTATTAGTTCGAAAAGATATTCTTGAATTGAAACTGATAGTGTTTCTAGATCTAAATCTCCTTCACTATAGTTTAGATGGGTTCAATAAATTTATGTAATATTTCAAAAGATATAAAATTACCTTTTGAAAGTCGTTGTTTCCACAGAGTCATTTTTTTAAATTATTGCAGCGCTTTTTCCGACATTTTGAAAATATTTAAACCAAAGCCCTGCAAATTTAAATTCAATTCATTAAATGTAGCAGATATGTCGTACAAATAAGCTACTCTTATTAACCACTCGAAATCGTGGAATCTGCCCTTAAATGGAAAAATAGCATCTTTTTTAGATGGTGGGTGTTTATTCAGAAATAACAAAGCTTCGTCTTTTAGCTCAAACAGACGTTCTGAAACGTTTCCTCTGTTGTTTAAGTGGACGAGATTTTATGTAGTTTACAAACTTGACACATTCTTCCAGAGTTATGTTTAAATTTAAAGGCAAGCGTTTCACTGCCTATGGACACTACAGTGCACCCATACACACTTAATGGCCAATTCTTGAAGTTGATTAAAGAAACCTTTATGACAGCCTACCATTGCACGTGCTCCGTCGCTACTTAGACCAACACACTTCATCCAATCAATACCGTGACCAGTGACAAAATCATTGGTAAGCTTAAAAATCTCATCTAAGGTCGTTCTTGTAACCTTTTACAGAACAAAAAATTTTATCAGATGGTGTCTTCGTCAATATATCGGATAAAGCACGTTAGATTTGAATTATCCTCGATATCTGTGCTTTCATCTACTTGCAAAGGAAAAAAACTTGCTTTTATTTTTATTTCAGCAAAATAGTTCTTCTAAACGGTTCTCAATATTGCCAAATCTCCGTTTAAATTATTTAATAATGACATCGTCGAAAATAAACTTTTTTCGTTTACTACGCATACATTATTTGGGACAATTTTAAAGCGGGAAGTGAGGTTTTATTTAACTTGTCAGGAAAAAGTGCATTTTGTATTTTTTTGAGCAGCAATCAATTCCTTTTTCTTATCAGCCAAAAAGTTAACTGGCTTATCAAAGTACTCAGAATGACGTGTGTCTAAATGCCGTTTCAACTTTAACGGTTTCAACTTTTATTTGAAAGTTGCTCATTGCGAATAACACGGCAAACTGTTTTGATTGCCGCCAGCAATGAACCCAAAGCGTAAATATTCGTCACAATATTTGCGAGTCCAATTAGCTTTAAGCTTGTTGCTTTGGCGCTGTATATCTGCTTTAGGGGCTTCAGACAAAGTATCTTCATGATCATGATGTCTAGCTTTGCTCATACTTGATTGATCATCGTTTGGTGATGATTTACAAGAAAAAGTATTTTTCTTACTTACCAATATGAAGTTGCTATTAATTATTAATTATAACAGGTATTGTCAAATAAAACAAAATATATCAACTTCTTTTGACACACGTGAGTGAGCAAAATTTTCAATAACGAAATCGCAGGAAAACATGTGGACAACAGGTAATATGCGTGCGCGGGAATGGGAAGACCTAGTAATATTAGAAGCAGAATGCGCGGGTCCGGGGGACAAAGCTGTATGCTATTTTAAATGAAAGAGTACAAAATCACGTTGTCACTATTTCTAATGATGTAAAAAATATTATGTAATAAAAACCTTTTTTTGCGTTATTACGATTTTTGTTCGCGACTCGGCAAAATTTTTCTACGACCGGGTCGCGACCCACACTTTGGGAAACGCGGAATTAGGGTATTCCATTTCATAAAAATATAATTTTTGGTACTACTCTTTCTTGGTACACCCTACATTCTTGACAACCAATTTGGGTTGTAGCAAAGACACATTATAAGTTTCATTAACAAAATTTTTCGATAAATACAACGGTTTAATAACTATTCACCGACACGCGCTTATTGGACTGCCCTGTATATCATTATTTTGGTAATGATTAGAGGAGTATCAGATATTGAGCAACATATCCCAGAAAATAGTGCAAATAAGTTAGCTTGTGACACATTTACGGTTCAACTACAATTTTAGTTCTGCTTGTAATTTATTTTACGTAGTAGGTGTCATAAAATGTTGTTAAAGTACGTAAAGCCACAAAAAACTTCATGGCTACAACAAATTGAAAGTGAAAAGCTCCTGAAACAGATAAAAACCCCAAAAAATGTCTTAGTTACCTATAGAGGTGGTAATTTTACTTGTTTTTGGCTAATTTTATGCACTGCAGAAATAAAACACCAACAACGGACAAATGGTATATGTCTAATGCCAATCTTTTCCATATAACCACAAAATCTTGCTTGCTTTTGAACATGGGTAAGATGTTCTGCTTTCGGGGAATAATGAAACCATCCCGTGCTACTTCAATTAAACCGCGGATAACGATTTGGTAACTATCCTTTCAACTGCCAAGGTCTAACAGGGAAATTAGAAAACTTTACAAGCTACTTCTCAGTAACCATATTACCTCTTACAAACTGGATCAACTCTTTCAATTCTTTTTACTTGCACCGAAGGTGATTGGTTTCCGTTAGATTGCAAGTTTGGTATGAAATTATCTCAACATAATTGAAAGGCCTAAAATTAACAGTTGGGATGACAAACTTCTTTAGCCTCCGAAGTTTTCCTGTACCTTGCTATTATGAGTCTTAAGAGGCGTAATTATTGTGTGTCCTATCGATTGTCCCTAATCATTGTCATAGTAATATTCTTCGGGCAACATACTTTAATAACATAGGTTGCTCAAATACAGACATCTTGGGAACAATGTCGGTGGATGATAAGAGCCGACAAATCGAATTATCTGTGGTATGTCACTTTGGTCCCTGCTAGCAAACAACTACTTGATACAGCCATACATATTTCAAGAAGATGATTTTGATTGGTGTAGTGTACGCACGAATTTTCAGACATTTCTTCTATTAGTTCAAACTCAACAACCGATATGGTGGGTCACGAGCGTTGATCATTTAGTTTTATTAATACATGAGTAACTTCTGATTCATTAATCACACACAAGTGATCATTCGATTTATCGACTACATTTAATCTGGCTTTGATTTTTCTTATATTCTTAAAATAAGCTAATGCAAGGTTTTAAAATAACTATATTTACATCATGCACAAAATAATTCAATATCGTTTTGCTATAAACAATAGCAACGATTTGCATTTTCTTCATCTGTGTAGTTAGTGATTGATGTATAGTATTGATATATTCCTAATTACAAATGATATCTTTCTGCGAGCTCGATGTGAGGTGAAGATGCTTAATTAATCATTTTATTCAACTAGGCTACTATTATTTTCAACGCCAACAAAAACTAATGGTTGACTCATTTATTATTAATGTACGACTACTATTCAGCTACATAGCTCGGTTTTGGCGACTGATCTAAATGTGTTGTTGGTACACAAGTGCATGTAAACTAATGGAGTAGTGAATGGTCTAGAAGCAGGTGATTTGATTATATATTATGTATAGGATAGTTTTAAGGTATGTGGCTGTATTTCTTGTATGTAGGTGACATCATGCCAATCAAATTCTTCCCAGAAATTTCTAACAAACTAGACTACGATATCTAAAGATCCACTAAGTGTAAATTTATTGTAAAGGCAAAGAGCGCGATTTAACCTACGGGCGTTTAATCTTGGTTGGTTCCAACTAAACCTACTCCAGCGATAACGCCTCGCCCCGAAAGTAATCGTGCAATTCGCCCAATCCGGTATTGTAATGGAAGAGGAGAGGTATAATAACTGGCTCTAAGGCCAGGAAGTGAACAGGGGTTAAACTACTTAGGTTATTTGGTTGGATATTAACTGGCCACAATCATCCAGAATAAAGTATATCTTCAATTTATGCGATATCGGTATTCATTTCCTCCAAAGTGAGGATTTGATTTCCACCGCCTCAAAGTAGGCGGTTTTTCACAGATCTAACCTCGTTTTCCTGGCCACAAAACTGCGGAATGGCAAGTGACCTATGCGTTTACCAACAGGATCATTACTCGAGGTACGAGTAATAACGAGACATAAAACTACAGGGCAAAAAATGAATGTTTGTCTCAACTCCGACGAAGACAATTCAGAAGATCACGAAGTCTGCGACGAGACTATATCTGCCACGGAAGTAGTCAGCGGAATTTTTCGCGACATCACATGGTTCTAACGACTAGTAGGGTTACACACATCCCGTTCTAAATAAATCTAAGTAAATGTGATGGTAGAGTCAACGAAGCGAAAATATAATCGAAGTTAACGAAACTATGAAAAGTTATATAGCCAAATTTTATTAATTTTGCCACAAAAGCGGTTGCACAAAGTTTGATACAAGAGGTGGATAATTACTTGATAGAGACAACATTTAATTTTGCGATTACAATTTTCCATTAAGAAGCGAGCAACAAAAATCCTTCTGTGCGTCACAAAATACCTGACAGACGCGCGAGTCAAATTGTCACCAAATTTGGGAATGGGGCCATTAATTAGAATCGAGTAAATCTTTGAGTGCATTGCACTGCTAAGCTTGGACTTCTCACAACTAACGTTGTCATGTTACACTAAGTTCTCCTAATGATAAACTCACCACGATTTCTCTACCTTCACTAGTTCTAGAGGTGGAGGTGTAGCTCTTAAAATATTATCGTTCTTCATGTTTTGATCGCTCTAACTCATTTAGCAAGTTCCATGATTCGAACGTTACTCCACGCAATACTACACCTGATTTTTTATAATATGGGGAAAAAAGTTGAATTTACGACATTCCAACCTAGAAGGGGCACTTTCTGGTTAAGTTGTGTTACGTGCACAAAGGTACCGACGCCCAAAACTAGATGGTGTGCTGTAATCCCTATGAAGATAACCGGAAGCTCAGTCGTTTTGGAAAAGCACTTGGATGCGTTGGCGTATGGTTGGCATATAAATACAAAATTGCTTTAGAAAGCGCACTACTTGGTTTGTACTTGTATAGCCCTCAAACCAAGAAAAGGACCAAGACTACAGTTACAATCTTTATTGGCTATCGAAGCCCAACCCCCAAACGAACAAAACGCCTTCAATACCTCTAAAACACAACTTGTAAATGTACTTATAAATTTTTAATTTAACTATAAGTGTAAAGTAAAATACACAGTCTAAAAGGATAACTAAAATTTAATAGTCATAAACCCCACATAAAATAGTACGTCGCTCGAATAGCGTTATAGTAAAGCGTTCATAAAAATATAGTTACAATAGTAAACTACTTACCTTTTCAGTGATTTAACAAAAATTATTACAAAACTACGAAGAAAAAATTAAACAAATCAAAATATACTAGCACTGTCAAACATCCAGCGTTGAACCGGGTGGCTAGAAAAAAAACACAACAAAAAAACTAATCTATTAAAGCGTGGTTCTAGGAATAGTTCTGTTTCAAACTTGCTAAACCAGACCAACTAGGCGTTAATTACGTTTCTTTTAACTCAAAAGGAAATAAAATAATAAAATATAATTAACCAAAACATATACTAACCAGATATCTACCACTAAGGTTACGTAATCCGGCAACATAAAATAAGCAGCAATCGCAGCCCAAAAAAGTATGTAACTCAATACCACTGCAACGAGTAATGATTAAATGCATAAAACAGAATACCTAAAATTTAATAATAAATACTCTAATCCCCCAAAGTGACAAACAGGTCTCTAAATATTTAAAATTTAGCGGCTGAGGGTCGCACCATCTACAGATATATAGCTATACAGTAACTTTCTCGTTATTATAACGTTTGTTATAAAGCACATCAAAGCCTAAATTTACACATATAAAGTGGTAAGCACAAAAACACATCAAAAATACAATTACATGAGCATGTATTAAATACATTAAATACATGAATCACCATGTATAAAGAATCAAATTTACAGAAGCAAAATTCAAGTACAAATAACGGCAAACTTCAGAGATATAATAATAGGTAACACACAAATAAATAAGGCGTGAGTAGTATATTTAGTAATTTTTCCTAATTCGAGAGTAGCAAAAAATTTTTTGGGTACACAACCTTGTTATTTGGGTCCCCAAACCATTCATATCGCTTGAGGTTATATTAAATGCCTGCAAAGTAAAAGCAGTCTTACTCCTCTGTTTTTAACTCGTCGGACTAGAATTGAGCAAACCTCCACTGTAATTATGGTGATCGTAAGTGACTGTTTATTGTTCTAAGGCTCCGTCACACAATAAACAAAGTAGAACTCACCAGTAAGTTGGTTGTGCCGGAAATTCCCAAGCGTCTTACGTGATTTAACCTCGGTGTTTTAGGTATAAGTCGAGTCGAGAACGAAGAAAGCTCCTTGAGTTATCTTCAAGGTGGAGTCGTCCCGAGCCATCGTTTAGTGATCGGTACTGAGGAAACGTACTGTCAGCTTATTCCCGAATCCCAGTTTCGAGAGGTATTTACCTACAGGTGAAGAATCCATTAAAACATAACACAGAAAAGAGTCGGAGATAACAAAAAGAAACACCTAAAAAAATAAATTGCTTAGCTACGAGACATACAATAGTTGTGGAAATTTTAAACATATAAATAATGACCTGAAGGGTGTAATAAACTTTATAGAGACGAAAGAGCTGTAGATATCCGTAAAAACGAAAGACTAAACTGTTCATTTGATATAGTATTAAGTACAGGTTTGGAAAGTAAAACCAGCATAATACTAAATGTAACTTACAATGTTAATTTTTTTATAAATTACAGAAAATATCCAAACGCGTGGTTCCTTAACGCACTAACTACACAAAATGGCGTTCTTAAAAGAAAAATATCAGCTGTGCTAAATTTTCTCTTTTTCACCAATTGTAATGCCTAAAATTTGGAATAAATCTTAAGTAAACTTTACGTGGAGTTCCACGTCTAACTTTTGTAATTAGAAATTGTATCAAACTAAAGTGTGTTGCCTAACAATCGGTACAAAAAGTTCTCAAATGTGAGATAAACGTATGGCTACTAACTGAAACCATAACAGTTGTTTGGATAGGATCAAGCAACAAAGAAACCTTGATAAGCCAATCACAATACCACTGTACAACTTGCTGTTGCAAGAATAACATTTAATCTAGCTAGGTTACTCTCAACCAAGAATGCTGGTGAGCTATATACATATGAGCACATACCATAAAGATTAAGCATTCCTAGATATAAATAAATAAGTGGAGCTGGTTTAGCACTCCATGGGGCGAAAATGGACCCTGCTTAAGAGTCAATCCTTCGAATTAACCTTCTTATTTCGCTGAAGGCTATTTACAGCTGATGTGGAGGCAAAATTAAATTACGCAGCGATGTTCTAACATTTCTATGACTTTAAAGGGGAAAAGTAGGATTATGAATCCATTAACATGGCGATACGTTAGCATGACCGGTATTTGACAAAAACTAAATAAAGTCCTAAAATTTCGTGCTTTTATAAGCAGGTGGCGTCTGAGGGGATAGTTTTTGTTAGCAGACTATTTAGAGTACCCACATGTAAACCACTCTCAAACATTAACTCTGCTTTAGTTCATGAATTTATCCTCTATTATTTGATTGGAAGAGCGGCAACGATCCGATACAACTTTCTGGAAAACAGAACTTACATTTAGCATCAGTATTGGAAATGAAGCCAGTACATACAGATTCTGCTAGAATAATGCACATATTTCAGAACCTTTCACAATGGAATAAATATACACTACTTTTGTTTGAATTTTTAAGTAAAAAAATTGTAATAGGAACCAGTATCATCTAAATGTTCTCAGAAAGAACTAAAAAAAAATTACCGTTCAATTTTATTTTTAAACTACTTTTAAATATTCAATTTTTACAAAATAACTATAAAGTATTACGTTACAAGCAGGTAAAAATCGGTTTTCGTAATTATATAGGTACCTTTAAGTTGCGGTTTTCTAATATACAAAACATTTCTCAAGATTGTTATATAATCGTTTTTAATAATAGTTCTAAACTGTGCTAGTTTTAAGCCAATTATATTGAACAAAAGCATGTGATATATACTTTAATAAGGGTACATGTTGGAAAGTGTGCATACATCTTACGTTAATCCAAAAAGCAATGTATCAATCACTAAAGGCAGTGAAAAGAGAGAAACATGGTGACGTTCCTTTAGGGCAGTTTCTTTACCGACCACTCACTGTAACTAATGATGTGTCGCTTCTAAAAAACTCTGAATGAAGCGACATTAAACCACCCTCAAATATACCTAAAAATTATAACTGATTGATATAAAACTTAAGATCGTTATAAAAATAAAGAAACAACATTGTTACGTAGTGGTTTAGACACTCAGTAATGTTTAGGACATTTTGTTTAAGATTAATGAAATAAATGATGTAATTAATTAATTTATTCCAAGAAAAAAGATGAATATTCATTTTATTTGGAATTTCTAAATAGAATATTTCGTGAAACAATAACAAGCGTTTTCTGTTTTCCAAAACCCCTTTAAAACTTACTTAAAAACATAAGAAACGCTTGTACATAAAAAAACTGAAAATAAGTTATCCTAGAAATATCTGGATAATTTCTGTTCTAAAGTTGATAGTTTTTTTAAAGTACCCTCTTTAGCTTATTGACTATATAAAAAAACTATCAAAACAAAAATTTACTGTAATCAATCAGTCAATCTTTAAAAGGCGTTTCCCCACTTTTTGCACAACAGTTTTCACTATTTATAAATATTAATGTAGCGTATTATAGAAGGTAACTTTAAGGTCTTACTTATTATCCTACAAACAGCTTTCACCACAAGAAACCAAAATTTAACTGTGTTTACAAGAAGTCTATAGACCTTGCCCCAACCAGAGCATATATTCACATTATGAATCAATTAGAAACCTTTTTTTGCAATTGCTTTTTAACCGTTTCATTACCCTACAAAAACAAAATAGAAGAAAACATCGACATTTGAGCGTCTTTAAATGCAAGTTCAGTTGCACGTCTTTAATTTATGTAAGTAGTCCCAACGTTCTAGATTGTTTCTATCTCCTTTTGAGTGATGGGAACATAGGAAATAGTAGCATGAACAATTTGTTGGAATAAATTTATGACGTGCATCGGTTTTCTTGTGGAATAGTCTATAGTATGGAAGTATATTCAGGGTTAGCATAAAATAACTTTCAGGGCTTATGTATATCCCTACCAACAGCATATCTGAAACTGAATCATCTTCAGCGCTCTGTATAAGGTATCTTTATTTGTGAAAACATTTTAACCAAAATTGGATATTGTTAAAAAATGTCCTTATATCTTCTGTAATAACGCAAACAGTTTCTGAATAATCAAAAAAATAGAGAACAACTATAACGCAGCTTTTATGACTACAAAAATAATTTGTAGAATAAACCAGCTTAAAATTGAATTGCCTTGTCTCTATACCTTCTGCAGTAAAGCGAATGCTTTTTTAGATATTCTCAAAATGTACCTATGGGGTAGCGCTTCAGGCTTATTTGTTATCCTACGCGGAAAAAACAAAACCTATAGATAGTGCTATTGTTAAAAAACGTCTCAACGTGCTTTGCCTTAAAATTAATAGTTTTCTATAGATTTATAAAAAGTGCCTTCGGTAGGTCTTAACGAGCGTCACTTGCACGTTCTTCACTGGCTGTACTCAATAGTTCACGCCTGGGCGATTGTACCTATAAAGTAAGAACGTGTTGGATGAAATAGTGCTTCATGGAGAAATTCTACTGATAATTCTCGTGTCCAAATGAAACGTCCTAAGAAAAGTATAGAAATATTTGGGATAAAAAGAAAAATGAGCAGCTTGAAATTATGTGGACCTAAAACAAGCAATCGTAGTTGATTCGAAAACGTAATGCAACATAAAATTGTTAATTCTAACCTATGACAAGAAATACATAATTTTTGGAAAGTTATTCTGTAATTGAGCTCATTATACTGCCTAAAGTTAAAGCAGTAGTTGCTTCCCCTAACACTATGTCCGATGGCTTTAAATGATCTCAAGCTGCGTCCCAATATACGAACTACCTAATGTCTGTTCTCTGCTATCTCTATAAATGATTTCCTGTGTTTTGCCGTTTATTACTGTCTACTGTATGCAATCAACACCTGGTAGACCAAGTATAAATAGCGTACACGAAAAATTAAATAAACTCTCTTCTAACCTTCTTATACCAACAGCGTTTTTACGATGCTGGGTAGAGACCAGTTATAGCGCCGATAATTCTTCTACATACCGAGTGACACGAAGTTCCCTCCACTAAAATCACGATCGCCACCGTTACCGATGAGAAATGAGCCAGAACTGTACGGGATTCCATCGCTATTAGACCTTACACGGAAACCAACAAGCGACTAGGACGCCAACCCAAAGAGAAGGGAGAAAAAGATAAAACACAAAAGAGATTCTGGCTACCGAGCCACCAATACACGAGCCGGCAGAAGGAAGACCGGGTCACCTTATTCTTCTTCCGTGAATTAGAGCGACGAGTGTTCACCTTCACCCGTACGAAAGTTATCGCCGAAAATTACAAAATATAACCTACAAAGCCAAGGAACGTACCGGGCAACAAGCAAACGTACGTTAACGGCGGTTTTACTGATGGTCCCTGTAAAAATCTCCGAGTCCTTCGAGCTACACTATCGCGACATTAATATTACTTCGTGTTTCAAAATGAAGAAACATGGTCGTTTGATCCTGATTCTGCTGATACAACTACCAACAGAAAAAAGGTCCAGCAGCTAGAGTACGTGATTTTCCTTCGTATCTCCATTAAAGGCTTGAGACGAAGAGTCGGCACTTAACAGTGTCATCATGCCCCAGGAACTCCGTCACCCATAGAGTTGTTGCATGTTGGCGGCACGTTGGGTTAAGTGCACAGGTTCATCACTTTAGCAAATGTACTAAATCCCGTACTTACCGGGTAATGTGCGTGAATTGCGATGGCCACCTAATCTTCCCCAACGAAAACAGAACAACTCCCTCCATAGCGACCGAAGAGGACAGCTGACCGAGGCACCCTCTCAACATCAAACATAATACTTCAACACACTATTTATTGAATAAAGGATTATTGCACATTACTTTTTCAACGAGCTTGTCTCGAAAGAATAGTTTTCGTCTCGGTAGGTATTAACGAGCGCCATTCGCACGTTCTTAGCTGACTAAACAATGGTTTTCGTCTCGGCGATTGTACCTAAAAAGTAAGAATGTATTGGTTGGAATAGTGCTTTACGGCGAAATTCTATTAATAATACTCTTGTCCAAATAAAACATTTTAAGAAAGGTATTTTTATACCTTGTGTGAGATAAAAAGGAAAATGAGAGCTTGAAATTGTGTGGACTTAAAACAAGGAATCGTAGTAGATATGAAAATGATCGAGTCTTAAATGTAATGCTACATAAAATTGTTAAATCTAACCTGTGACATGAAATACATAATTTTTGGAATGTTATTTTGTAATTAAGCTCATTATACTGCCTAAAGTTAAAGCAGTAGTTGGTTCCCCTAGCACTGCGCCCGATGCCTTTAAATGATGTGAAGCTATGTCCCAATATATGATCTACTTATGTCTGTTTTCTGCATCTTTACTATCTCTATAGATGGTTTCCAGTGTTTTGCCTTTTGTTACTGTCCGTGATCAGTACCTTGTAGATCAACTGTAAATAGCGTATACGAAAAAGTAAATGAAGTCCCGGCTAAGCTTCCTCTACCAACAGCGTTATTACGATGCCGGGTAGAGACCAGTTATAGCGCCGATAACTGTTTTCCATACCGAGTGACACGAAGTTCCCGCCACTAAAATCACCATCGCTACCGTTGCCAATGTGAAACGAGCCATAACAGTACGGATTCCATCGCTATTAGAGACTAAATCGAAACCCACAAGCGACTAGGGCCCTAACCGAAAGAAGAGGAAGAAAGGATAAAACACCAAAAAGATTTTGGTTACCGCACCCATAGTTACCGAGCCACCGATCAACGAGGAAGCAGCAAACGAGTACACGTTCCGGCTACAGATGAAGCGTTGGACCATCTTATGATGCATACATAGACTGTCAACGCTTTCGAAACCCTTGCAGGTACCATCGACCGCCGGAAGTCATCGAATTCGCTGTTAGCAGAGAGAAAGAGAGAGAGTGCCGTCGGCAAGCCGCCGTAAGGAGGAAAACTGGGTCACCTTCTTCCGTGAATTAGACCGAGGGTTCACCTTCACGAAGAATGATTAGACAAGAATGATTAGACTTGAAGATAATAAGACGCGAAATTCGGAATTGAAAAATAAAATAACATTGCAAACATCTTCCATCAACTACAAGCATACTCTCACTTTGTATTCGCAAGAAATCAAGTAAACTGAATGAAATTTCAAGACCTCGAAGATGTTTCGTCTATTAACTAAAACTTATGAACAGTGTCCTTATGACAAACAGGCTTTTTGGCGATTCACTGAACAAAAACAGTAGCCTTGCGAAGAAAATACAGAAAACTGAGGAGCCTTATAAAGATATTAGAGGGTGTGACCCAGAGACGCCCAGAAAGGTTTTTATTGATGTTATAAACATAGCGTATAATTTTATCAAATATGTAACTGCTATAGAGTCGTATTACTCCAGATTAGATGGTACACTTACGAAATACCTCGATTCAAATCTCTCCGTAGCATCTTTCCATTTCGGTTTCATAAAGAAGTATCCAGAATCCAAATTATCGTATAAAATGCTCAGGCGGGTTTTCGCCGAAGACTTTAGTATGAAGATTGTATACCGAAGGAAAGATATCTGTAACAGGTGTGCTACATTAGTAGTATCTATTAAAAAGGCTGAGAACAAGCATTTAAACGTTCAAAACGAAATTCACCTTGGACGAGCCAAACATTTCCAAAAGGAAAAACATACGCTTCGACTACAAGAAAATTACCCGTTTCTGTTATCAACACTCAGAATGAATATTATATGCACTAGTTTTGGGTTCATCTATTTTGTATTTACTGTCTTATTACTAACCCAGTGTACATGACACTGAGAATTTGGCAAGAAAAAGATGGAACGGAGTTATAAGCTGTTTCCAACACTACATAAAAGGGAAAAAAAAACTCCAGAACAAACTACTTTGAGAATATCCTATGGTAACTGTTTCACTCAATGAAATTTTTCACCATGTTGAAGTTTTATACCAGATACATGGGCATAGTATAATGCCAGTGGATATAGATCTCGCACTGATTAAAAAAAAGATTGAAATGATTCAGATAATCAGACATAAAAACCCTTGTAGGAAACTCTTTGTGCTCTGATGTTGAGCTAAAAAAAATTTTTATATTGTTCAAGTAAAAGATTTTGAAATTTGGACAAGCCTCCATGGCAAACATTCTATCCCAAAAATTTCAAAGGCAAGATATATGTAATTTAGCACCTCATCTGGTGCTTAAATGAGAGAAACAATAATGAACGGGATTCTACAACCAATGCGTATGTACAAGGTTGTTGTGAACAGAAAACTACATGATGAGCAACTATTGGTTTATTATGGTGAATATTTGGAAATTAAGTACTACATACTATACCAAAATATTTTACACTATTTTGAAAATTATATATATATATATATATATATATATATATATATATATATATATATATATATATATATATATATATATATATAAATTAAATTTAAAACATTTAAAAATACATACAGAACAAGAATTCTTCGAGTGGGATTTGAACCCACGATCTGTTCTTTGCTAGAGAACTGCGTTACCAACCACGCTATCGAAGGAGCAAATCTCACATGGTTAAGCTGTTAAGTTTACAATTAACTTTGATGTGCTATTGCTTTCTGCATAATTGATAATTTGATTGCTATTAATATCTCGTTTTCTAAATTAATATTGGTGGCAGCAAGCCGATAATTGGGTTGATATGTAAAACATATACTTTACACTAAAATGGCTTTACTGACCAATAATTTGGGTGACTTTAAATTTTATTGCTTGTTTATTAAATAAACCAATTATAATTGACTTGATATTTAACTTTTTGTTTTGATTTGGGATATAAAGCTTTCCTTGTCTTTACTCCGTTTTTAAACCTGTATGGTTTTATATTAGAAAGTTCATATCGCTTACTTTTACTACTAAAAGGACTTGTGTTTAGCCGTATTTATACTAGTGTAGCGCAAATAATAAATCTTCTGTCCACATATCCAAGGTGTTCGAATTACCTTCGCTAGCTGCTAGGTTATACTTGCTAGATTGTGCTGATCCTATCCACAATGATTCTATAGGATTCTAACGAGTGGTACACAAACATTGGCCTAATATTATGTAATTAAGCTTTATTTCTAATAGTTTAAAACCGTTTTCATATTTGTTCAATGTATTGCTTCAAAAAATGAACAAATTAAGCAACCTGTTTGTTACGTGCAAACTTCAACTTTGTGCTCAAACTTACTCCAACAGAGGAGATACCTTTCATATATAGGACTTGCCGGTAGCTCGGTCACGGTAGAGATGGGGGGGGTCCCACAGTGATACAGGTGGTAATGGTAGCTGAAAGAGAAGAGAAGGGCGCCAGCTAGAATGATAAAACAGCCAGATCTAGATAACTAGTTAATTTGCCACTTTTCTAGCCAAGTAACGAAATATGTGCAAGGATCTGAGCACTAGGAAAAAATAGTTGTAAAGTAGAAAGTCCCCAAAACAAAAGCGGTATATTAATTTCTAATAATGGCAGTATATAGTTTGAATTTGTATGTACACACACACACACACACACACACACACATACACACATATATATATATATATATATATATATATATATATATATATATATATATATATAATATATATATATATATATATATATATATATATATATATATAAAAATTTACATTTCCCAAAAAAGGTAAAGGAGATAATTCCCTAAATAAATAAGTAATTCACTCGTGTTACACAAATTGTTCACCACAGAGAATACATAAAATATTTGTGGCTCTTAAATACACAATATAGCAAGCCACCAAAACAGTCTAATACTAGAATTCAGAAAATGAAATTAAGCTAAATTTACATCCAAAAATGGCAAAGTAATATTCAGAATTGCAAAGTTAAGTTATGCTAAAACATAGGTTTATAGTCTTTAATAAAATGCAGTAAACAGGTAATTTAAGCATTCCCCAAGTTGTAAAGGCACATTAAATAATAGATTATAGTAATAATACAACTGCTATGAATAACTTGCAGTAAACAAACATAATAGAAATGATCAGGTGGTTAATAAAACCTTCAACTCGAATCTGTTAAGCTGAATGCATCCAGTTACACAGTTTCTTACAAAACAGTGTTTATATATATATATATATATATATATATATATATATTTATATATAATTAAATAGACATGCTATTTTTATACTTAAAAATTTTACCCAAAGCAATTTACTGTAAAAGCGCAAAAATTTGTGCCATAACACTTAAAGTTTTATCACATACATGTACATAAATCTATACAACTTTTAGGATTGGTCACAGATTAACCAAAGCATTAAGGTATCCAAAAGACACTGAATATGAGTGATTTATAACTTATCTTTTATATCCCAGCCTGTGGGAAAGTTACAATTTCAAATATTCACAGATGTGGAAGTCAAATTTCTTGCTAATTATGTAATAAATAACACACTTCATCAGCGAAATGCCAGTATCCCCAACAGTATACGAATTATATACAAATGTACATATATTTACACAGCATACCAGTATATTTAGATTGTGTATGAGAAGTATATTATGTGGCGTACCAAAGGTACCTCTAAAATTAAATACATACAGCCAAATGAAAGCATGAATATCAATCTTACCTTCAATGAGGTAAAGAATCAGAAAAGTATTAATGGTAACGTAGAGAAATGATTCAGTCAAGCATGAGTACGAGAACAGATTATAACTGTCTCGAACAGTTAAATAGTAATTGCTTTCCCCTAAAATAAAAATAAAGCTAGCAACCGTTAAAGTAGGTTGTTACATTCTTACCAGCAAATCTAAAGTGTAAAAACAACTTCGTGGTTAGAGAAATTTGTGAGGTTAAGTTTAACCCCTTAGCTAATTGGTTTAATGATACTGTAAATGGATTTAGTTCTTGAATCGAACCAGATCGATTGCCTGAAAGTAAAACGTGGTAGAAGAACAAAAAAACCAAGCGTGACAAAAGCTCACCTGTTTTCAGTATTTCCTATATATCCGATATAAATCGTTTGTACCCACTAATTATAGTGATTTGGCACAAAATTTAGAAAAATGTTATAAAACCGACAACCGTCGATGGGCTAAATAAAGTTCATAAATTTACATCTTTCTTTTAGGAAATACAAAATGGCTCTTTACGCCTTGTATCAAAGCTACGTTTTGTGGTTCTAGATTTTCTTAAATATTTATATTGATCTTTCAAAAGTTCACGATCACAATTTTGTTCAAGTTGATCTCTTAGATATTTAATTGCACCAATTTGGCGTGGATAGTGGTTTGATAATATATGGAGGTATCTATTGGTGTATGTCGACTTTCGATAAAACTTAAGGTATATTGAAGTAGCAGTTATAGATATTAGTATAACTAGACATGGTAAACTTCGATTAGTTTTTTTCACCATCGTTAACTGATTGCATGGATAAATATTATTTACAAAAACTAAAAGTCGATATAGTGCTTTTATATATTTACATATACCTACGTGTGTGGCCGTGTTTTCAATCCTCTGCATCCCTAATTAAGGCCTTACGCTACGGTTGTATACGGTTTAACTTCAATGACGAGACGTGCAAGGATAATCCCTTAACATGGCTATAGGTAAAAATATACCATTTTACTAAAAATTTATCTAACACATATCTTTTTACAGAGTGCATTTGAGGAGCTGTATACATATATTGTAAAGGATGCGGCTCCATCAGACCGTGCCGGGATCACACTAAGAAATAAAAATTTCCCAGACAAACCAATAGGTATTTCATTCAGAAGAGTGGACCAGTTGTCGGTGAAAGTGATAATATCGCTGCTGGAAAAGGTAATGCAGAGTAACGTTAGTTTTTTGTTTTTTCTCTAGCGACTTATTAGTTTTAAACGTGGATAGAGTTTCGGTACCTGTAGGCTATGGGCGCAAAAACTTGACGGGGTTAAAATTTGCAGACTTTTGTAAATCCAAAAAACAAGGTATTGTTGCTGTACCATCAACAATTAAAGATAATAATTGTTTAGCTCGCGCTCTAGTCATAGCTATTGCGTTTAAAAATAACGATTCGATGCGCCAAGGTATGGAAATGGGTTGTCCATTACTTCAAGAGAGAGCTATACAACTCTGTCAAAACAGTGGTGTAGATCTTAGTCAGGGCGGTAGTTACGAACATATTCAGGCATTTCAAAATCATTTCGATTCATATACCATTGTAGTTTATAATTCGCGTATAGGTGATTCTGTTTATTTTGAGGGCCCTAGGGAACCAGCTAGAGTAGTTTTAAATTTAATACTAGAAGACGAGCATTATAACGTTATTACCAGTCTCACATCAGCATTTACTTGTAGTTATTACTGCGAACATTGTAAAAAACGGTGTAACGACAAGAAACCGCATATGAAATGTATTAACCAGTGCCCAGCGTGTCATCAGAAACCACCTTGTCCTATTGAAAATCCTAAAATTGCTTGTAATGATTGCAGGAGATTTTTTTACGGACACGATTGTCTTAAAAACCACAAGGGCGCTAAAATATGCGAAAAATTGCGTAGATGTTTAAACTGCCTTAAAACCCATGAAGGGAAGGGTAAACATAGATGTGGTTTCAGCTACTGCTCCACGTGTCTGACTCAAAAACCTATCGGTCATCTTTGCTACATGGCCGTTAACAAGGCTCGACGTGACAGTACTAATGGTAAACCATCTATGTTTATCTTTTATGATCTGGAGTGTATGCAAGAGAAGGTGTTTGAGGGGACGAATGATAGATTTCTGCATGAGCCCAATCTATGCGTGGCCACGAATGTTTGCTCTGTCTGTATCAAACACGCTGACAATTTAGATGAGGAATGCTCGACGTATAGCAAAAGAGTGCACATTTTCAGGGAAAACCCTGTTCATTCGTTTCTGTCATATGTTGCCGAGAGAGGGCGAAAGTTTAAAGTTACATGCATCGCTCATAACATGAAGGGGTACGACGGGTGTTTTGTGCTCAGGTGCATGCTAGCTAATAATAACCGATGGATGCCTAAAGTCATCTGCAACGGTTTAAAATTAATTTCAATTCAATGTGGTGATATTAGATTCATTGACTCCCTTCATTTCATTCCGTCACCGCTCTCGGCATTTCCAAAAACCTTCAATTTCCCAGAGTCCAAAGGTTATTTCCCATATCTCTTCAACACATCCGAGAACCAGAACTACGAGGGTCCTGTGCCAGCACTTGAATATTATTGTGCAGATCAGATGTCGGCAGGTGATCGGCAAAAACTTTAGATTGGCACACGACCCAGAGTAATTATGTTTTTAAGATGAGTGAGGAGATTGAGAGATATTGCCTGATGGATGTTAATATCCTCGTTAAAGGGTGCATTAGCTTCTGGTCCACCTTCACTACCCAAAATAAAGTCGATCCGTTTGAGGAGGCTACCACTATTGCTAGCGCTTGCAATAAAGTGTTTCGCAGACGTTTCCTCAGAGAAAACACAATAGGGCTTATTCCTAAGGGTGGTTATAGACGGGCCGACAATCAATCAAAAGTAGCAATACAATGGTTACGTTGGGTGGAGCATTCTCTGCAGGTGAGTATACAGCACGTAGGGAAAGCTCGCGAGTTTAGAACACCTGAAGGTGTTAAGGTCGACGGATATTGTGCAGAGTCAAACACCTTTTTTGAATTTCTTGGTTGTTACTGGCACGGTTGCGAGGAATGTTTCCCCAATCAGGCCAACATGGATCCTAAACTTGGTGTAGGTACCTCTATGCTTGCCCGTAACGAAAACACGGCGGCGCGGTCCCAGTTTCTACGCGAGCGCGGGTATAATTTAGTTGAGATGCGTGAATGTGATTTTAAAAAACAAATACTTGCTAATGATGAGTTACGGGCATTCATACAGAATCTAGGTAATCAAGATGATGAACCCTTAAACCCACGTGACGCATTTTACGGGGGTCGCACTAATGCTAGTAAGCTTTATCACGAATGTGACGGCGTGAACGAGAAAATAATGTATTATGACGTGTGCTCATTATACCCATTTGTAAATAAATACTGTAAATATCCTATAGGTCATCCGAAAATTCATGTAGGGTTAGATTGTAAGAACATTTCATTAGACACGGTGGAGGGTTTAGTTAAATGTCAGGTGCTACCACCCTCTAATCTCTACCATCCTGTTTTACCGTTAAAAATACATGGCAAACTGATGTTTGTGTTGTGTAAGACGTGCGGTGCTGAGCTAAATCAAGGGGAATGTAGACATAGTGCAGCTGAGCGCAGTTTCGTTGGGACGTTTGTAGCTGACGAACTGCGTAAGGCTATCTCTAAAAACTATAAAGTTTTAAATGTTTTTGAAGTTTGGGAATACGAGGTAACCACATATGACAGAGCAACTAGACAGGGAGGTTTATTTAGCGGTTACATTGATAATTTCCTGAAACTAAAGCAGGAATGTTCAGGTTGGCCTAGCCATTGCACGTCAGACACTGCAAAATTGAAATACGTAACGGAGTATTATGAGAAAGAGGGGATTCGACTAGAGGCTAGTAATATTATGAAAAATTCCGGTTTAAGGTACCTGGCTAAACTTATGCTGAATTCTTTTTGGGGTAAGTTTGGTCAGCGCGAGAAGTTAACCCAGTGCAGTATTGTATCTGAACCAAAGGACTTTTTCAAATTGTTTACCGATCCATTGGTTCAGGTACAATCCATAATACCTATCAATGATAACGTTGTAATGGTAAATTGGGATAGAAAGGAGGGAGAGGGTGAATCACAAAAAACAATTAATGTATCCATAGCGGCATACACGACAGCTCATGCACGTTTAGAACTATATAGTTACTTGGAGAAACTAGACCGACGTGTTCTGTATTACGACACAGACAGTGTCATATTTGTCGCAAAACCCGACGACTGGAATCCAACATGTGGGGATTTGCTTGGCCAGATGACCGACGAGCTGGAGGCATACGGTGGAGGAAGCTATATAGCCAAATTTGTTAGTGCCGACCTAAAAACTATAGTTATAATGTGTTTTCAACCAGTGAACAGACAATTAAATCCGTGTGTAAAGTCAAGGGCATTACCTTAAACTATAAAAACTCCCGTGTTATAAACTTTGAATCGATGAAAGATATGGTGCTTAGCAATAGAAAATACTCTTTGTTTGTGTATAATGACAGAAAAATTGTTAGAGATAGTTCCTACAATGTGTTAAGTAGACCTGAATCTAAGCAGTATAGGATAAGTTATTCTAAGCGACGTAGAATAGAAAATTTTGATACTCTTCCATTTGGATATAAGGAATAAAACAGATAAACAGAAAGAATTAATTTATTTATAAACCCCCAACTCCTTGAGGGCTAATTTCAGCTCCTAACCTTGACTCGTTTTCGTGTTTTTTGTTTTGTGTGTTTGCGTGTTTTTCATTTTCTCGTGTTTCCATTTTGCGTGTTTACGTGTTTTGGTGTTTTTGCGTTTGCAGGTTTGAAACTTGTGTCCGTGGTTGTGGTTGTGTGAAGCGAGAGAGAAATGAGAGAGGTGCAAGAAAAGAGGGGAGAGAGAGAGAGAGAGAGAGAGAGAGAGAACTTATCTTACAAGATACAATTTAAAAGAACATACACAATTGCCTAACCTCCAGGGGCTGTACTGATCTTAATACAACCAAAAGGACCTTAATACCATCAAAAATAGCTCTAACCAAAACCAAGACCAACCCCAAATCCAGTCCAACCCCTAGGCCGAGCTCAATTCCTAAATACACCCCCAACCAAAAGGACCTTAATTAAGGCTGAAGATAATTACCAGAAAACATCCCTAGCTCTAGATACAGCCCCATACCCCACCCCTAAATACAGCCCTAAAACTCCAACCCTAGCTCTACATACAGCCCCAGCCCCCGGTTCAGCTCCCACCCCTAAATAGAGGCCTAAGCCAAGACCAGCCCCCACCCCCTAAATACAATCCTAAGCCCCAGTTCAACCCTTACCCTAAATACAGATCAAACCCCAACCTCAACCTCTAAATACACCTCTCACGTTAGCAGCTACAAAAAGGCCTTAATTAGGGATGCAGAGGATTGAAAACACGGCCACACACGTAGGTATATGTAAATTAGGGATGAAAAAGAGTGGAAAATACGGTCTCACACGTGTGTAAAAAATTAGGGTTGAAAAGGGCCTCCGAAAAGAAACTATAAAAAATAAGGGTGAAAAAACATGTCTTACACGTAAGCGAGTAAAAATAAGGGTGGAAAATGCGGTCTCCCACGTGAGCATATAAAATAGGGTGTAGGTGGGGCTTGTGACGTCAAAAAAAGAGGTGAGGGGATGGTGCCCCATTACTACTTGCAGATGATTTTTACATGGAAATATTTGAAACATTAGCTTTACAAAATGTATCTAAAAAACCTTTAGTTTGATATAAATATGTACAATCTATTTTTTTTAGCTACCCCCTAGATTTGGGAATTATTTTTACATAGTTGGTATAATATTTTTCACTAACGTCAAATTTGAGTAATTTATTGTCACATGATTGATATGTCGCCTTTTTTTAAGGATTAAAATGAGGATTTTTTGTATTTTAATACGTTTTAATAGTTTTTTAGTTTTTCAAACGGAACCCTACTTCTTCACTCAAAATTCAATAGGCTCCTTTTATTATTATAAAGTGAAAAAAACTAATGGAAGTGACCGTTTCCAGACATCCTAATAATCTAAAACTAATAAATCAGTATATATTAAGGTTTACTGAAAAAACCGACATAGGTACACCGGTAGATATCTTCATAAATTTTTCAAACCACCAACCACGTCAAAGATTGTTGTAATACAGTCTTTAGTAGACCGAGTTAAACGAATTTGTGATCATGAATTTTTGAAAGATGCACATACATTTACTACAAACTAATGAATATTCACTTAAAGGTACGAAGGACATGCCATTATTATTGAGAATGAAGAAGTTAGGCAGGCCATGGAAAGAAAAAATGTTGTCTCAGTAAGAACAATTCTTTACTTAAAATGCCCCGCCTTATTTACTAATTTCTCTGAAATACCATTTGAAAAAGATAGCTTTAAATTTCACAAGTGTAGTGAAAAAATGGGATTAACCCGATAGCATGTTCGCATAATGATTTGTTATGACTTTAAGAAAGGTTTAAGTGCGCATGACTGCGAAGAAAGTTTGAAATCAACATTTGGCGATCAGACCACTTCCTTAGCAACAATTTACAGATGGTACAAGGAAGTTGAATATGGAAGAACTACAGTTGACCACCAAAAAGGCACAGGGCCTCCCATTACCGCTGTGACAGAGGGAAACATTGCTGCCGTGAAGAAGATTACTGAACCGGTAGCTGAGCATGCTTTAATTAATTTAAATCGTGACGTTTAATTTGATAATATGGATATATTGTCAAGGCAAATTTGGTGTTATGTGGGTTCACAATGAGAAGCTATTGGCATCTTAGATCAGAGGCAAAATGGTACTGAATAATTTTAGCTTCTGATATGTCTAGGTTGTTTTAATAAATGCTGTACCATGTAGATATGTTTAGTTACCACAGCACTACGATAACAAGTAAAATTATTAAAAAAAAACTATTTTGGTAGATTAGTAAGCACCAATATAGTTTCAGGTAGAATCAGGTGAACTTCTTTCATATGTAACCCAAGTTTGGAACAATACATTAGAACAATCCGGTGAAAGAGTCAGTCGCTTTAGATATCTCAAAAGCATTTGACTAAGTTTGGCATAAGTTTTTACTAGCCAAATTCACCTCATTTGCGTTAAATGATATGCTCATCAATTGCGTTTCTAGTTTCCTTAATAAAAAACGGATACGTTACGTCGTTAATGACTTCTTTTCACAAGAAATTGGTGTTAACGCGGGCGTGCCACAGGGATCAGTAATAGGGCCTACATTTTTCTGTCATACATAAATGATCATATTTCTTCAAAGGTTAACCCGGTCAATTGCTTTGCTGATGACAGCACTTTTTATTGTAGTTTTTATCTCAAATCAAGACCGTAAAGCTGAAATCGCAATTTTATTCAACAAAGACATTCAAAGTATCTTGGAATGGGGAAGTCTAATCTAGTTAAATTTAATGCTAATAACACTCAACTCTATTATGGATTGATTATCTTCTATCACTTATTAAAGCAGCTGCTTTTTGTACAGATCTAAGAAGTACGTAATGTAATACTATATAAGGCCCAAATTCGACCTCACCTTTTTTTTATGATTGTGGACCTGAACAGGCTAAATTTGGCCTATCGTGCTAAACCACTCAGGAACACTTAGGAGGATGGATAGATGAATAATTAATTGCCAATACATGCCTATGAATAGCTACCTTAAATTTTCTCATATCATAAGTGAGAGGAAAGCAGGAACTAGGGAGATCATTCCAGAGTTTAGAAGCCGTGTAGAAAAATGTGGATTGCGCCCGTTTGGTACGATAAGTGGAGATTTTTACTGCATACTGATGATGTGAATGAGCGAACCGAGTGTTTCTCGCAAAGATAGCCCGAGATGGTATCAAAGAATATAATTCCGCAGCACAATATCCGTTGTAATAACGATAATAAAAAGAAAGAACTGAAACCATCCTTCTATGCTTAAGGGACTGTATGTGAGAAGTTAAGGACGGGTCATTTATAAACCTAATCACTCTCTTTTGAATACGATCAACGATATCGAGAGCGTATTGGGGAGCACTAACCCAGAGGTGAGAATTATATTCCAGATGAGGCCGAATTTGGGCCTTATACAGCAGAAGGAGTTGTCAAGAGGTAAAGTACTGCTTAGATCTGTACAAAAAGCCTATTTTACGAGCAGCTGTTTTGGTAGCTGACAGAAGATGGTCAACCCATGAGAGATTTGAAGACACAGTCATACCTAACACAGTAATAGAGTCTGAAAACTTAAGAACTGAGCCATTCATACTTACAACAGGAAATGATCGATCTCTTTTAGCGGATACAAGGCAACACAGAGTTTTGTTAGCATTAAATTTAACTAGATCATTGCTTCCCCATTCAAGAATACGTTCAATGCCTTTGTTGATTGAATTTGCCATTTCAGCTTTAATAGAATATAATTCCCACCTCTGGGTTGGTGCTCCCTTATACACTCTCAGGCCAACTTTGCATCTTCAATATGCAGTACAAATCTCAACTTGTAGTGCCAAACGGGCGCAATCCACATTCCTCTATACGAATTCTAAACTCTCCAATGACCTCTCTAGTTCCTGTTTCCTCTTACTTATGATATAAGTAATTTATAGGCATCCCTTGGAAATTCAATATCCCATTATCCATCCTCCTGAGTGTTTTAGCCTGGTAGGCCAAACTTAGCCTGTTCAAAACCACAATTGTTGAAAAAGATTTCAGTAGGTTGGTATCTCAAGTTTCCTTTTGAGGATGTTTTTGTCAGTTTCACGTTAAAGTCCTTCAAAATTTTACACTTCATAAGTTGATTAAATTTTGCAAAATTTGTTCTTTGATTATGACATTTTTCACTGTTAGCCTTCGTCTGTTAGAGTGTATTCTGATTTGTCATCTAATAATATTTAATTTATTAAGCGGATAGCTATTCTGTACTATAATTCCAGTCCATAGTTAGTTTTATACGCTTATCGAACTCTTATATAAATAGCAGGTTTATATTTGCGTTTTCATATTTCATAAATTTGTTCTAACATCTCAAGTAATTCTAACAGATATTACTATTTACTAAGGAGGATAACTGTAATTGTTATCGAAACGTTTACATTTATATAAAAGATAAATAAAGAAAATACACCATTTAATTACTCAAAAGATAAGTATTTTAATTATTTAATTGTACTTTTCCTTTATCGTGATACGATTATTTTATTCTTAAACCATTACTCTTTTATGACATTTTCAGCGTTAACCTTTCACTTGCGTTGAGGGTGTATAGATTTTATCTCTTTTGATAACAATACGTTGTATTTATTACATATGTAAATAAATTGCTGACTTGTAGTAATTGTTATTGGCTCTCACTCTCAGAATCTTTTGTGCAACACAAGTTTGCGAAAAATTCTAATTACCATATGTCTAGTTTAGAAAAAACTTATCAAAGCGAAAACTTATAAATGTATGAAAACTGATTTTAATTGAAAGAAGTGGTAATCGAGAAAAATTTTACATATTTATAATAAATACTCATGCACGAACAATATGTAAACAAGAAACGCCCGTATTTTACGAACAATAAGCAGAATACAAAAGAAAAACTTTCTCCTTAAAAAACTAGTAAAATAAAAATACAAAAGCGTGAGAACATGAATTGGGATCAAACATCACTTGATATAACCGCAATGGTTGTAGTTTTTTTTTTTTTGTAGGTAATTCTCGAGTACTTTTAATTTTATTCGTACCAAACCATGTGAACTTAAGGGCCATATCACTTTGAAGGAATCTTAATTTTTTAAGATTTAAGATTTTAGTACCTACTTCTCATACGGTTGTGGAGTTTTTCTAACATAATACCATATGGCATATACTCACCATTATAAAGGTGATTTTCACTGATTGTCTGAAACAAAAAAAAATTGTAATATACGTATAATGAAATAAGAGATGAATCAAATAAGATGTAATCTGATTGAAACTGGATGAACGCAGTTGTTAAATATTTTGGTGGAAACATAAGCACGCCGAAAATCCTGAAAACGTGAAAGCATCCACATTGAAAACGCGCTCACGTCCTTTGCACCAATATCCAGGCCACGTCGTGTTTTATATGGCTTAGACTGTGTTTGGAGATTTTATGAGATTTTTTTAGAGACAGATGTCCCGGTTATTGGTTCGCTATGCAGAATACGAGATTAAGTATATAACACTGTTTGCAAAATGGAATTTTTGCGGTTTTCTTTTACATTTAGCAGTCAAAGCTTAAAATTCTGTTCGTAATACGAATTACTATCCAAAAGTCTCTTTTTTCCATCAACCGTAACGCAGGCATGATTGATCCCGTCCAGTAACGCGTTCTCGTCTTTGGCTTGCATAATTTATTAGCTGTGTATTGATGTCAACTCGTAATGGATGTGCTTCTAAAAAATTAATTTTTCGAAGTATTAAAAGATAAATTAATATTTTTAAATAACCACAATCAAATGAACTGAAAATAACATTTATAGTATAACGAACCTATTTATGGGTATTTAAAGACGTTGGATATATCAAGATGTCATATGAAGAGTTATTAAGAAAAAATATTCATTTATCACCTGGACCAAGCAAATTAAGAATTTTTCTTAGTGAGGGATTTCGTGGCGATTACCGAAAATGCAAGTCATCGATTCTTGCCGCAACTGCTGCTATAAACTAAATCCCCGTCATGCAATTATATCCATATTCGTCCAACAAAATTATACATGACATGATGTTGATGAGTATCGAAAACGTTTCTGGCCGCTTTCTAAGGATGTATAAGTTTACACCTATAAAAATTCGATGTTGATTGCTTAATAATGATTGATCGTTATTACTATCCCGTGGATGTGGTTGTATGATGAGATAATGACAGTTTTCGAATACTCTCCGGTGTGTGTCTTCCCTTAATTAAAGCAACTATTTGTATGTCAAGTTACCGACACCTTGATATCTTCGAAACTTAATTATTACTGCGAACTGTTGGTTATGAAATTAATTGAATACGTTTAAACTAAAAAAAAATTAATGCAAAAACCAGTTTTCGAGGAACATCTGGTACTGACCACATACATTCTTTTCTTACTAAATGAAGTATATCGTACACTACGAATCATAACTAGAGTCCTAACTTTACGGTTAACACAAGCGCCATAAGATTATCTCGAAAAATTCTCACCAGGCCAAAATTTATTTAGTTTACTATTTGGCGGGTAATTGCTTAAATAAGAAAATAAATTGACCTTTTAATGTTTTTTCTACGAAAAATGAAACTTTGGGGTCTCCGTGGTCCGGTAAAAAATTATAGCCTTGTGGGCCATAGCGGTCACCCCAACGGTCAGGGGCCTACTCGTGAATTTACACTCTATAAAATTATGAGGGATACGCTAACACGGTCAAACTGGTAAAATTAGACGAGCCATCTCGGCAAAACATTTAAATTTTAATAAACCGCTAATCGTCTGTAGCTAAGGTCCTTCGTAAGAGGGGATTTCACTTTAAATGAGTGTGTACCTTTGTACTTAAACACATTATTATATCAAAATATGTTAATAAAATTCATAATAATTTTTAAATATTAAAAAATAACGTTAGTTTGGTTAATAAACATGTATCCGAAAATATCCCCTTAAGAAGATATGGCCCTGTAAAAGTGCCCCCAAAAATTCATTTTTTTAATTATCTCTGAAACAGTTTAAGATACCTAAATGAAATTTAAACCACAAATACCTTTGATTAGGTTATAAAAGATAGTGTTGACAAATTTTTAATATTTTGTATAGGAGCGTCGCTAAAGGGGGGGTGCCACTTATTTTGCCCCCAAATTTTTTATAATGGGGATATTTTTAATTTTTTGGGTAAAAATAGTATTTTTAAATAATTTGCCACAAAAAAGACACACTTGTTGAAAGTCAAAAAAAATTACTGGTTTTGAAGTTATTTGAAGTTTTAGAAAGTAATGCTGACCGAATGAATAAATTATTTTAAAATGAAACAATTAATAATTTTCATGCGCGAGAACGAACTATCTCAGGGAATAATGATTGTTTCAGAAACTACGAGGTAAAAATATTGTAAATTATTTAGAACTTAGTAAAAGTTGATTAATAACTAATAGGTGGTAGGCATGTATACTCCATGCCAGCCGGGGAGGTACCAACACCCTTACCATGGGCTCCTTAATATTGGGTCTCCGATTTTCTAAGCTCGGTAAGGGCTGCCGGTTACATTTTCTATCATCCTTAATCTATTCTCATCCTTATTCTTCCTTCTCGCCCTCACGTCTTCCTATCGGATTAAAAGTCCCAAATTAAAAAATAAGATGGCTGTGGTTTCTAGGGTTATAAATTCCGGACGTAAAATCCTGCCCCACTCGGATGTCCGGGAGGGCGGGGCCCAAGCGACCTCGGTCATCGAAAGTATCAACTTTCTGATTCACTACTGCAACATCCGCGGTATCAGGTTTAATCTTAATGCTATTCACCAACATCTTGAACAATTACAACCTGATATATTGTTTCTATCTGAAACACAAGTCTCCTCTGTAAGCTCCGAGTCATCCGACTTGCAATTTCCTCAATACCATCTTCACTCTAACTTTCGATATCAAGGAGGCGTATGTGCGTACATCAAGTACAGAATTGCTTGCAAGAGGGTTTCTTCCTTAGAAAATAAAAATTTTGACGTGATTTGGTTTAAACATTCTGGTCCTAATTTTGTGAAATTCTACTGTTGCATTTATAGGTCTCCTAATGACAGCAACTTTCAAGACTTCTTCGATTACCTTAAGGTGATAAGACCGATCCCTCAAATTACAGACCAATTGCCATCACTTCCATTTTGTCTAAAATCATGGAAAAGGCCATCAATCAGCAACTGTTCACGTTCCTTGAATCTAACAAACTCCTTAGTGACCACCAATATGGGTTTAGGCAAAGTCGTTCAACAGGCGATCTTCTTTCATATGTGACCCAAGTTTGGAACAATACAGTAGAGCAGTCCGGTGAAACAGTTGTAGTTCGCTTTAGATATCTCAAAGGCATTTGACCAAGTTTGGCATAAGTGTTTACTTGCCGAACACACCTCGTTTGGGTTAAATGATACGCTCATCAACTGGGTTTCTAGTTTCCTTGATAAAAGACGAATACGTGTCGTAGTTAGCATTAACGCGGGCGTACCACAGGGATCCGTTATAGCGTTTACACTTTTTCTACTGTACATGAACGACCTTATTTCTTCAACAACTAACCCCATCCATTGCTTTGCTGACGATAGCACTCTTCACTGTAACTCATCTCAGTCTACTCATAGTGATAATCCACCTTCTATGTCAAATCAAGAAATTAAAGCTGAAATGGCAAATTCAATCAACAAAGACATTCAACGTATTCTCGAATGGGGAAGCAATAATCTAGTTAAATTTAATGCTAACAAAACTCAGTGTTGCCTTATGTCCGCCAAAAAAGATCGATCATTTCCTGTTGTAAGTATGAATGGCTCAGTTCTTAAGTTTTCATACTCTATTACTCTGTTGGGGATGACTGTATCTTCAAATCACTCATGGGTTGACCATTTTCTGTCAGCTACCAAAACAGCTGCTCGTAAAATAGGCTTTTTGTACAGATCTAAGCAGTACTTTACCTTTCGACAACTCCTTCTGCTGTATAATGCCCAAATTCGGCCTCATCTGGAATATAATTCTCACCTTTGGGTTAGTGCTCCCCAATACGCTCTCGATGTCGTTGATCGTATTCAAAAGAGAGCGATTAGGCTTATAAATGACCCGTCCTTAACTTCTCACATACAGTCCCTTGAGCATAGAAGGATGATTTCAGTTCTTTCTTTGTTTTATCGTTATTACAACGCCTATTGTGCTGGTGAATTACATTCTTTGATACCATCTCCGGCTATCTTTGCGGGAAACACTCGGTTCGCTCATTCACATCATCAGTATGCAGTACAAATCAGTATGCAGTACTTGTCGTACCAAACGGGCGCAATCCACATTTTTCTACACGGCTTCTAAACTCTGGAATGATCTCCCTACTTCCTGTTTTCCTCTCACTTATGATATGAGGAAATTTAAGGTAGCTGTTCATATGCATCTATTGGCAATTCATTATCCCTCTATCCATCCTCCTAAGTGTTCCTAAGTGCTTTAGCGCGATAGGCCTTATTTAGCCTGTTCAGGTCCACAATCATAAAAAAAAAAAAAAACGGAACCAATAATTGTGCTTTTAATACACGATGTACACTAGAAACACTTGCGTTACTTTCCCTTGCCACATTTCTTACACTTATTGTAGCATCCGCAACAACTAGATTTTTCATATTTTCTTCTGTTTAAGGAATTCTTGCCACTCGTTGTCTACCAAATTTACCTTTTTTGGTTTAAAGGTCCCAGTCTCACGGCACCGGCTCACTAAATTCAAAAATGTTTTTGAACCCGGAACACTTCTTCTTGCAAATTTTTGCGCATATCTTCTTTTAAAAAAAGTTTGGGGGCAAAATAAGTGCAAACCTCCCCTTTAGCGACACTCCTGCAAAAAATATTACAAATTTGTCATCACTATATTTTATGACCTAATCAAAGGTGCTTGTGATCTAAATTCCATTTAGGTATCTTAAACCGTTTCAGAGATAATAAAAAAAAAATGATTTTTGGGGCACTTTTACAGGGCTGTATCTTCTTAAGGAGGCATTTTCAGACACATGTTTATTAACCAAACTAACGTTATTTTTTAATATTCTATTTACCCTAGAAATTGGTGGAAAATAGGCTTTTGTAATTAAATGCGTATCCAAAAATAGTAAACAAAATAAAATACTCCTCTCGGTCAGTTTTGAGGGCTTTGGCTTTTGGTAGTGCCTTCCCATTTAACGGTTTCTGTTGATTTTGATACGTATTAAAGAGATATCGATAGATGTTAATGCTTTCATGGGCGTTGACTGAGCCATTTCCGAATTTATTATTTATTTTCGAAGGTCTTTGGCAAACATCTTCCACGGATTTTCTTTAAAGCAGAGAGAATTGTCTTTAATCATCGTATCTTTGGTGAAACATTTAGCATGTCGTGGCATATTGCAGTACAAATGGGTGCCAGTGATGATACCTTGCGTACGCAAACCGCGATCCAAATTTTCTAAGTAGATAACACTTGGAACTGATCTCCCTCATATGTGTATCACTTGATGAATCGGGAAAGCTTAACTGTCGTAGCTTGTGTCATAGTCCTGTACTATAATATTTTGCCAAATGCCTGTTTAATGCAAGGAAGACTTATAGGCAGTACCATGTTCATGTTTGGAGGATTCAAACAGAGTTTCACGAGTAGTTTGTTAAGACGGATTTCGTTAGCGTTGAGATGATATCTTAGCCGTTGAGATATGATGGTCTCTAGACATTTGCCCATACAACATAATGGGAAATCAGTCTGTAATATGAATGTTGGGAAGGGTCAGATATAAGTTTGGGTAATATGACGGTTGAACCGGACTTCCATTCCGTCGGGAAATAGAATAGGGCAAGGAATATGTTGTATATTTGGATTAACTGTCTAATGCCGTTTTCTGATAGATTCTTGAGCATTTAACGGTTAAGCTTGGAGAGGAATTTTTCCTTTATCTAAAAGTTTGTTATATTTAATTGGGTGAAATGGGACTAAGGAAAAGGTCGTTGTCGGATGGCTCCTGTTGAAAACGGTTGGTAGAGCAAGACCGAACAGGCCGGTTTTCTCCTGGTCTGAAACTGCAATATTACCTTGAGGGTTGATTAGGTGGGATGTTTGTTCTTGTTTTTTAGTTTTTTTGTCACGGTAGTCTAGGTTGTTTCTTTAATCCAATTTTCTTGGATGTATTTGTTGGTCTCTAGTCGGATTGAGTCGATTGTACTCGGTTTTGTATGTGGTCTGTGTTTAATATGTTTTTGGTTGGGTGACGTCAAACGCCACTCGCGTTAGGTATCCCTATCGTCAGATCCATTGCTGCGGGAATAAAGGAGGAGAAGCTAGAGAGTGAGGATAGGAATTCACTCCGGTTGGTAGTAGGAAGTGTTAAAACCAACCGTCGTACCGCTCCAAGCGCAGTATAATCGCCTATCTAAGAGCTCCCTGGCTACATAGTCCATCCTCTTCGTAATAAGCTCTCGCCTCTCAGGGAAGATAGTGAACAAAGTAAACGTTAGGGCTCACAGGAAGGTCCTGAGAAAGTGGCTCTCATTGTCAGAATCAGAGGTGGTGGAGATTGTTTCCAGCTTGGAGAAGGGGGCTACCTTGGTAGGAGAGGATGGGCTCTCCCGCCGTTTGTCACAGTTGAAACGGTAAGTAGAGTGGGGCCGTCGCGGTTGTTACATCTTGGCGAGGATATGGAAGAGCAAGCATGGGGTTTTTGGCATCCGCCATAGGAGGGACACTTCAGGGATCGGGTAGGACACTGTACTGCTACGTGGTTCACCTGGGTATAGGTGGAGCAGTAGTTGGGTATCGGATTGGAAGTTCGAGGAAACTCGCATTGGTAGCGCCTGCCGAACACACAGACGCCGTTATTCAAGAGGAAGGCGATGGATGATTTGGAATTGGTAAGTATTCGTACAAAGGAGGTAGGACAGTTGGTGGCTCGTGAGATTATACGGACTGCCTTGGTTGCGTGGGGGTGGTCGATGGCCTGTATACTCTCTTCGAGGGTTATGTTACGGTCAACCTCGTGGATGATGCACGACAAGAAAAGGGTTTTGGATAGGGGTCGGGTGAGGGTTGGGCCGGAAAGTTGGGGTTCCGAAGTTAGCTAAATGGTTTTTTTCCTCTTCGGTGGTCGGGATGGGTTGGGAAGTTTCGATGAGTGCGGTGATGTTGTGGCTGAACCTAAGATTCACTCACGTGAGATGGAGAGGGCGTAGGATGGTGAATAGTTGCTTTTGGTAAGCAACTGTGGTGGGAATATTGTGTAAGCATGTCAGGGTATTTTGAACACCCTGTATACGTAGTGGGTAATTTTGTTTATAGTCTTATGTAATTAGTTAGATTCCGTATATAAATTTTTTTAGTTGTCAAATTAAGTTGGGTTAGTAAATTTTGCTTTAATGTTGTGGTGAGCTTTAGATTCTTTGTTTGTGAAATTATTATTCCGAAATTTAGTTGTTTTCTTATTATTCTCGTTTATAGAAGTTTGGTTAACGTTTATTTGTAAATAGTTGTATATAAGTTTAATTAAGGTTCATTTCGTTTGATTTCCGAAAAATATAATAGAAAATGAAGTAATTTAAATGAATAGTATAGGTTTATCTGTATGATGTCATGTCGCCATACAGACGCTTAATATAGTTGTCCAGTTTATTATTAGGTATTTTGGTTTTGATTCATAGAGATTGCATGTGGGCCTTATTGTTCGTACTTTAAGGTAAACATACAGAGGCTGTATTCGTTATCTTGCTGACGGTTAGTTTTCAAAATTTACCGAGTCCTTACGGACGAAAACGAATTTATAGTATTTGGGTACTTTGGTTTCTCCTTCCGTTTTTAATTGGTGAATTAAAGTAGATAAGATTTTTTATTAGTGGGATTAAAAATCCAAGATGGAATTTTGTGTTAATTTTGGCAGTCTAATGACAGATCTCGTTTCGAGTAGTTGCACGTTGCCGCTTGTGTTACGCTTAAAGGGGTGATTTAGAACGTTGATACTTTGGACCTTGTGGTGTTTAACGAACGTACTTTTTGTGTAATAAGGGTAGTTTAACTACTGAAGTAACCTGTGAAAGGATTTATGAAAATTGTTCATTCACCAAAGGATTATACCTAGTGCCGATTTCGGTTTTACGTAAAATTACCTGGAGGACATCTTCGTGTTTTTTAGTGCGTCGATGGACTTTTGGTTTATATCGCCTTTGCGGATTTGCTTAAAATCATCGTTCTTACAGTGCCACCTATTTATCGTACAAAGCGTGTGTAAAGATAAAGAAACTATCGCAATATATTAAAATATATTTAGTTATTTAAACAAATTATTAAGGAGTTTTAGTGGAAAATAAAATTATTTAAAAGAACATTAAAAGCTAAAAGTTATCAAACAATTTTGAACGCTCACATTATTATTGTACAATAAGTTTTGGTTAATGCAGTAACATTTTGACGAGTTAACAAGAAGTTGTTCGTGTATAACAGAATATCAGTCAACATTTATCTTCATCTTTTGCCGGACCTGGGAGTTTCCATTCCCGTTATAGCTGTAGCCGATCACCTGGTTCGTACCATCCGTTGTAACACAGAGGAGGTGCTATCTAGACCTGTAAGGTATTATAACATTGTGTTTTTATTGAAAACTTTTAAGATTGTTTTGTGTTTCGAATTATTTTATTTGTTGAAGGTTTGAAAGCGGAGTTGTGTCTCGTTTTTTTTGTTAATTTAAACTGTGTTTTGAATTTAGTTATTGGAATTAATCGTAACTCTAACGCTCCGCCTTCACACTTTTTTTTTATTTTATTAGTAAAGGGCAATTGACCCTGTAGTTGTGTGGATATATAATCCACGGTTTATTTATATTAGGTTAAACGATTTAGTACGGCGTAAGCAGATTCTGATCAGACATCCTGTCGCCCAATAAGCCTTTGTATTATTTTTTTTGTTTTGTTTATACGCATTTTCGTATGTCTATATTTATACTGATTTTATTATTTTATTATAGCTTTGTTTTGTTTTATAAATGTGTTTGGTATTCTCTGAAAACCCTTCTGTGTTGCATACCAGTTTTTTGTTTTGCAAATTTACCGATAATTTAGTTATAACGTAACGAAGTTAGTTTTTATTATTGAGTAATAACGTAATTTTTGTTTCTATTTTTTTGAGTAATAGCGTTCTTAATATTTAGTGTTTTATTTGAATTTTTTTGTGTTTTGTTTTGATTATTACTTAACGTCAAATTATTTACACGGAGGTGTATTAACGTAACGTTATTGAGTGTTGATCACGCTTTTATTTGACAAGCGTGTAGTGTTTTTTAAGCCCGATTTTAGGTGGTTTGCTGAATTGCTGTCCAGCACACCTGGGATTGATTACGAATAGGTAAGCGCATGTTTTTTGGATGTTTAGACACGCTATGTACTCGTAATTTTGGCACGACAACCCTTATTTTTGTCTATCAAATATCCTGGCGCCCTTAACCGAAACGATTTTGACTTCATCCCTATTTTGACTGACGTACGATTTATTATTCTGGATGTGCAAAATTATTAACATCAATCCACGATCCGCACGCTGACTAGTCGAGGCAAAAAGGGGCCAATTTATCTGTAATCCCGTTCTACCACCCGTTTATACCGTTACAGGTAAAGTTGGCGCTTCAACGTGGGACATTTTAGGGTGGTTTTTTCTCGTAGATTTTTATTTTGGTGACATCTTAGGATAGTATTTCAGTATTTTCGCTTCAGGATTATTTTATTGTTGAATTAAGTTTTTATATACGTATCGAAAGATTAAATATGGGTTATAAAATTAATGTAGATAGGCTTACACCTAGTGAGGTAAGATATGAGATAGCGGTTAGAGGTGGTGATCTTTCGTTAGGGTAACTGCGTTACTAGCTTTATTACGGAATATTTTAAGCGAGGAGAGTAGTGGTAAAATTGCATCACGTCCCGATTATCCTTTCGATTTTGAAACAGATAAGATTGCTATTGAGGAAACGAAATTGGAATTAGGAAAATTATTAGAGGAAGTCAAAATTAATCCGTCCACAAAATTTTAACGACCATAGAAACCAAGCTCAAACATTTGTTAGGTAGAGTTAATAATTCAATTCCGAAAACCGATATCGATGTTAAGATTAAAGAAAGTTTGTTTGTTGAAATTGCGGTAGCTCAGTCTACGTACGAAATTTTGGATAAACGAGTAGTTTCAAAAGTTCACCTTTGGAAATAGTAAGCAGTGTTTCGAATAATGACGATCAAAATTCAAATACAGATATTTCAGTACCGATTAGTAATTTAAATTTAAGTACATCACCTGTTAGGAATGTAGTTGTAAAAAGTACACCGGTTTGCAAGTGGAATTTATCATTTTCGGGAGATACTAAATCTTTATCGCTAAGTGCTTTTTGGAACGGATTTCAGAATTACAGATTTCACGTAGAGTTGATGACGCACAATTATTTTCGGAATGTTTAGATTTATTTACGGGTAACGCTTTGATTTACGTTCGTTCCGTTAGAAGGAAGTTAGGACTTGGGGTGAGTTGGTGGAATTGTTGAAAATTCAATTCCAGCCAATAGATTATGACGATAGATTATTAGATGAGATTAAGCGTCGTACTCAGGGTACGGACGAGACTATAGGAATTTATATCGCTGTTATGCGGACTTTATTTTCGCGTTTGAACGAAACTTTGTCGGAGGATAAGCAATTACGTATTTTGCGGAAAAATATCGCGCCTTCTTATCAGGCACAATTAGGTCTAACGGAGGTTAACTCGATTAACGAATTAATTAAGTATGGAAGACTTATCGAAGAAAGAGTTCAAGCAATGAATAGTTATGTACCGCCTAGTCGGAAACGCTCCGATCTAGAAGTAGATTTAGCGTACGTGGGAGAAACCCCACCGGTGGTTACGATTAAGAAGAAGGAAGTACCGATCCAGGAAGGAAAGATAACGCCGAGTAGAGTTGAGGGAAGATCATGTTGGAATTGTCAGAAGACCGGACATCTAGCGTCGAGTTGTAAGGATACCATTAAGAATCGTTATTGTTATCGTTGTGGAAAGAAGGATTTTACGGTTAAGAATTGTCCTAAGTGTTCGAATTCGGGAAACGGATTACGGAGACAATAAAGAGCCGCGTATTGTCTTCTAGAATTTTTGTTAAGTCGGCAGTGTATTATAATTCATTGAGAGCTAAGGATGACGCGAAATTTTTAAAGACTAAAGTTGTTTTGGATTACGTTTTTGATTCTAAAGATTCAGATGAAAGACCATTTGTGAACGTTAAAATTTACGGACAAGAGTTATTAGGTTTGTTGGATAGTGGGTCAACGAAGACCATATTAGGAGAAAAAGGTTGGAAGAAATTAAGTCATTTAGGAGTTAAGTTAGATAAACAATTTACGTCAACGTGTGTTGTAGCAAACGGTCAGTCAGTTAGGAGTATAGGTACCGCGACTGTACCAATCGAAATTAAGGGAAAAGTTGTCATTTTAAATGTTCTTGTCGTACCGGATATACCGCATCATCTTATTTTGGGAGTAGATTTTGAAACAGACTAACATCATACCGGATTTACGTAAAGGCGAGTGGAGATTTGAAAATTTAGAAACAATTGAAGCTTTGGAGAATGGAGAGCCTGGAATACAGTCCCGATTAGATTTGAGTAGCGATCAATTGCAGAGATTAGACAAGTTAGTCACCGATTATTTCACGTCTATCGAAGGTAAAGAAATTGGATGTACTTCTTTAGTTCAACACCATATTAAGACCAATAGCGAACCAATTAAGCAACGATATTATCGTGTGTCACCGTTTATTCAGCAACAAATAGATCTCGAGTTGGAAAAATGTTGAAGATGGATGTGATTGAGAAATCTAATAGCGCTTGGTCAAGTCCGATACTACTAGTAAAGAAGAAGGATGGGAGTTATAGGTTTTGCGTGGATTTTCGAAAAGTAAATAAAGTTACCGAGCGAGATGCATATCCGTTACCGTACGTTTCAGCAATTTTAGACCGTTTACGTGACGCAAAATACATATCGTCGTTGGACATTAAGTCAGCGTATTGGCAGATACCAATGGCTGAAGACTCTAAGCAATATACCGCTTTTACTGTACCCAACAGGGATTATTTCAGTTTAAACGACTACCGTTCGGTTTGGCTAACGCACCAGCCAGTTGGCAACGATTTATTGACCGAGTTTTGGGACCAGAGTTAGAACCTTATGTTTTCGTTTATCTTGATGATACGATTATTTGTACACCTACATGAGAAACACCTAGAAGTTCTACAAGAAGTTTTCGTCGATTTACCGAGGCAGGAATAACGTTAGGCAGGGACAAATGTACCTTTTGTCAATCGGAGTTACGATATTTAGGTTACGTAATTAACGCGGATGGGTTATCGGTCGATCCGGACAAAGTTAACGCAATTTTAAAGATACCGACACCTAAGAGTGCTACGGAAGTAAAGAGAGTTATCGGAATAGCTAGTTGGTACCGTCGTTTTATTCAAAATTTTTCTACGATTATAGCGCCTTTAACGAAATTATTAAAGAAATTTGCAAAATTTGTTTGGGATGAAGATTGTGAAAGCTTTTGGAATTATTAAGGATTGTTTAGTTACCGCACCCATATTATCGTGTCCAGATTTTTCGCTACCATTTACTGTGCAAACTGACGCTTCAGATTATGGCATTGGATCAGTACTAACGCAGACCATTGATGGTGAAGAAAGAGTCATTTGTTATAACAGCAGATCATTGACGAAAAATGAAAGAAAGTTTTCGACTACCGAAAAGAGTGTTTAGCAGTACTTTGGTCAGTAGAGAAATTACGTCCATATTTGGAGGAGCAGAATTTACGGTCATTACCGATCACGCATCGTTAGTTTGGTTACATAATTTAAAGGAACCTACCGGTCGATTAGCGCGTTGGGCTATACGCCTTCAGCAGTATAGTTTCGAGATTATTCATCGTAAAGGAAAGGATCATGTTGTACCGGATACATTATCGCGTTCCGTACCAGTTATTGACGCACTTGAAGTGACGAGTAAACCCGATGTTGACTTACCAGATGAGACTATAGTAGGAGACGAAGAAAAGGAAGTAGAAGATGTAAAAGATGACGATAAGTGGTTGACGCGGATGAAGAAGAATGTTAAGGCAAGACCTATCGCGTACCCGCAATGGCGGATAGAAAATGGAAAGTTATTGAAGCAGGCGAAGTGTAGTTATCCGAAGTTGAGAAACGATGAGGAACAGTGGAGAGTTGTAGTGCCGAAGGAGAACGTTCCCAGATATTATCGCAGTGTCATGATGACCCTAGAGCAGGACATGCAGGAATTTTAAGACTTATGAAAGAATTTCACGACAGTATTATTGGCCAAAATTAAAGGCAGATGTAGTACGTTATGTTCGACATTGTGAGACTTGTATTAGACATAAACCGGAACAGAAGAAACCGGCCGGCCTCATGGCAAAACATCCGTTATCGACAAGCCCTGGCAAATGATTGCCACGGATATTGTAGGACCGTTACCGAGATCATCTCGAGGTTATTCATATGTTTTAGTAGTTGCCGATTATTTTTCGAAATTTGTACTTTTCTTTCCGTTACGTGCCGCTACCGCTGCAAGTGTAGTTAAGAATATCGAAGAGAATGTTTTCTTATGTTTGGAGTACCGTTATACGTTTGTGTGACAATGGATCACAATTTAGGAGTAAAGAATTTCAGAAAATGGTTACGTCTTATAACGCCAAAATTATATTTAACGCAAATTACCATCCTCAGGCGAATCCATCAGAACGTGTTAATAGAGTTATGAAGACGATGTTAGCGTCGTATATCGAAGATAATCAACGTAATTGGGATAAGTATTTAGCGCAAGTTGCCTGTGCCATTCGCACAGCAACTCATGAAGTTACCGGCCTTACGCCTTATTTCGCGAACTTTGGGAGAGAAATGATCATAGACGGATCACAGCAGGGTATACCGACGAACAGTACCGATCTAGATAATGTAAATTTTGCCGACAGAACACCGTTGTTAGAAAGAAGTGAAATTTTTCGCGCTGTTTATAACGATATTAAGAAAAGACTTAATGCCGCGTATATTAAGAGTAAACAAAATTATGATTTACGTAGACGTTTAGCGAATTTTGAAGTAGGAGATACCGTATGGCGGAAAAATTATGTTTTATCGGACGCGTCTCGTTATTTTGCAGCTAAGTTAGCGCCAAAATTTATCGGTCCATTTTATATTAAGAGAAAGGTTTCGTATCAGACTTACGAACTGTCTGACGCTTCAGGTATTTCGAAGGGAGTGTGGAATGCTAAAGATCTTAAGCCAAATCCTAATGTCGATTAAGTCCTCTTGGACGTTTTCTCTGTGTAGGGACGGAGTAAGAATTTTCCTACAGCAGATGCCACTGCTTGTCGTAAGAGGCGACTAATCAAGTAGGCGTAGCGAGTTTGGTTGGAGGTGTTGCGATTTTGGGTCTTGCGTATACGGTTGTGGAATAACGGAAAGCGGGGATCTCGTGAACCGTGGCCCGGCCTCTTCCGCATGCTCGACGCAGAGTTTCAGTGCACCAGCCAAACGCGTGTACCGTTGTTGCACCTTGTTGTGCCTTTTCGGATCCTTAGCGGATCATTTTTGGGTTTGTCGTTTATCGTGGACTTGGGTCCAATTTTTTTGTCTTCTCGACTTTGACTTATGATACCGAACGTGACTGGAAGTTTTGTTTTGTAGTGCCAAGGGGCAGAACTCGAGTTCGGGGAGGAGTTGGAACCACCCTCTTGCCGCCTCGAGGACGCGTTTGTTGGGTTTGTGGAGTTTATGGAGTTTTGTGGAGTTTGTGGAGTTTATGAAGTTTGTGGAGTTTTGTTGACTTTGTGGAGTTGTCGAGCTTTAGTTTCGATGTTTATATATACAGTTATGCCAGTACCGGTTCCCCACCCTCTGCCTATCAAAGGTCATGGTTGGTTTCGTCGTCCGTTTTGTTTATCGTAGTTTTATTTTTTACCGGATTTTCATTTGCGCCTCTGTTGGTGGTTCGCTTCACGGACCCCAACAGTTTAAAGTTTTGTATAGCTTTGTTTTAGGTTTTGGGCCCTATAGTCCCAACTAGTGGTGTGTGCGAGCGGTAGCATCACTAGCTTTTGAGGGTGTTGCGAGGGTCTTTCCTGACCAGCACCACCGCATTTTCCGTACTTCTTCGTACATTTAGTTTGTGGGAGTTAACGTTTGTAGTTAGTGTTAGTTTTGTTTTGTTCCTGGCGTAGGTTGCCGGTAGAGTTAAGTTGTTTTCGGATATATTTTCCGAAGGAAAATATTTTTGTAAGGAGTGTCAGGGTATTTTGAACACCCTGTATACGTAGTGGGTAATTTTGTTTATAGTCTTATGTAATTAGTTAGATTCCGTATATAAATTTTTTTGTTGTCAAATTAAGTTTCATAGTAAATTTCGCTTTAATGTGTGGGTGAGCTTTAGATTCTTTGTTTGTGAAATTATTATTCCGAAATTTAGATTGTTTTTCGTTATTATTTCTCGTTTATAGAAGTTTGGTTAACGTTTATTTGTAAATAGTTGTATATAAGTTTAATTAAGGTTCATTTCGCTTGATTTCCGAAAAATATAATAGAAAATGAAGTAATTTAAATGAATAGTATAGGTTTATCTGTATGATGTCATGGTCGCGCCATACAGACGCTTACGTATAGTTGTCCAGTTTATTATTAGGTATTTTGGTTTTGATTCATAGAGATTGCATGTGGGCCTTATTGTTCGTACTTTAAGGTAAACATACAGAGGCTGTATTCGTTTATCTTGCTGACGGTTAGTTTTTCAAAATTTACCGAGTCCTTACGGACGAAAACGAATTTATAGTATTGGGGGTACTTTGGTTTCTCCTTCCGTTTTTTAATTGGGGGAATTAAAGTAGATAAGATTTTTTTTTAAGAGTGGGATTAAAAATCCAAGATGGAATTTTGTTAATAATTTTTGGCAGTCTAAGACAGATCTCGTTTTCGAGTAGTTGCACGTTGCCGCTTGTGTTACGCTTAGGGGGTGATTTAGAACGTTGATACTTTGGACCTTGTGGTGTTTAACGAACGTACTTTTTGTGTAATAAGGGTAGTTTAACTACTGAAGTAACCTGTGAAAGGGATTTATGAAAATTGTTCATTCACCAAAGGATTATACCTAGTGCCGATTTCGGTTTTACGTAAAATTACCTGGAGGACATCTTCGTGTTTTTTTAGTGCGTCGATGGACTTTTGGTTTATATCGCCTTTGCGGATTTGCTTAAAATCATCGTTCTTACAGTGCCACCTATTTATCGTACAAAGCGTGTGTAAAGATAAAGAAACTATCGCAATATATTAAAATATATTTAGTTATTTAAACAAATTATTAAGGAGTTTTAGTGGAAAATAAAATTATTTAAAAGAACATTAAAAGCTAAAAGTTATCAAACAATTTTGAACGCTCACATTATCATTGTACAATAAGTTTTGGTTAATGCAGTAACATTTTGACGAGTTAACTTAAGAAGTTGTTCGTGTATAAAAGAATATCAGTCAACATTTATCTTCATCTTTTGCCGGACCTGGGAGTTTCCATCCCGTTATAGCTGTAGCCGATCACCTGGTTCGTACCATCCGTTGTAACACAGAGGAGGTGCTATCTAGACCTTTAGAGGTATTATAACATTGTGTTTTTATTGAAAACTTTTAAGATTGTTTTGTGTTTCGAATTATTTTATTTGTTGAAGGTTTGAAAGCGGAGTTGTGTCGTTTTTTGTTAATTTAAACTGTGTTTTGAATTTAGTTATTGGAATTAATCGTAACTCTAACGCTCCGCCTTCACACTTTTTATTTTATTAGTAAAGGGCAATTGACCCTGTAGTTGTGTGGATATATAATCCACGGTTTATTTATATTTAGGTTAAACGATTTAGTACGGCGTAAGCAGATTCTGATCAGACATCCTGTCGCCCTAATAAGCCTTTGTATTATTTTTTTGTTTTGTTTATACGCATTTTCGTATGTCTATATTTATACTGATTTTATTATTTTATTATAGCTTTGTTTTGTTTTATAAATGTGTTTGGTATTCTCTGAAAACCCTTCTGTGTTGCATACCAGTTTTTTTTGTTTTGCAAATTTACCGATAATTTAAGTTATAACGTAACGAAGTTAGTTTTTTATTATTGAGTAATAACGTAATTTTGTTTCTATTTTTTTTGAGTAATAGCGTTCTTAATATTTAGTGTTTTATTTGAATTTTTTGTGTTTTGTTTTGATTATTATTAACGTCAAATTATTTACACGGAGGTGTATTAACGTAACGTTATTGAGTGTTGATCACGCTTTTATTTGACAAGCGTGTAGTGTTTTTAAGCCCGATTTTAGGTGGTTTGCTGAATTGCTGTCCAGCCCACCTGGGATTGATTACGAATAGGTAAGCGCATGTTTTTGGATGTTTAGACACGCTATGTACTCGTAATTTTGGCACGACAACCCTTATTTTTTGTCTATCAAATATCCTGGCGCCCTTAACCGAAACGATTTTGACTTCATCCCCTATTTTGACTGACGTACGATTTATTATTCTGGATGTGCAAAATTATTAACATCAATCCACGATCCGCACGCTGACTAGTCGAGGCAAAAAGGGGCCAATTTATCTGTAATCCCGTTCTACCACCCGTTTATACCGTTACAAGCAATATCGGGATTTGTGGAGGTCGAGGATAAGGATGAGGAAGATGAAAAGGATATGGAATGGTAGAGGTTGAGGGTGAGAGTGGACCCCTGGTGGTTGTTCTCGTCATCGTCGTAGTCCGCCTCGGTGCTACCGATATCGAGACTGGGAGGTGTAGTTTTACCATATTCAACGATGAAAGAATAGGTTGGTATGTGAGTTTGGGAAGTGCAATTAAAACTTTTCAAACGTTTTTTTGTGTGCGGAAGGGGGACTACCACCGATGTGCAGCCTTACATACCGCTGGATAAAGGCATAGAGTTAGGAGTCTGACTGAAAATAGGAGGGTTTTGTTAACAGACTAAGGATATAAGATAGGAAATAAACTAATTTACTTCGCGGCGTTCCTCTTCGTATAATTGTCTCTGTTCTGGCTGTCCTCGTTGATACCCGGCACGCGGTTAATTAATAAATTAGTAAGTTAGTAGGTGGTAATTACTACTCGTCTATTCGGCGGTAAGACAAGTGGAATAATTTTCGATTTATGCAGAAATGTATACCTCATTTTGGAACAGAGGGAGTACTATTTTTGCGTTAAAATAAAATTAAGTCAGTGTACATAATATGTAGTATATCGAACATAACATTATGTGTCCTGTCTACAAAAACATGTACTGTTACTTAGGATAAATGTGGTATTTGAAAAATGCTTAGTACAAGTAGTATTGCTTTCCAACTACCACTAATCACCTTTGTTGCATTATGATCACGCCAAAATCCACCCTCGACTGCATACTGTTCTACCAATATACACGTATGTCACCAAGAACGCGTGACTTTAAATGCTCTACTCATGTGGTAGCCACAAATTCCACGATTGCATTTCCTCATATACTTATACACGTATATGTTTTAACAAAGTCTACTAAAATTTCTAGGCCGTATTCTATGTGTGAAATTAAGCTAGTTTTGTCAAATGAATATATGGTCCAAAAGCCACCATTTACGAGTGTTGAAGTTTCGAAAAAAGGGACGTTTCCTTTTGACACGAGTCATACACTAATGCTCGCGATACTCAATTATTCGATACAATGGCGGAGATACGGCTAGGTCGAAAGGATTTTTCAGGTTAAATTTTATTTCCATTTCCGTATTTGTCAACTCAATATAAACGAATAAGGTCACTTCAGTTTTGTGATTTGATGGCTCGTTTCCGAGATAAACAAGACAATTTTTATTTCATGTACTTCAAAGCGTATGCCACTGGTTCACTATTTCGGTCTGAAAATCTGTGAAGAGTACAACATCAAGGCAACGAAGAATTACAAATGGGATTTTTCTTTAAATCGCGTCGTTTCAGAGATATACGTTTTCCTTACCTTTCGAGGGTTAAGCGAGGCATCGCCGGTGGCGGTGTCCTCTTCAGTTGGTCTGTAGCTTCCATTTTTTTTTGTGTTGAAGGTAAGCTAAACTTTTGGGTAATCCCTCTAGTTAGCATGTGGTCCACACACACTTTTCCCTCTCAGTTTGTCTACTTGTATCGCTAGAGTGGTGGTCCACGACGCACTTGACACAGCATTCTGCGGTCCAGAAGATTGCAGTTTTCTGTCGCGTATCCTCTATATTTTGGTTAATAACAAGGTCATCTAAAAAAATAGTCTTTTTTCCGATTTTTGACGAAGTTCCTAAATTTTGATCACATTGCGCAGACCACTCTTATTAGTGACTATACACCATATCTTGTTTCCAAACTTTGAAATTTACTCTGTTTGATCAACCCTATCTAGGAATATCATTCTTAATACACTGACTGCTTAAAATAAGTTACTAGCTAATTTAATTGTGAATTGCTATATTATCGATATCATGCAGATATCCAACCATATCTACCGTAAAACAAGTTGAAAGGATAATGGGAAGGTGAATAAAACTTGCGCATTTCGAATAGGCAATGTGTGCGAGTTTATGTCTATTTATACATGTAAGTGAGTATTCTGCATGTCCACAGTAGTTATTTTATTCTACTGGGTACAGAACATTTTCGTCAAATTAGGCCTAAAACTGAATTTTCAGTGGCGTTACATAGGTAAGTAGACAACCCCTTATGAAGGGGTGCCTTGAGCTACTAGTGTATGGTTTACTCTTAGAACTTAACCCTTCGTCGGGCGCAATACGGAAGCTCCTTACTTAGGGCGCAACGCATCTATTAGATTGAAATAAAGCTATTTTGGTATACACATCTATTTTATTTAGAAATTTAACTGCAAAATAAAAGAAAACTCTTCTGATGGTTTAAAAAATGCGAACAGAATACGAGCTCAGTCCGGGAAAGATGTCTCTTGGCGCCACCACAATCTTAAATTTTGCTAGAATAAATCCTATTAGGCGAGATGGTAAATTAATCCTATCTGACTGTGGAAGACAGGATTGATACCTACTTGATACATTCATACACTAACTTCTCAAAGTCAAACACACTTCCCAAATAAATCAACTCAAAACTTCAGAAAACTTAATAATACACGGGTCGTTATAACTTACTGAACACACCCTGTATAAATACAAACTCCAATTCATAAAAATAAAACGTTAACTTATGTAGTTTCTAAAATGTCCCTCGTATGTGCATAAATTTATATTTCTAACTGTTATAAAACATTGAATTAAATAAATATTAACAATTTTATAATACTCTAAACGAAATAAATGAAATCGGTTTAATACTGAATTATTATCTAAAAAAAAACAACGTTCGTTAATTGCTGAATAATTCAACATTAGAATGATTAGTGCTTGTATCATCAATAAAACTGTTATATTTTATTAATACTTTATCTTTAAAATCGTATTTAGACATTCATTAATATGTGTAAGCTTCAGTACTTCAAAACAGTAATGTAGGCTGAATAGTACAAGAAAAGTAAGTACTTTGTTAGTAGTGTTCTTTTTTACTATTTCAAAGCTAAAATGAAATTTTGTGATCGATCTGGCTCATTACGCAATTTCCAATCGATCCTTAACTTCGAAAATATGTAAACACTAATTTCGCTTATCAGAAGGTGTACCCAGTTAGACACATGATTGGCACAAATAAACCACAAAGTAAAATAAACAGTGGATGTATATTGACAAATTCTGCATGTAAATTATATACAATGGCGTGGTTAACAACAGTCACCCATAAATACCTTGCGATTAAAATTTCCCCTTTCTTAAAACTAAACACAGAAAATAATTAAAGTTCGATTACCTTTAGAATGAATGACCCATACTTAATGCCTACAATAACAGCAAAGAAAAAAAAATGTATACTTAGAAGATAATCGTACCTGTTTTGGTTCAATAAAATTCTTAAATCTAATCCTTACTTATCACATTAATTAATCCTTTTTCGGTGCTGTAATTGTAATCCATACGGTCTGATTCCGGTAATCGTTTTAAAAATTCTTAGATGCACTAAGCACAAGCGTGAGAGGTAGCCTTACTCGCCCTACTCACTCGGCTATAGTACTCACTAACGCAATATCTGTGGTTTGGTCACTCGCATCCGGGTATAGCGGTATAGCACCTTATACTGTGATGTTTGCCCTTCAACACGTTTACCACAATAAAATAATGGTTACTTCCATATACATACAAATTAATGTTCTTATTTGCTTTCATACAATCACTTTGGTATTTTTAATGATTGTACACATTCAATGTCAAAAATGATCATCAGTATTTTAACTAAATTTCACAAACTTTTATTTCGGTAGCATAGATGGTTACCTCCAGGTCACGCGTCTCACACACCAATAATAAAATATTTGCTATATTAACTTTTAATCTGACTAAGCACTTTTTATTTCTTGAAGAAAATCACTAATTTTTTCCTTCAACTCACAATGTATTGCACTGAAGGGTTAACGCAGTGGCTATACAGGCCCTGCTAAACTGTAATTTTCACAAACAAACTCCAACAACTAGCCATTCTGCTAGCTTTACTAAGTACCTTTAACTTTCCTCCCTCCAATCTGGGCACTCGCTTATATACCTTCCGCCCGCCATATTGCCAACACGTTAAACAAATTCGCGCCAAGATCAAAATTCACCTATCAGTGTGTATTTCGTGCATTCTTGCCCTTATACAACACTCTCGGCTATCTTTATTTTACGTGAAAATTTATAAAATCTCCTCGAAGAAATCGCATATCCTCACCATATTCATTAGTATATTCAACAAACTATACCTCAACTTTCCATGCAAATCTTCTCACATGTGCGCGGATCTTATTTCCGCAATCATCCCATTCTAATGTCCCTTTACGTACACATAGGCATTCACTTTACCAGTATCGCACAAAATTACAAAAAAAATTCTACAAAAAAAAATATGTATAAATATTCCTTACTGCATAATAAAATACTTATCTTTTGGATTTATGGTGTACTAATTATAAATTAACGTGATAACATTATTATCTTCGTCATAAATTATGTTAAAATTGTTAAAGATGTAGTAAACAATTTTGTCAAATTTGAAAATTCAAACATAACATAAGCTATTTTGTCAATTTGAAATTTCATAAACATAGCCTTATTTGTTATTTTAATTCAAATTGACAAAATTCTACATTTAACAATTTTACTACATTGCTACTACGAAGATAACTGTATGTACGAAACTTTAGATGTATATAAAGTCACATTATCAAAAATAATATTATGATAATTAAATTTACATTTTCATATTCCTTACTGCACGTCAGGAAAATATCAATATATCATAAACTCACTCATTCATACGTCTACATCCATTTCTTTTAGTCCACATTCCTCCATACACAGTAGCAAAAAACAGTAGTTTTACCAGTATCAAAACATTATTTCTCAACCAAACTTAACGCTTTGAACACGAAAATCCTTCTATGACATTCAAATATTCCTTCATACAATAACTAACGCTTCATTATAAATCCAATGGCATATTATTTACACAACTTACATTACGCATACACACAAAAAAAATCTTTTCACGCAAACTTATTTCAGCTTCACTCAAAACACGTTACATACGTTATCAAAATCCTGCACACACATCGTGCGTCAAAATAACCTAATAAGCTGTTCAAATTTTGTTTTGTAACAAGTTTCACAAATTGTTGCGTGTTGTACGCACAGACATTGTAACATGGTTCGCAATAGTATTTTATTTGGTTATTATATTTAAACCCAGCTTTGGTCAAATTAGCCTTGGAAAAAATGTAATCAGCCAGTTCACGTTTTAACGTCAGGAATGTTTGTAACTGTCACACAAATCAGTCCGTTTCATAGTCATTTTAAATATTGCGACTTTCAAATGGCATTTGTTATAAAAAATTCGTCCAAGCTTGATCAACGTGTAGTCATTCAATTTTAGAGTGCTGAGGGTTTGCAACCAACGCACATCCATTTCCGACTACAGATAGTTTATGAAGCAGCATATTTTCCTATCCAACTGTAAGAAATGGCACCGAAAATTTAGAAATGGTAAGGAGGGAACAAAAGATAGGCCGCGGCCAGGTGCATTATGTACTGCATCAACAGACACGAATATAGCGCGTGTGTACGGTTTGATTAGAGAAAATCGTTGAATTTTAATCTGAGCGATATCAAGAATATTGATGTGAATGTAGGATCCGTCCATAATATTTTACAGAAAAGTTTGTGCGCAATGGGTTGCTTGTCTTTTGTATGAGGATCAAAAATGTTTGCGGATGGATTTTTCTCAGCAACACCTTGCGGAGTACAACGAAAATAATAATAACTTCCTTTTATCAACAGTTACTCGTGACGAAACTTGCTGCCATTACTTCGAACCATCAAGTAAGTTGTCATCGATGCAATGGAAACATTCAAAGTCACAACCACCAAAAAAGTTAAGGCACAACCATTCGCAGGCAAGGTGGTGCTAACAACATTTTTTTTTGACAACAAAGGACCATTGCTGATAGAATTTAAAGAACACATAGTGAATATTAATGCAAATCTGTAGAACGGAACTCTGAGTAAGAAATAAGACGAAGATGTCCACGAAAACTTTCTAATGGTGCCATTTTGCTTCAAGACAACTCGGGTCCTCATTTTTCAAACGTAGTGAAAGACAATTTGCAAAGAAAAATATGAAGGGTTCTAGAACATCCATCCTACTGCCCAGACTTATCGCCTTGAGATTCCTATATCTTTGTCCCACTGAAAAAGGTATTGAGAGCAGCAGCCATAAGAACTTTACGAGCAAGGTATAAATCGGTTGTTGAAGCAGTGGGATATGTGCGTTAATTTTAGAGATGATTATTTGTAAATTTATTTCCGAATATACTTTTTATAGACCAAAGATGGGTTTTAATTGAACAACCCTAGTATTTTGAACATCGTCTTTAATTTCAATACAGCTAACACACCTTTTCCTTTTGTTCAGATCACGTGAAGGTTCTTCTTGTGTTGTGGTGGGGAGGATTGTTTCCTATTTTTGTTGAAGATCTAACGGGATTCACCTTTTTCCTGTTTCCCTTTGCTTTAGATGTTCTGCTGTCAATTCACCACTTCTTTTGTATGTCATTTTTTTATTTCGTTACCATTACCATATATAATACTTGACAGTTTTTCGGCAATGTTCAGTATTGCAAAAAAAGTTGTTAATGATAACGACGAGTGTTCCTCTGAACATTGAATATTGCACACATTCCGAATGCAGCAAGTTTGTCGTATTTTTTCTTTCTCCTCGAGTCGATTTATCATCGAAGAATATACAGCGCATCAAAAACCGCTTTTACCTTCATTACTAGGCGAAACATTTCTGCAGCATAGCCATTAGAAATATAGTTCTTCCAAGTTTTCCACATTACTGAGAAAAACACCTCCAAGATGAAGCAATCCGATAAATGCACTAAATTCAATAACATCTATGAAATTTGCGCCTTTTTCTCGTTTACACTAAGGCCGAATGATGTAAATATTTTTGTTAGTATGCGTAATAATTTCTTCCAGCCTGGTACCACTAATTAAACATTTCCAACGTTTTAAATCAGAATCAGGTTGTGTTGCAGGCCCAATGATACCTGGAAGCCGTATTATTACATTCTGTGGTCTTCGTTTCACCCATATATTTCGTCTTCTTCCATTTGGCAGTTTTGTCCTTGTCGGTATAATAATCGTTCTCGGGATCAGAACCTTGATCTGATTTTTCACGGAAATCTTCTCTGTCCATGCCACTTCTTCGGCCAATTTAAAAACAGTTTCCTCACCATCAAATGCAATGGCCATTTATCGTAATACTTATATCCTCGGCGTCGTTTGCTTGAAATTTCGACGAGAGAGATCCATTAATAAGTACAGGTAAGCACTGAAAAGGAACACTTAAAATATTAAAATTTGTGTGCAAAAAATGAACCAAACATTTTTTCCGTAATGCGGACAAAATAATTATGTCTCCCTTGTTCTTTAACGTAGACATGCCACTTGAAACTGGTTCAGATATATTCCACTCACGACCTAGGTTGCGAGAAAAATATACTAACCACATTAAATTATTTTTAGGTGGCATGCCTCTAAAAAACCAGCGTTGCACCAAAAAGTCCCAATAGAACGAAGAGTCGACTGTGAGCAACTGGCAATTCTATCGATCCTGAAACCCCATGGAGAAAGATTCTTTCTCTTGATCTAGCCATACACGTAAAATACAAAAGAAACATAATTATTTTGTCTGATTGGCACAAAAATTTTTGGTGTTGGGGGCAATTAATACGAGATAAAAGTTTTAAAATCGCAAATATTTCGCTAGAATTGGAAAATGTATTGAAAAAATAAAATGTCCTATATTAAAATAATCGTAAATTGAGAAATAGTTGTCCACACAGAAGATTGTTTTTTGGCGATGATAAATGCCGACCCAACATACAGCTTGAGACAAATGAAACTGGTTATGGGATATTGAAGGTACCAAAAAATATGAACATCATCCCTACTAACCATCATACTATAAAGATATTTTTGGTGTTCACGAAGAAATCAGGGCCGCATTTTGTTATAAAATACAAGATTTCCGCCTTTTGTGGTACATATGCTTCACAGACGAGAGTCGTTTTACCCTAAATAATAAACCAAATGTTCAAAACATACGGCATTGGGCTCAGTGAAATCTTAGGCTTAATATTTCAACCAGAACTTAGTATCCTCAAAAAATTAATATGAGAGATGGGATCATAATATTATCGATCTATTTTAAATTGAAGGAAACTTAAATTTAGAAACCTATTTAGATCTTTTAGCTAGGAGACCGGTATTGGCAGACATTGCAAGGGAAAATCAGGAGATCTGGTGTCCTGCGCATTTTGGTTTAGATGTTAAATATTTTTTTAATCATTCATTTCCAAGTGATTGGACTATAAACTGGCCTGCCAGATCTCCAGATTTGGCACCTTGGACTTCTTCACCTTAAAAGCAAAATTTACAAAAGGCGCCACGCAGGAAGCGACTTAATTACTGGGAGGCAGTTAGCAAATATACGAAATAGTTTCTACAACAGATTAGGTTATTGTTCAGCTCAAAATGGGGGGGGGGGGTATTTTTAATAAAAATCATTTGAAGCCTTTATTATTTCTGTATTATAGAAGTAATTGCCAAAAGCCTACTAATTGAATACACATGTTAATTGCCTATGTTTTACTTTGAGAGTGCACGCCCGGTATAAACTCGCATATTATGAAAAGACATACTTAAACTTGCTATGAACTGTTAGTGCAAACTTGTAAGACTATACAACACCATTTATGATTACTTCGCAAAAAGTTTCGTGCCTGGATGTAATCAATCTTACAGATTTAATATTATTGCGTCACTAAAAACGACTGCACTGCGCGTAACCAAAAGGAACACTGTCAAGTGGGTAACACACGACGACAGGATACACGAACACCCTCCCTCCAACTCGGTTTTGACCGTCCCGATATAGTGATGAAGGTACGCGCACAATATACCAATGGCGACGGATGGAGGATTAAAAAGCAAAAGACTGAAGGAGATGGGGTCTAATGGAAGAAGATGTTAAACTTAAACTGTGTATTTTGACAGATATGAATAAAGTATCCAAAGCTCGTCATTTAGAATATACTCAGAAGTTTCGTCTCCTCGTACGAGGGTTGCCTCTTATATTGTCACAAATGACCACTAGATGGCGTTATTGAATTGTGTAATCACATGTTTGTTATTGTTAAATCAACAGCGGCTTACAAATTGACAACGTAGTTTGTTGATAGTGAGCGTTTGAAGAAAGTAATTTTGTGAAAAAATAGAAATTACTCGTGACGGTTTGCCTTGAATGATTTTTACCTTTCCACCTACACATACGTATGCAGGTATAAGGGCTATGCGATAGACTTTTTTTTCACTATCGCTAAATCGCCTTATTACCTCAATTTACAACGTGTGGCCAAGTTATGCCAAGATCGGCCATGATGTCTGTGTGTATGGATGTATGTTAATATAACTCCAGAAGGAAAGCACGTATGCACTTAAAATTTTGTATTTAAGCTCGTTTTCATTTCTCCTAGAGGAGATTTTGGAAGGAATTCAGCGGCGGAAAGAGGGGTTTATTTGGAGCTGCCTTTGATTTTTATCAAATATTTCTGAAACAGATTAATTATGTTCTGCAATGTTTGACACGACGCGTAATTTAGCGGCAAAAAAATTCTAAGTGTTATATCAAACTTTTTCAATATCGGAATAATGATTAATTTTATAAGAAAACATGTAAGCATATTTTTTTTTAATTTGTTTTACATAACGTTCCTTTATAAAGTTTCTTAACATACAGCGATATAATTGTAAAAATTAAATAAATATGGTTGAAAATGCTTAAGCTGTATTATCGATATATTTATAGAATCGGTCGGCTTTGGAATTTTTTTTAAGTTAGTATGTATCTCACATGAAGCTTAAATGTTCATCTGACTTAGATTATTGTTTTTTTTTACGATGTTGCCTATTTTCCTAATGAACTTATTATTAAAGAGGTTGCATAATTATCCTGAAAAAAAACTGTTATTAATATTATTTCATTTCTTTTAAGTTCATTTTTCTAGGTTGGATGGTAGTGTGTTGTTCCTGACCAGATGTTTTATGATATTCGTAAACGCCTAGCTCAATAACAATACATGAATTGCTTCATTCAACTTATGGTAATAAAGCACCGTCAAAAAAGACTGCAGAATTTCGTTATGGTCGTACGTCCGTCGGTAATGAATCGTGAGGGTCGGCCCAAATCGGTTGTGATTCCAAACAACATCGATACTGTGTGCGATTGTAGAAGATCGGCATGTGACGCACCGCAAGGTAGGCATCCCCTGGAATATTGCAGACTGTAATTCCGCCGCATAATTTGATTGAAGTTCAAAAACAGGCTCGTGTTAAATGGTGTAAGGCAATACCTCGTTACAGGTGACGAATCTTGGACATACTTGTATGAACCGGGAACTACGCAACAATCCACTGTTTGGGTGTTCCAAAATGAACCGAATCCACAAAACTGAACAGTTATCGGCAACAGAAATCATCGATGAAATTATGGAAAACATCAAAAACGTTTCTGTATTATAAGTGTTTTGTAACTGTGGTTTCATATTAGTGCAGTTGATCGGCCTATTTCCACAGTTTTTGCTTTTTGAGCGCGACGTTTCGGAAGCGGACTCTAGTTTCGTCATCAGGCTTAGTCCTGAAAAGGACTGCTTTCGCACTTGAGTCGAATTCATATGTTATATAATTTTTGACTTGACTACTCTCAGATTCGAACTTGGTACCTTTCACTTACTAGTCAGACACGTTTACCGCTGAGCCACTGAGTAATCCAATATATATATTTTTTTAACTTATATATATATATATATATATATATATATATATATATATATATATATATATATATATATATATATATATATATATATATATACTTTAGTGGTTGCGCAGAAGTTTATTGCGCATGTTGCGCCGTAATTTCTTGCGCAGGTGTATTGCGCTTAAGTTCTTCGCGCATTATTGGAATCCACATGGGTTTCATTTCTACATTAGCTTGGCTTATTGGATTTTCTGCTAGTGCGATGTATGTGGCTTCTTTGAGTTTTCGACGAGTTGTGTTCTTGTCCTTTGCAACTATCTGTATGTTATCTCATTGGATGCGGTGGTCTTCGTTCCAGATATGTTCGGCAATTCTTGATCTTTCTGTTCTCCTGCGTTCTCACTTTGAATGGTCTACTGCTTCTTCCATGTATGCTCTGCCGCATTCGCATGGTAGGTTTTATACACAATTCTTAGAATTCTGATCTTTATTGTATGGTTTGGCTTTGGTTAGTATTCCCCTGAGCATTCTGGTCGATTTTAAGGCAGTGCGTATCTTGCATTGGCTGCCTATCCTATGTATTTTGTCTGAGGTACCTTGTATATATGGTATTATTACTGTATATTTAGGTTCTTCTTTTTCGGTTACCCTTTCCCTGTTTAGGTTAGGTGTTAGATCGAGGTAGCCATTTTCTTTTGAGTGTTCTAGCGATATTTTCTTTGTCTTTGTTCAGGTCCTCTTGTTTTGGGCATATTGTTTTTGCTCTATCGTACAAGCATTTTGCCACGCCTAACTTTACGTTTTGTGGTGATTGGAGTTGTAGTATAGGTACTTCCCCGTGTGGGTAGGTTTCCTGTATACACTTGCAGTGAAAGTGTTGTCATTCCTGTGTAAAAGTACATCTAGGAATGCTAGTTTTTATTCCGACTCCAATTCCATTGTGAATTTTATGGAGGGTGCACGGCTATTTAGATGATCTAGGAATTCATCTCGCTTATGCTTGCCGTGTTGCCAAACTACGAAAGTATCGTCCACGTATCTAAGCCACATCCTTGGTTTCTCTGTGAATTCGAATATCGCTTGGTCTTCAAAGTCTTCCATATATATATTATATATATATATAAATATATATATATATATATATATATATATATATAATATAAAATTCATTACTATGGGTGATAGTGGGAACCATCGCCATCCCAAACTATTGTTGGTAGAATTTGTCTTGTACCTGGAAATATGTAGTTCTAGTGCATATTGTCAGAAGTTCAATTATTGTGTTTACTGAGAGTTGCGTGCGTTCATCTAACATTTCATCCTTTTCCAGCTTGTCCCTTATGATAGTTAGTGCCTTATCGGTAGGCACATTTGTGAATAGACTACAATGTCGAAGCTACCAGCATTTCTTCGTGGTTTGGTGGAAGTTTCTGATGGTTTCCACGATGTGCTGCGTATTCTTGACCATAGACTCGGTTTTTCCCGATAAGGGTGTGATGATACCTAACAAATAGTGTGCTAATGGGCGACAAGGTGAAAAATGTCGCATCATTCTACATCATGACAATGCCAGCTCCCATCGAACATTGATTATTTGAAGGTGAAGAACATCAAATTAAGGTCTTATTTCCCGTTCTTTCCCAATTTTCATAACTACTTACTTAAAAAAGGCAGCCACAACCATATTACGCGTAATCTTTATTTTCGACTGAAAAAAAGCATGAAATGTTCAGTGGAAGATACAAAAAAATTCATTTTTACTAAAGTAAATTATGCGACAGTAAGTGAAATACTGTAAGGTACAATTTGGGTATCTCCACTTGGTACCACACCCTTTTCTGTTGTTTTGTCATTATTTCATTATCAGCGTTATTGTAACGGTACCAGATCGGTAAAGCGTTCAGTCTCTACTAAAAAAAATAATCGCCTCAATGTAATTAGAAACTTTTACAGAAATTTGACGTTAATTAATTTTCAATAAATTTTACAACACGTTGATTAGCAGAAATTTTCATCATCTATACTATAAAATCGTGACTCAGCCGTTAAAGTTTATTAAGCGCTGTCACTCACAAACGGGAAATATAGAACGGGAACATTTACTACGACTGAAAAATTATAAACTGTAGGACGAATAGAAGTCTGAACGAACAGCTTTCTGAAGTAATTACGGTATGTTTTATTAAGCCATGCAGTAATTAGAATTGCAGTTCTGTCATAAACAAACTTTGTAATTATCCTATATAAATGATATGTCAAATATTTTTATTCAACCTTTGAATAAGCTACGTAGTATAATTAATAACAAGTTAATTCATTCCGAAATTTTGCTTTGAACAATTCCTCCATAAGCGTGGTAAACTTTTTGGGGCGGAGAAGGATGTGCTTGCGTAGTTGTCCGTAAAAATTAGAGCAAGATTTAAAATGTGAGAACAATGAAAAAGTTCATTCATAATTTGGCACATTAAGAATACATTATTACAATGAGAAACAACGTTGAAACCGCAGGTCTCCGAAAACAAAAAGCTGCATCCGACACATTTGCCGGCATCTTTTGTTGTCGTGTCGACATTTGTTATCAAATAATTTTGTTGTCCGTGAAATGTTCTCAATTCAAGTCAACAGGTTGTACTATTGTTGACAATCCTTAATAGAATTACCATAATAATATTGTCATTCTTGTATTTACCATAACAGAAAAAGTCAGAGTTGTACTGTAAAACGCCAGCCGTAAGGGTTATTTTAGTGACGTATTGAGTTTAACAAAGCGATCCATGTCAATTCAATTGCACAAAGAAGTATTCTATTTTGGGGAAGTGAAGTTTGACTTACTCTTTTCCTTTTTAGAACACAATTTAAACGTTACTTTTTCCAATAACATCTTTTACGTAAATCTCTTTCAAAATAATAAATTAATTAATTCCTTTCAAAATTTATTTTCCTTCTACTAAATCTATCATTAAAAAACGTTTATATTGCTCTAATATATCTTTTAGAAATCATCATCGGAAAAAAGGGAGAAAAAGTTTCCACTATCAAATATAATAAATCTTTCTAAATGCCCATATTAATAAAACACGTGGCTTCCGGTAATCCGGTCCAGTTCCGGCGAGACTTGGAGTTATGCGGCTCCGGGTCTGGAGACTTCGGTTGATCTATGTCCGGAAACGATTAGCCAGAATAGCAAAAGGACTGACCCATCGGTATCTCCGATCACCCATAAAAATATTAGCGGTTGAGATTCCGGCTGTTTATTGCTGTTGTTACTATCGTTCTGGGGGATGTCCATTGCTTGTTCTGATTTTATCAATTCAAATACGTGCAAGTTCGGTAATGTAGCATCCCTTGCTGAATTCGGAATCAAATTACAATTTCGTTGTTTAAACCCTCAAACATATGCACAATACTATTTCGCATAAACTTCATTCTGTACAGAACAATGGGAACAGCTCTCAAATATAATAACTACAATAATTGTACAAGTTAAAGTTGTATCCTTAATGTATCGAAGTTAATAGTTGTTTGTATACAAGGTCAGAAAATGGGTGTTTGCGAGTATAAGTAAACTTTGCAGGCCGAGACGAAGCTGAGGCCTGTTAATTTATGAGTACTCGCAAACCATATTATGGAATGATACACAAGATTTTTTGTGCTGACGTCACTGTTTATTAAAACCAATAAACAAAGTTGTACCTTTTAAAATTTCATACCTACTGAAATTAAGTTGGCAATACTGACAGTAACCAATATAACCTAAAAAACATAATTGGGAAATTATTCATTACTCGAATTTTGCAGGTACCTTACCAATTTGTTGACTTTATGATAATTTATAGATGCAATTAGCAGGAACTAATACAGCCGTAATAACGGATGCGTACACGTACACGGTAACGCGATTAGGCTTTGTGTTATGTCAAATATCGGTTATCTTGAATATTTTATCAGTTCTATCATTACAACGAATACCAACAATAATTTAGTATTATTTTTGTCGGCCTAGGCCAGAAAACGCATAGTTTCCGGACGCATTTGCGGTCTGCATAAACAATAATTTTGTAGGCACTCTAAACAAACAACCTAATTTCAAAATAGCAGAAATATTGAACAAAAATTCTTAAACTTAGCGTACTGTAAACAAGTAAAAGAAAACGAGAAACCGCATATACAGGGTTGTTCATCAGTGCGTCAAAGTGCGATATCTCAGTAAATATGAGTTTTAGAAAGAAATGTTTCGCATGAAAGTTTTTGATGTTTAAGAGGTGCGTATTTTAAAATTATTTTCCAATATACGGGGTGCATCATAAAAGTGTGGTAGTAACAAAATATTTTTTTTTTAATTTCAATGTTAATTTATATAAGATGCTTTATCTTAAAAATTTACCGTTTTCGAGTTATTTGAAAAAATGTAAAAATTTTGACAGCTGCAGGGTTTCACAAAGAATCGGTGCTGTACCCTGACCTCTCTGAATTTCGAAATCGGTATTATGGGGCTTCAAAAAAACCTAATAAGCTACGTTTTTGGCGTATTTTAGTTTAAAGAACGGTCCTCTACAATCCCTGAAATATTCATCGGAGGTTACATGATTTCAAACTACAATGACTTGCTTATTTGTAATAGAATAACATAATTTTTGTGCCATTTTCCGATTTATCGTCAAATTGTAAGGTCAGTTTATGTAAGGTGTCCTATCTTTAAAATTTACCGTTGCCGAATTATTCAGCAAAATTATTTTCCAATATACGGGGGGCGTCATAAAAGTGTGGCAGTAATAACTTTTATATTATAATATAAAATTATTATAATAGAACCCCATTTTTGCCATATTCGAATTTATCGTCAAATTTTAATGCTAATTTCTGTAAGATGTTTTACCTTAAAAATTTACGGGTTTCGAATTATTTGGAAAAATACGAAAATTTTGACAACTTCAGGGTTCCACAAAAATCGGTGCTGTACAATGACTTCTGCGAATTTTGGAATATGTGTTCTGGGGCTCTAGGCAAACATAATAAGCTACGTTTTGGCGTATATTAATTAAAAAAAAGTCCTCTACAATACCCCGAACTATTCATCCAAAGTTGTATGATTTCAAACCTCTATAACTTACTTATTCCAAAAGGAATGTAATTTTTATACCGTTTTCAGATTTACCGTAAAATTTAAGGGCAGTTTATGTAAGGTTTCCTATCTTTAAAATTTACCGTTTCCGAATTATTCGGCAGAATTAAAAAATGATTTAATTTTTATTTTGATCTAGTCAACCGGCTACATTGGACAAAAAAAAACGTTTGTTTATTCCTAGTCATGGCTTCGTTTTTTTCCGAAAATATCATAAATGTCATAGTAAGTGATACGTAGCATTACATTGAACGTTCGTTATTTCTTTTTTTTCAATCCGAAGACATAGTTTTTGAACATGTCTTACACAATTTTTAAAGTTGTTTATTATTATCCACTTGGTGGATAGTTACGCACTCGTTTTGCATATTTCATTCTTACCTTATATTAATGTTTGTTGTTAACTAAATACAGATGAATTTCGAAAAAACGGAACTGGTTGACACGATCTTCGTTATGGGATCTGCTGATCAAAATTGTTTACTCACACGATGTATGCGCGAAAATTTCCCGATAGAAGACAACCCTCGGTTAGAAGTATAGAAAAACTAAAGAAAGGTTAATTAGAACAGGCAATGTGAATTCGGAAAAATGTGAAAGGGCTAAGAGGACAAGCAACGAAGACCAATCAAATGTTTTGTTGTTTGTTGTTTCGAGTCTTCTACCACTTCGGCAACAATATCCAAGGAAACCGCGATATACCCTGATCTACCGTTAGTAAATAAGTATCATGACTTCAGTATATTCTTCCATCAAGAACCTTTGGGTCCTGATTTGTAGATTAGGAGAACATTTCGCCTATGTGGGTTGGAAGTGGAAAAAATAGCACCTAACTTTTTTCCAAAATGTATTATTCTCCGACACTCAGAGTGGTAACCTAAACTGTCGTAATCTTCACTATTATGCAACGGAAAACCCAAAAATAATAAGATTAGTTAATTCGCAGTGACAGTGGACTGTAAATATTTGGGGTGGTATTATGGATGATTTTACAGTTGGCCTACATTTATTTAACGGACATTTGAATGGTGCTGAATATTTGTATTTTTTTGCAAAATGATTTGCCCAACTTTTCAAAACATTCCAGTTGTTTCAAGGCAAAATATGTGGCTAAAGCATGACAGTGCTCCTGCGAACTTTGCGTTATATGTTAGAGACTACTTATATCGAGAGTTTGAAGGTAGATGGATAGGCCGTTGCGGTCCCGTTTCTTGGCCGCCTAGATCGCCAGAATTAACAAAATTAGATTTTTTTTCTATGGGGTCACATAAAAAACGCTGTATATCAAACTGTCCAGGCTACTGCAGAAGATATGAGACAACGCATAATTCATGCAAGACTGCAATTGTCTTATGATTGAACGGGGGACAGTTTGAGAATCTGTTATGAATATCCTATTTGTCTAAAAATAATTTTCTGCAGTTTAATGCATTTTTGCATTAAATCAAAATAAAATTAAATAATTGTTTTTTAATTTTGCTGAATAATTAGGCAACGGTAAATTTTAGAGATAGGACAACTTACATAAACTGACCTTAAAATTTGACGATAAATCGGAAAATGGTACAAAAATTATGTTATTCTATTACAAATAAGCAAGTCATTGTAGTTTGAAATCATGTAACCTCGGATGAATATTTTGAGGGTTGTAGAGAACCGTTCTTTAAATTAAAATACGCCCAAAACGTAGCTTATTAGGTTCTTTGAAGCCCCATAATACCGATTCCGAAATTCGCAGAGGTCAGGTACAGCACCGATTTTTGTGAAACCTTGCAGCTGTAAAAATTTTTACATTTTTCAAATATTTCGAAAACGGTAAATTTTAAGATAAAACATCGTATAAATTAACATTAAAATTTAAAAAAACATGAGTTAATACCACACTTTTATGTTGCACTCCGTATATTGGAAAATTACGCACCTCTCAAACAGAAAAAAACTTTGATAGGTAACATTTCCTTCTAAAACTCATATTTATTGAGATATCGCGCTTTGACGCACTAATGAGCAAGCCTGTATAGTTAACGCAATATGGACAAACATAAAGCGGGTGTCTCCGTATAGTTTACCCAAAATTAAATTTTTGGTTAACATTTAAAACTAGTACATTGTAAAATGAAACAAAAGAAAATATCAAAGGGTTTTTTTTTACTGTGAGCCTTAAAACCGTTTATAAAAATGAAATTTGCACGAGAACAATCAAAAACAACTTCAATTAAAAGAGAGTGTGTTAATCACTGTAAAGTGCCGTAACTCAGACCATTAGGAGCTTTGCAGCTTCAACCGTAGGTTTGCAATTACGTTGCGTGAAGTCAATAATCAGATGCGATTTCCGGCCCAGAGAGACACTTTAGCCACAGGGAAGGTAACGTTAAACTACACAAGAAAGGTACACGAACAGGACACAAGGATATCCCCAAAATGTATGAAACAGTAAGGTACTACGAGGGTGACTTGACAGGATGTCAGACTCGACTACTAGTGCCCCGTAGCGGTTAAGAAAATCATATTAGAGTCATGCTACCTTTTTTTTTATACTGACAGGTGAAGATTAGTTGTTACAACGGTTTAAAGATTGCGCTATAATGAAAAATCCAAAAATGGATAAAGACCTTATTCGTGGTGCGATTCAATACTTGTTCTTTGAGAAGCTAAGCACGACTGAAATTTTAGCGGTTATACAGCAAATTTTGAGTAACGATTTGTCGCTGGGTTGCACCATTTAAGCGTGGTGATTTGAGCATTGAAACATATGAACTACGAAAACCATCAAAAACGGTAACAACCCTAGAAACTATGGATCAAGTGCGAACATCGAGCGACAATTTAAATCTGCTTAACGAGACTCATGTTGTTTTCATGCGCCGCTTTGGTACGGTCGGAGAAACTTGGCTTCTTCACAACACCAAAATTCAAATCTCAACAGACAATTCTCTGCCAAAAAAGGCGAAGTCGTTTTCATCAACCGGGAAGGAAACGGCTACGATATTTTGGGATTCAAAAAGGAAACTTTCCATCTCACAAATAGTCATACCATCAACCGAGCACATTATGCTACACTTTTGGACTAACTAAAAGGAGAAATTGCAAAAAAAGAATGGTTGAGAAGAAGGTGCTTTTTTACACAGATTATCCCGAACCCACCTTACTTCCCAGATCTTGCTTCGAGTGACTGTCTCTTAATCCCGAAGCTCAAACTTTTCCTGGTCGGAAAGAAGTTTAAAATGGATGAAAATGTAATTGCAGCAATGGGGCAATATTTTGACAGCTATGAAGGACAACACTACAAAACAGATAAATGGCTCTTAAGCGTCGCTGATCCAAGTATGTTGAAGTATAACGAAAATATGTTGAAAAATTGAAAAAAATAACGCTCTCACTCAAATCTTTCATTTCTAGAACATCACGTCCCTTCAATCATCCTCCTATAAAAAAGATGTGCAGAAAATACTGCTCTTTTATTTTGATTTGCAAATTACAGTATAGCGCACTCTCAACTTCCTAGCCTTAACCTAGCAACTTGCTCTCTGAGCCCTGCTCCGGAGCTGTGCTAACAGCCATGGTAAAGTATGATAATCAGAGCTATAGTACTCCAGGACCAACAACATGCTCTCAGTTACCCCATCAGTAAACTTTACAAAACCATTCATTGAACCGAACAACCCTAACCTTATTTTCTCTACCCATTATAGCACTCTGATATTTCCCGCTTAAGTTCAACACCTATAAATCCTATAACCAAGCCATTATTCCTCTCCAACGTCCGTGTTTAAATATCAAAATTAGTCACAGCTGCAATTACCTACTAGAAAGCAGAGAGTTCCTCCAAATTAAGATGCTCCCCGGATTATATCCAAAACTAGAAACATGTCCACTTTCTTCTTATACTTTATACCTGATCTCGAGTTATGCTAAAATTTTCCCTCTCTCAAACAGTCATCTTAATCTGACAGACATTTTTACAGTGAACCTTTATGTTTATCCCACCCAACCGCAAAATACTATTCTACCCACATGCAAGTGATGCTTCACGCAAGTGACCAACATGTACACAAATACAACAAGGATATAATTTTCCGTTAATGTTTAATGAGTGTAATCGATATTATATTATACAGTGAAAACGCATAACCTTATCTTAATTTTAACCGTATTCATGTTGAATCAATGTAATGCTGTGATAACTTAATACTTAATTGGTAAGGTATTACTACGAGGTTTGGGAAAAACACAACAAAGGCCTGGATATACCAACAATTGCCTGTTATTAAGGTGTCTAATATATTTCCATAGCTTCTCTCTGTAGACGAACATGATAACGAACTTGCTTAGGTAAAATTTCCATGTTTTCAAATTAAATGTTACGATTTGAATTGTTTAACACATGCTCAGCAACGGCACACTTCTCTGGTTGATTCAATCTAGTCGTGTGTTAACGTCTAGTGTCAAAGCTACGTGTTGTAGGTTTAATGTATACTTTCCAACAATATCAATATAAATTACACATTCCACAATCTAATAATGGGCTTGAAGCATCTGTAGTTCAGCTTAAATGTTCTTGAAACTTTCTTGTAGCTTTGAAAATAGTTCTAATTCCATGACTAATTAATATTTTCTTACTTTATCCATAACGTTTTCTCATGAATAGAAGAAAGCTTTATCAACATTAGGTGGTAATGGTACGTCTAACAGATTATATTATGTTACTGACTTTTTTAAACAATTAACCATTAGCTTCTAAAAATTCTGGATTACAAATTCGTTTAGCTTGATCCACTTGAACATAGATTACTCTAATTTTTTGACGTAATGATTTGATAGTTTATAAAAATATCCTTTTGGGTGTCCAGGCTACACCATCCAGTTGTTAAGATAGTTCTGAAACAGAATTGTTTTATATTTTGGAAAAATATGATTAATATATTTTATGTCTCCTTTTAAAGGCACTTTAGTAAATAGTAAAATGTCAAAGCTGACCATAATGTCAATGACGTGTGCAGAATTTTTGGTATGATGACGCTGTAATAAATTGGTAACATGTTTCACAATGTTATATGTAGAAGATTCAATTGGACTGACAATGAGTCTTAAAGGAACATTTGGTTTATGAATACTTGGTAAATTATACAGTTTTGGTGGAAGAGTTTCAGAGGTAGCTAATTTAATTCTGGTTTCTTCAGGAATGGAAGATATTATAATAAGCTCTTTAATTTTCAAAAGGAACTTCTTTGGAGGATCCTTTGGCAATCCACAGAACGTTTGTCGTATCAATAATTGATCAATTTTAAATTTATTATAGTTCATATTTAAAATAACGGTTGTATTACATTTATCTAATGGTAACATAGTTATGTTTCCATTCTTTTTCAGATCAAATAAGGGTCTTGTTTGACGAAGAGTAAATTACTTTTTGGAGGTTTCGCTTTACGAAGTATTTTAACTGTTTCATATCTAACGTCATTTGGAATGTCAAAGGATAAAAATTTATTAGAACTTTCAATATTAGAAACTATATCCTCAAAAGCTTCCATAGTGTCATCTGAAAAAACTTGATTAGATAGGTTTATAACAGTTTTATTATGAAAGGATGGTTTAATATTTTGTCGTATAGATAAGCCATCAAATTTTACTTTTTGGCAGTTATTACAGAAGTTTAACGTAACCTCCACATATCTAAAGGTCAATTAACCAGTTTTATCCCAACATTTACTATTCAACCTTGATGAAACCTGCAAATGTAAATATACGAGATGTCTTCAATTTTTGTCCAAATGTGCCTCATTATATGAATTTGATTCCGTAGGAGTGTCTTTTAGGTTTGCCTAAAAAAATGATCAGTTTGTCTGTTATTATGTTATTTAACATATAGAAACCTTGGAATAATAGTTTAATCGCAGCAACGTAGTAAAAAAGTAAGAGGTGGAGGTAGCTGGGTTAATAGTTTCCTTAAGTTTTCATTGTCAAATAAAGGGATACTTTCCTACCAATAAAGTAACGAAACATGTAAAAGCAAACCTTCGGTCTCATGGTTAATAAGATACTTACCTTTTGGGTATGAAAATGTGTTTTCTTTATTAATGTGTTACAAAATTAAACGTTTCCGTAACAACTACAGTTATCTTCTTCAGTACATAATAGTTTCTGAACACTTACCACTTTAAAATTAAAGTTTTTCACAATTTTGGATTTACTGTATGATTTGATTGAATTTTGTTAAATTTGTATTTTGGTTGTGATATTTTTCATTGTTAGCCTTCGTTCGTAAGATGGTGTTCTGGTTTGTCATTTTCAAGGTGGTTTAATGACATTTAATCTATTAAAGCTAATAGTTACTAAAATAAAATTACATTACGTATTTGGCTTTTTCCTAACTATTATAGCAGGCCTTTTGTGTTTTCAGAATTAATATATGTACTTCACATCTTCATTAATTTTAAAAATCTATTATGATTTATTGAAGAAGCTAAATGAAACGTTATCGAAACATTTAAATTTTTAAAAAATTACTCAAAAATACAATACTCAAAAGATATCTTAAATTAATCTATATTTCCTTTCACGTGGTTATGCACTTTGCTCAAAGTAGAACATTAATTTTTCAAATTAAATTACCAAGTTAGCAGTTGTAGATCCATCTAAAAGGTAAAATCCCAAAAGTTAGATTTATCGCGTTAGCCATAATATGCCAATTTCAAATTTTCAGTTTGGATTGTAACCTAAAACCAAATGCCTTTGTGTGTACAAAAGGAGTGGTTTCATTCGTTACGTATCTGAAATATATCCGACACAAATTATTAACCAGTTTGATACTTGAACAAGTAAAAAGGATGCGTTACTTAAGTAGGAAACCTGCCACAATTCTTAACCCTTTACACAATCTTCGCATCCGCCATTCCCGAAGTAACACAACGCTGAGTACTCGTAACGCAGCTTGCGGATGACACCGCCTTCTGGGCGATTAATCAAAACAGCGGAATGGCCTTCCGTGTCATACCTAAAACCCTTCGGAACTTTTACAACTGGGCTAACCGGTGGAGAGTCTCCGTCAATCACACCAAAACCCGAACAATCCTCCTCCGACATCCTAGTTACACCGAAGATAAATGTCCAAAACTAGCTGTCCGGAATGTTTCCTCACACTAAATCAAGAAAGACTCCCACTTGCAACTCGAAGTCACCTACCTAGGAATACCCTTCACTAAAACCCTTAATTGGCTCCCCGATGTTCAAAATAATCCCAATCACCTTTCCTATGAAGGCTGAATACTCAGACGCATACACAGGTTACCCTTCAGGTACACTAGCGACATCACAATACAACACGCAAACATACCACCCATCACAAACACTACAGAGAAACTTTGCACACAAATGAATCTTTGGCGACACAATCCCAACCAGAGAGATCCTTACCACTCCTTATAACTACTGTTTTCCTCAATTCCCACAGAAAACACACAAACTAAAATTCAAACACACCCCCGCGATCCTAACTCAACTCCTTGACGACCTAGCATGATACCGGCAAACGAAACGGATTAACCGCACTAAGCACGGTACACCCCATTAAACAACACGCACACTTAAACCAATTATCACAAATATTGAAATAAATCTAATATTTTCTTGACACCAAAAATAACCACACATGATTTTAGACTATACAATAACACAAAACATCGCAACACCAACAAGAATGGATTGACCAGGGCTGAAGAGGAGAAGAACTCTTGAATCGTCTACGACTAAGATATATATATATATATATATATATATATATATATATATATATATATATATATATATATATATATATATATATATATATATATATATATATATATATATATATATATATATATATATATCTATATATATATAAGTTATCGATAAAGACAATATTAGAAATATTCATATAATTTATGAAATTATGAAGAATAATACAGATCAATTAGTGTAAAAGTAACTTACAGTTGTGTTAAAAGGAAGTGTAGCCACATAAATTAACATTGTTGATGCAAATTAACTAAATGTCTTGAGAAGACAGGTTATGGACATTTTGAACTCCGATTGTGAGATAGTATTTTACATTGTTGACTGTGTTGAAGTTAAAGTTGGTGTAACTTTATGTTTTTCGAGTTAGAGAATCCAAACATGACCATAGTTTTCCTGTGAAGATTAGAATAAGATAGATATAAGTAAATTTCTGTATGTTGACATGCATAAATAGTATAATTATCATATCAAAGTAGTTTAAAAGCGTAATAGGGCAAATGGGGCATCCCTTTAAAGGAAATTTTATGTAGAATTTAATACTTATAATATTATTAAGATGTATCCTTGTATAACAAAGGTATTTGTAAAATTAATAAATTGTAAATTTCAGAAATATGATCAACCAATCAGAATTAAATCCAGGTTCATTTGTATGGTGTATAAGGCCCAATCAAAATTGGTGTTTTAGAAAAAAAATTATAATAAAATTTAAGATTTGTAGGTTTGTCCTAACCTAATTCATACAAAAACAAAACCTATTCGCAAAAAAGTTAGACTACTTAAAAAAAAAGTGAGGTTAGAGTAATTAATAATAACTAAATTGTTAAAGGGATAGTTCTAATGAATTATGCAATACTTTATTAATTTTTTTTAATATAAACAAAATTAATTAAAGACAAAAATCGAGTTTATTAATTTCATAAAAATTAGAAAAGTGTTAATAAATTAAAATTCAATGCAGATAATTATTGTATTTAAAATTATGCAATATTAAAATAAAGTGTTTATAGAAAAAGTTAATAAGTAACGTACCTGAAGAAGCTCATGGTCGATAGCGATCACTGTAGTGCCAGCATACTTAGTGGGATCCACAATACAGCTGATTTGGGGAACGGGACTTCAACAATTGGAGATTTCCGCAGCAGAAGGAAGATTAATAACACTGTAAATTATATGAATCTCATATTAGTAATCTAGGTTATGTTTTTGAATTATGCATATCATCGATGTTTACATGTGTAAAGAATTTGAACAAATTAGAAACCAGTCGGCGAGTACAAACGCGAATCATTAGGTATATAATAATATTACTTCAGTTTAAAAAATCAAATTATACTTACAGTAACAATAATTTATTTTGTTGTTCAGCCATGGAACACACACTGCACATATTTAACATCATCATTTACAAACAGATATCCGCATGCGCGCAATGTTTTGTATAATTGTTTATAATACAAGGTGTTTGAATAAAACAATTTAAGTTGAATTAAAATTTAATTTCAAGACAGTAATTGAGTTATCTAATAAAAATTTTAATATGAATGTTTTACTTAATATCATCACAAAACTAATTAATTGAACCCTATCCTCCAAGTTGGATATGTCAAAAATTTTATATAGATGTGTAATATAATAACATTACTATATATATATATATATATATATATATATATAATTATTATACGAGTGTATCAAACATCTGTAACATCAAGTTTTTGACATTTGTAGAAAACAACCAGCGTCCACCATATGACAGACAGAAACAGGCCTCCAAACTATCTACAACATTTCTTTGTTAACCTTGACAAATGCTGCCAAAATTCGTTCTTCCAGCTGCTGTGCAATTGTTAATTGGTACTCGATACAATTTTTGCTTATGTAACGCCACAGACCTACATATCTGCTTCGAAATTCTTGATGTAACCATGTTCTCACTCGTCCTCAATGCTTTTACCTTCCAATAATCACCCGATGTGCCATTCGTGCGTATTGTGTGAATTATTCACCACATCTCCAGTAAAAGTTGATTCGCTTGTAGAAAGTGTTTTTTTGGTTTTCATGTTCCTCGTGTAGCTCAAGTAATCATGTAACCAATACGACTGTAATAATTGTTGTATAACGTTTAAAGTTGAATAAAACGATACGGGTAAAGATGGTCATCAGTTTATACGCGGTGTACGGATGATTAGTTTACTCCTACCATACGTCCTAACTGACGCGTGCTTCATTATCGGTTTTCTTCAAGTAGCTTAAGAACTTCAAATTCTACTGTTATTGATCTCGCTCGGCCTAAGTGACTGAAAATTTATCTTTGAACTATTGTACCGGCTGGTTCAAGGGCAGGGCATTGGATGCGCGAGGTGTAAAGGAAATACAGCAGGTAGCAAGAAAATGAAAAGAAATAAAAACTAAAAAAATAAATTATTTTGAGCGCCACGAAACTTTGAACTGTGTTGAAAATAATATTGTAGAATGTGAAAAAATAAAATATAAATTAATAACCACTATGAGCTGCGTGCACATGGTTATATTGGTAGTTTCAATAGGAAAAATTATAACTCTAAAAATTCATTACTGTAACCTGAAAAAAAAATAACATGTTCATATGGTAAACACCACATGAAATATGTGCTGCTGGTTGAGGTAATGTCAGAGTAGAGCACCACATGGCACCTGGACGGAATAGGTAATTATATGACAGCACTGAACCAATAGATCAAAAACCGTAAATAACTCTAGGTCTTGTAACTACACTAATGATAACGAAAATTAGCTTCAGATGTGCATTTAATTAATCGATTGAGAGCGCACACCATTTTATGTAGCATTCGGCTCATCAATCTTCGCATAACCTCTTTTGTTCGGTTATATTCAATTACCATCTAAAATTTTTCGCGGTGCATCGTAAAGACAAGTAGAACTATCCTTCCAGGTTTCAGTATGTTTGATACCAATGTTTTGTTCTCTTGAAAACCAAACATACTCGAAGCCTGGAGAGGAATTTTTCATTGTATGGATAATGGTATAAATTGCTTCTTGTTGTTGTCGATTATATCTAAAAGTGTCAGTGTAATTTAAGTGCGAAATACATCAGCTAGATCCAAACTGATGACCGAAGTGTATGTTGTCACATTCCATCCTATGCCAGAGATTGGCTCACATAAACGTTTTACTAAATAATAGCGTCTTGTATCGACTTCAAATGGGCCAGGTGGTTGAGTGCCCACGTAGATTTCCACGTTCGCTGTATAAAACGTTTTTGAATTTACTAGAGTAAAGATCTTTATTCCACATTTATTAGGTTTAGATGAAATATACTGACGGATTCAGAGTTACCTCTGAAGGCTTCTAACTTCTCGTCAATATTTGTGAATAGCGAAAGAGAACTGGTCTGTTACAGTTCGAAGCAAAAAGGTTGAAGAAGTTCCTAGTTGGTGCGAGCTACACTGTGTACTGTCTCTCTAATGGAATATTATTATCGTTAAGGCGAATTCAGCATATAAAAAATCTAAACCTAAGTGGCGACATAGCCAATTTCGATATTTACGTAGATGTTCCGTCTATTCTGCATAGATCGTCAGCATTTAAAATTTTACATGATTACAGCTTACAGCTTCAGTTCCTAGTGTAATAATTCTTACCGCTCTGTACTTATATTTTTATGATATTCACCATGCCTTCGTTGAAGGATCATTCCCAAATAGCCACTGGATCTGTCAACACACTTAAATCCCTTCTGGCGCCAGGAGAGTGTTGTATGAGATTGAGTAATTCTGCTCTCACATTATTTTTCACTTGCACACGTATCCTCCACTTTGTACTACTGCCTTTACCAACATGAAATGCTCCCTCTGCATTATCTACTTCATCTTGTTCACTTTCACAATCATCTTCTCTCATTTCCTCTGTGTCTTCAGTTTTCCCTGTCTCGCCGTCAAATTTGACATATGTCTTAACTTCTTCCATTAATTTAAATAACCGTTGTTGTCTCAACCTATAAAGACTGAATATTGGTTGAACACCATTGATGGCGTCGGTCTCACACCGTATATGGAATTATTCGATACGATAACAAAGAGTTCAGCGCTCAGGATAATAGTGTGATATGCATCCAATACTCGCAGAAGGTCCTGAAATAGTCAGCGCCCTACTCCATCCTCATCCTGAAATGAATTTGTGATGCCAAAAAAACCTCGTAAATATATTTAATGAGTTTTAAATCTTATCTAATCAATTAAATTAAATTTTAATTCAATTCTCTATAAAAGATTTTTATGTTAGAAGGTTACGTTTGCTTGCGTTATTCTTAGAATAGATGCTTTTAAGACTTATGTGGTTTTATATTAAGAAAATATATAGAGAATAGTTATTTGTTTTATTAGGCAGCAAAGTAGTAGATTGACTGTTGCGGCTGATAGTTCATAGCCGAGCTTAGCGAGGCTAGGAATTCAGCTAAGGCAGTCAATCTACTTTGCTGCCGAGTTGAACATATAATGATATATGTAGGATATTGTATTTGCAAATTATTACAATTTTTTTATTTTTCCTGCAGTGATAAATTAAAACAAAATTTGATAGAAATCGCAATTGTAGGAATGGTTGGTTGGTATGTCCATAATAATTATAGTTTGACAACTTATGAAATTTCTGACATTTTTGTAGAAAAATATCGCTATATTTATATTATGGACAGTGATAGCCACTTAGAAGTACTTACTCCTCCAGAAATAAGGGAGGTGGCAAAAAATATTGAGTTACATTTGTTGCCGGAGAAGTCTCGGATGAAATATGAAGGAAATTATAAACGATTTATGGATTATTGCATGGAGAAAAATGCGAAGACTTTTTCGGAGAATGCTTATTTTGCTGGATTATCTAAAACAGTGAAGAGTTCTACACTTTGGTCTGTATATTCCATGTTGAAGGCAACTATGAATGTTAAAAATGGCGTAGATGTAGGAAGATATTTGAAGTTGCGGGCATATTTAAAACGGGCATCCGAAGGCTACAAGGCAAAGCAGTCCCGCGTTTCCGAAAAACAACAAACTTTATACTGGATGCTCCAGATGATGAATATTTATTAGCAAAAGTAAGTTTTAAATAAGATATTTATACGATAGAGTGAAAATACTTGTATTGATTTTTGGAATTGCGGGTGCATGTCGCTGCGACGAACTATTGAATTTAAAGTTAGAAAATATTGAAGATATGAACCATAAACTATTGGTATCCCTACTAAACACGAAGACGAAGAATTCGATGTCTTTCGTAATAATGGAATATTTAGATGTTGTTAGGAAATATATCGCTCTTCGGCCTGTTGAATTAAAAGACACAAGATTTTTTTTTTAAATACGTAAAAGGTAAATCCGTAAATCAATTTGTTGGTATCCATAAATTTGGTAAAATACCTCAAGAAATAGCTGTCTATTTAAAGTTACCGAATGCTAAAGGATATACGGGACACTGCCTCCACAGAAGTTCTGCCACTTTACTTGTAAATTCAGGAGGTGACATAACAATGTTGAAAAGACATGGTGGGTGCAAATCCTCAACTATAGCAGAAGGGTACATTGAGGATTCAATGGCAAGTAAAACCAGTATTTGTGAAAAAGTTTTGACTAATGTCGGAACTACTTATGAAGCGAATCAAACTGGTAATATATAGAGTGTCCCAATAAAATGTATACACTCTTTAACAGTTCATAACAACCACACTTTTTTTTTCAGTTGTGATTGCTTGAAATAATGGCTGGAGTCAGACTAAACTTTGAGGAAAGGATGGAGTTTCAACGAGATGCACCAACGAGACTCACAATTACTCGTTTGCGAGATAAGTTTGAGGAAGAAGGAACTGTTAAAGATGTCCATAAGAACCATTCCGGAAGACCACGATCATCCGCCAGACTCACAAGAGAAGGAGAAGTCATTCAGAGATTTCAGCAATCACCTAGAAAATCTGTCCGGCAAGCGTGCCAAATGGAGAAGTTTTATTCCTAGATTAGTGCACGCTCTCAATGAAGATGATTATGACCCCAGAATCCCCACTATCATCGTGACGTAAGGGCCCATCTTGATGGCCACCTGCCAAACAGATGGGTAGGCAGAAGAGGAAGTACCGAGTACCCTCCACGCTCACCGGATATGACCGCCATGGATTTTTTTCTCTGGAGGCATGTTAAACACAATGTTTACACCACAAAACTAGCTACAATAGATGAGTTGAGAGCAGCTATTGAAAGAGAATGTGCCGAAATACCAATTGAAATGATTAGGAACGTTTTGGATTCAATCAATCAGCGTTATCAGCTGTGCATGGACCACAATGGCCAACAATTTGAACATTTTCGATAATTGACTAGTTTCTGCATTTGTTAACATTATTTTCATTTTTAAAAGTTTTCTGTATTATAATAATTGTTAGTGTTATAGTAATTTAAAAAGTGTATACATTTTATTGGTAATGTAAAGAGAACGATATCTGAGGAAAGAAAAGGTGGCCTATTTATTCAAAATTGTAGTAATTTTACAATTAATGCTAATGACAACTAAAAATACGTTTTTTGAATTCTTGTTAAAAGTATTATGTAATAATTGCTAATAAATGTTTTTGTCAAAAAATGTCAAATGTTTTATTCCCATTGAGAACAATCATTTTGCTGCCTAGGCAGGAAAGTCCTTACTTTGCTGCCTAGGCAGCAAAAGTAATACTTTTCTGATTGATATGTGTTTGCAAAATTAATATTTGCTGTCAATCGAAGAAAAAAGTAATTAATAACTAAATTATCACTAAAAAAATTTGTCGGCACATTTTCCTATAAGGTTACTGATTATTGATGAATCGCGCGTGGTTCGAAAAAATTCATCAGCTTCAGAAGAAAATGAATCAACCACAAATGCTAAATCTCAGGTAATCTTGTTGTTTTTGAGTTATTGTGGATACTAACATCAGCACACGCTTGCACATACTCACTGACGCTCAGCTTCAAAGTGTATTACGTTGAGTGAACTAACCTTGAGATTAGTCAGAATTAAAGAAAGGTAATTATTACTCTTATATTATTAATCATTAGGATTTTGATTTTTGAATGAGCTTGAATTATTGTTTAGACAAAGTACGCTGGTATCTCAAAACGTCAAAGCAAGACTCAAAACTCTTTGACCTTTGTTGGCCGAAGAAAATCAATTAAATTGATTATTTTTTTAATTTATATATATATATATAAAATACGTAAAAAGATTCTCTCGAATGGTACTCGAACCCACAACTTCATGTTATCTAGACATGAACTGCAACCAACTGAGCTACCGAGAGATTAGAGTGACATTCAAATTCATACGTATTTATGCGTTATCTATTTGTTGAGCTAATTGTCATACATACAGTTACTACTTGTGCATTTGTCAAGTGAGCTCGCATGTCGCTAAGGTTTCACACCTAACAAGCACGTAACTGATGTAATTTTAATTTTAATATTAGTACTAACATACGAAACCTTTTAATTATGAATTTTGTATTCATGGTAAAGAGACATATTTTTTTAATTTATACATAAATAAATACATAAAAAAATGATATCGAATAGGATTTGAACCCACAACCTCATGTTATCTAGATATGAACTCTAACCAAGATACCGAGAGATTAGAATATCATTCAAATTAGACTTCATATGTATTTATACGTTAACTGTATCTATGACAGTTTAAGTCAACAACCAATTAATGTATAAATACATAAAAGGTTTAGTTTTAACGGAATTCTAATCTATCTGTAGCTCAATTGGTTAGATAACATGACGTCGTGGGTTCGAATCGCATTCGAGATCATTTTTCTATGTATTTACATACATACATTTAAAAAAATATCTCTACCATGAATACAAAATAGTGAAATTAGTGTGTAACCACGTTCTGCTCTTACTAGTATGCGTATTACAATTTTTCGTACTCATTTCGTGTCCTTAGGTGCTAGTAAACAAACATTGTGTGCTCATTTGTTAAACAGTTTTTATTGTTTACTAAGTGGTCACACGGGCGTAGTAGTCTTATAAGGTGGTTGTAATGGTACACATGGCGCGTAAAAACAGCTAGGTTTTTACTATTTACATGTGTCAAGTGCCTACTTAGACAAACATAAACTGATTTTCGCACAGTAAAACATTTTTTTACAGTTAGTGTATTTTCTAAATCTTTTGGAAGATGCTACCATTAAAGCCGCGCAGTGGTTATCCATTTTCTCATTTTTATTTTCGTGTGTGAGCCATAAATTTGGCAAATTTTTTAGATTTTTATATTACAATATTTGGGATTAGTTGCAACTTGGATGAACGAGACAGTATTCTAATGTTCAAACTTTAAATTCCGTTCGAAATCCCAAAATGAAGAAAAGCGATGAATACCAATTCGCACATTTTCGGCACCATCTTACTCTTTAGATTGGATCTGTAATCGGTTTATTATTCTTCATGTACATCTTGCTTTTTTCTTACAAATTCTAAACAAGACTCAAAATTCGTGCTCATGAAAGAGATTGGTGGAATGGTTTTAGGGATTACCAAACTCACCTGTTCAGGACGATGTTATTAGCTTGAATACCTTACAGTACGCTACGTTCTGTAGCTTTGAGTATGAAAAATTAGGTAATATTTAGGTAGTATCAGTTGTAACTTATGTGATAGTGTTAGTAGAAAGTTTAAGGTTTAATAATAAGTTTTAGTTTGAATAAAACTAGATAATAATAGAAATAAATAATACTTGAGGTCTTTGAAAAGAAAAATAGAAGGAAAATGTGTAACAACCCATTTTGAGTTGTATCAAAATATACCGTAATTTAATGTCTTTCGTTCATTCAGTGGTAAATATAAGAACAAATTTTAATTATTTTTGCATTATAGAAATGAGGTGGGCAACTTAATTTGCATTTTGGTGTAACTTAAGTGCATATCTTCTTAAGGGTATATATTTCTTAAAGGTTTATACTACCACTTCAAATTATTTTTCTGCTCAATACGTTTGCGCAACGCGTCATCATTGACTTAATTCTTTGCGCAAATCTTTTCGCGCACAACTACATGGTCTAATTTCAAAGCATCCATTTTTTTTCACTTCCTGATGACTGTTGTGTGTGCAGGAAGCATTTTTTTGGGTTTTTCACCTAAATTTTAGTGTAAAGTGCCATTGATTTGATGGTAAGATATTTTAACGCATTATATTAAAAATTAAAACATTTGCTCTTTCAGGCACTTTAACTTTTACTTTTTTTACTTTTACATTTAATTTTACCGCTTTGGATTGCACAATTAATTCTACTGTTACGTACGCCTTCATTTTATGATTGCAATTTTTTGCATTCAAAACTTCAAAGTAATGCAATAAATATTGGTTTATTAAATTTCAAGAAGACAAATTTATAAGAAATAAAATTCCATTCATGGGTGTGGCTTACTACGTAAAGCATTATTACAAGATATTGCGCATTATTTATGCAAAGATAACATCACCTTAGTTGAAATTTCCGTAATCGTTTAGATACCAGAGGTTATTAAAAAATTTGTGTACAAAAATTTTACAAACAGGTATTTATGTAATGATTTTATTGTAATCTAAAGCTAGTTATAAGATATTATTTTATTTAACCCTACCATTAACTGTTAATAAACATAGTGATATATTTTTCATTTTTTGCATTTTGATAAAATTTTAGTGTAAAACTCGGTTTAGTTATTCAGAGCATAATTACAAAATAACTTGGCGTCCGAGATCATTTTATTAGTGTTACATTGCAATTTTTATATTGATGTTCAGTGGAAGTAAGCTAGCAGATTTTGTGGTAAGCAAGGAAATCAAAAGACTGGCCCTATATTAATTTACCGACAAAGGCATTATTTTTGGTGAATGGTTAGTTTAACGATTTGTGTTTTTGGAGAAGTATTTCTCTATTTCTTTATTACATTATTATTTTTTTATACGATTATCATCACCATTATTATTATAAATGTACCAGCAGAGAGCGGTGCTTTATGGTAAGGTGTAATATGTGATATGTATAGGCGCCGACAAAAACAAATCTAATTCGTTCGACGGAGACCTATATTCATTATCTACAGGACGTTCTGAAGGATGTTCAGAAAGTAAACCCTCGCTATGGATGTCTGTAAAACCAAGTTTAAGGGCTGTGTTTACAGAATCAATTTAGAAAAGTGCATAGATAATATGTTCGGTTTAGACACAAACGTTAATTATTAAATTGTTGGATAACCTGTATTATGTATGGAATCTGATTTATGGAACAAACTTGCGGCCAAAAAAGTGGAAGATGTGTGCAAAGGAATGGCAGGAAAAAGAGCTACTTTAATCAGATTACGAAAATCTTTGTGTGCTTAAATTTTTGATCACTACCGAACCCTAAACGTTCAACGAAAGGCCAAACCAGATGAAAAGAACAAATGCCGAGTAAATAAGGAATTCGTAGGTGTATGAAAATAACCGGGTTATATTTTAGTAAACTGATTTAAATCCCCATAGGAAATAAGTTATTGCAAAAGTTGCATTGACAAGGCCTACTTCATACCGTAATATATAAATTAATGCTAATGCTAATGCTAAATTTAGCGCAACTATAGGAAACAAGTTATTGTAAAAATTACAAAACGACTACCTTGACAGCCTTAAACTTCATAAATCATTTTTTTCTTATTTCACAATTAAGTAATTTACATAGCGGTAAAGTTAGTCGTGTCGATCTAACTCGTTTCTTCCAGGGCGCAAATTTTAATTGACACGGAACATAATGGGCGCCTAATTATCGTGTAAAGATTTATTCATAAGTTCATGGTTGTGAAGTTAGCCTTGTCGATGTAAAGTAATGTGCAATAACTTATTTTCTAAAAAGCACAAAATTTTACTTTAACGGCGCACAATGGAGACTAACTGGCACCTAAATACGGCATAATAAAACATTGATCTATGCAGTTTACGGCAGGGAGGTTAACCGTATAACTTGTTTCCTATAAGGGCGCAAAATTGTATTTTACTGGCGCAAAACAACGCATAATTGGCATATAGTTACTGCGTAAGAAAAATTTATTTATTCGGAAATTCACGATTGTAAAGTTGGCCGTACAAATGTAATTTTAAAATAACTTCTTTCCTATATGGGCACAAAATTTCATTTTCAAGGCGAAAAATCACACCTAATTGTGCCTAACTGCTAAGTAAGAAAAAATGATTTATCCAAAAGTTTGCACCTACGTTAATTTTACCACAACTTATTTCCTATTATGGCGCAAAATTTAATTTCAGCACCGCATAATTGGCGCTTTATTATACACAAGCTTAAATTACATTATTCCAAAAAGACACACACATGGAACTATTAGTAGTTTTAGCGTAACGTTACGTCTGTGGAGCTATTCATAAAGTAGATAAATGCATTTTTTTGTGTATTACTGGACGACTAAACAGATTCATGTCTATAACAAATACTGCATGAAGACGTTAAGTTCTCATATAAGGACAGTTGACGGAACATATCTTTTGCTACGCCGCCGTAACCAGAATAAAGAGTGAGCATGAGGTTCAGGTATGTATTGGAAAATGTTACTAAAATGATATAACACCAATGCAAGACAGTACTTTCTATGAGAATGAATTCATTTGCCCCAATTGGAGCTGCTTGTCCTACTTTTACCGGAATATACGACGTCGTAACATGTATAGCATATTGCATCGAACTGTTACTTGGCAAACGGAAGGTAAAACTTCCAAAACGTTTCATTAGGATTAATGTAACTTATATAATCAATAGCGTATGCAAATAAAGGTACTTAATACTTCCGTAATTCACCGGAGGATTAGACAATTTTGCGTATGAGAAGTTGGTTAGCCAGCTCTTTACTCACACTTCGGTATGGTAGTTATTATAGAGAATATAAAGAAACCAATATGAGCACGCGGGAAAGACATGTGCGACACAGCAAAATGTGGTTAGTAAGCAAGTAGGCAAATGGAACAAAACGAAATCAAGCACTTCAAACCATACCCACGAGTAACATTTGAAAGGGTATTCAATATTGGATAGAAAATACTCTTAACAAGAGCAAATCAAAGGTTGTAGCCAATGGAGCCCGCGATAAAGATAATGTAGTGATGTTACTTAATTTAGCCAAATAACATCAGAGTTGACAGCATTTTGCTCTTAACGGTTGATTGTCGCATATAAAGTCCACTGAATAAGCTTGTTTTAGATTAGCAATGTGGAGTGATATTACGGTGAATTTTTCTGTTGCAAACATTACTGTTAATTCTAAGGCTTAGGAAAGCCACTTTAACGATTGGGAAAATAGGCTACTCCGTAGTTTACCATTGCGTGAAACAAATTTGTTATACATACTTCTACATATTAGACTAGACAAGATTATGTTCTAAGTATATAAAATGACTAGCTTTTATATGATACATTCCTTTTTCTAGCTGCTATGAAGCTAGTTCTTGATCTAACCTTTTTCATAATACCGATTTATACTTAGTCTTACAATAGCCATACACCCGTACCCGACAATATAGTTGTATAGAAAGGTCTATCCAAAATTTCGTCTAAAGAAAAGAAGTTTGTAGAAATAGTGGACAAATTAGATGTAGTTAAAACTGATATTAAATCGAATATCTCGTTGATTAGTCGAAGGAAGAAACTTAGCATATATTTGAATCCTAAAAAGCATGGCCAACAATGGATATTCAAGAACCACAGGATGTATCTAAGTCAAGGTGGTAAATAGTTGTGGGGGGTCGATGTTACAGTTACCCGAATCCAGAATGTATATTAGTTTATACAACACATGCAATTTTGATAGTGTTCTACATCCAATTGCTTCTGTAGTATACTACACTAAGTTTCAGAAAGCTATCATGAAAATAATAGTTAATTATAAATGCGTTCTTTAGCTGGAAAAGTGATTAAATGAAAAGCAACGTATTTCATTATATCTCCAAAGGGGAGGGCGGGTTACTAGAGCTTTCCACGCTCTTTCATCCACAACCAGGCATTCCCAGCATGCATATATACATTACGTATATATGCATGGTGGGATTAACGATGGCTGCGGTCAGGATAGGATCAGAAGAAATGGAGTTAGGATTCTGAGGAGGAAACTACTACCCCAGCATTCAATAGCGGTATGTAATTGAGGAAAACCCCCTGAAAAAAAAATGCATACAAGATAGTCGGTAACGGGATCGATCCCATCACCACCCGGACGCTAAGTAGATTGAGTTACCACAGATCCAACCATGAAAAGTGACTAAAAAAATTAATGGGAGTGGAAATTTGATTGGAATAGTGTAGTAAGGGCATTTTCCACTAATTTACGAACAATTGTATTGTTGTATCTGTACAGAAACATGTCATACAAGGCGAGTGTAATCCACTAATTTTGTAACAAAGACTAGAAAACCATCAATAACATTCCATTTGCAATAAATGTGTGCAAAATATCATCTCTCACCCCACGTAGCGACTGCAAAATGCAATTTTGCGTCACTTGCCATGGACAGCAGAAGAAATTACTTGTAGCAGTATGATGAATGGCACTTTGTGCCAATTGTTCAACAACTTTGTATACATAGGTACAAAGCGTCAATCTTGTTTAATTATTAAATTAATAATTATAATTTAATATTAGTCAAGTTGCTTTGGTATGTGTGAATCCTTGCGATATTGCAGGCTCACATTCCATTAATATAAGTAATTTGATTGTAATCTCATGATATTTAGAATTTACATCAGTTCTGCATACATAAAGATAAAATTTAAATCGATTGGGGCTTGAACCTTGATGGCGCAGTTGGTTAGCGCGGTAGTCTAGCAAAGTACAGGTCGTTGGTTCAAATCCTAGTCGAGGTAATCGTTTTATTTATGTATTTACTAAAACTAATAATAATTTTTAATTGCTTAATCATTAATCAATTTAATAAAGTCAAACAGTTAGCAGTAAGAGAAACTATAAGTACAATTAAATAAAGTAGTACAAACGTATTTCACGTCCTCCCATTGTGTATTCAGATTTATTTGTGCTCCGCCGAAAATTGTCAGTCTTGTCCGCTGGCGGCCTCACCCGCCAATTTTTCTTTCGGTCATCAAAGTAGCATTTTGCGTCCTTGGTATACAAATAACTATTTTTTTTTAAATCTATGATAGTATTTTTATGATAGGGGCATTTCAATAATTGACAAAATCAAAAGTTGGATATTATACTAAACTTGTCCAGGATATATACACAAAGATAACACGGTTTAGAAAACAGAAAAGAAAATACTGTGAGAAGTTTAAACGTCTGCGGCAATCTACTGCGCAAAAGTAATACCTTTAATCTTGAGTTGTTCGGCTTAGTAGCTCGTATACTGGTCTGCTAATATATCATGAATAGCTAAACCTGTATTCACGATCATACATCCCTATAGTTTTCCGGAAAATTGGCAAATGCAAACCGTTACAAGCAAAATGTGGTTATAAGCCTCCATAAACATGCGCACGTCTAAGCGAAAGTAAGGTAACAACATGAGTTTTCAAACCTAAGAAGATAGAATGCGGGGACGAGGCAATTACGTCGCGTAACCACAATGTAGATAAGCACAAACACTTTGTCTAGATGGATATAAAGGCATGAAACACCAAAAATTGTAACGTGTAAACGGTAAAAAGAGAAATGTGGTTACGCACCAAATACGCCCACGCAGTAACGTATAAACAGTAAAAACCAAAATGAAGATACGCACCAATTTCTCTCGCGTAACCACTTATAAGCGATTTAATCAAATTTAATTACGAACAGAAATTTTTTTGTCTAGCAGTATGTAAGAGCATGAAATGATTACAAAAAGTTCTAATGTATGAACAGCAATATGTGGATAGGCACCAATTACGCGCAAGTAACCATTTGATAACTTTAAGAACTAGATAATCAATTTAAATGATGAGCACAAAATTTTTATCTAGCAACAATTAAGGGCATGAAATGCGCACGAAGGATTGAGGTGTACAAACCTTAAGAAAACAAAACGTGGTAACGCGCCAATCATATTAAGACCATAATGGTGTTAACATCTCTTGTTTATGAACTAGTGTGTTAGGAATTAGATCATCCCTGAGGATGAATCTTACTTAAAATTCGAAACACACACACACACACACACGCACGCACGCACACACGCACGCACGTACGCACGCACGCACGGACGCACGGACGTACGGACGCACGGACGCACGGACGCACGGACGCACGGACGTACGCACGCACGCACACGCGCACGCGCGCAGCGCACGCGCACACGCGCACACGCGCACGCGCGCAAACGCGCAAACGCGCACACGCACGCCACACGCACGCGCACGCGCACACCGCACACGGCATTCACTTAATCGCAACGCGCACGCACTGCAGCGCGACACGCAAAACACACGCACTACACTCATACACTCACTCACTCACTCACGCATGCACGCAACCACGAGCACGCACGCACGCACGCACGCACGCATGCATGACACGCACGCAGTCACGCATACGCTAAACAAATGAACAATAAGCACGCACAAGCACGCACGCACTTACACTAGCATCATCATTTACATCACACAGCATTTTCGAGCACGTAACGACATCAAATGCACGCACGAAAATTGCACAGAACAGTACAAACGTAACGCACGTACACCCGTAACCACTTCATAAACAATTAATCAATTTAAATGGTGAACGCAAACATGTTGTCTAACGAAAAAGTCCCCAAATATAGTCCTGACAGAAACCATAACTTACAAATAAGATAATCAATTTTAATAATGAGCACATTTTTATCTAATAGCACTTAAATGCATCCAATATGTATGAAAAATTGACATGTGCAAACTTTAATAAGCAAAACGTGTTAACGCAGCAAGTACACCCCCGTAACAGCTTTATAAACAATTAAACCAATTTAATTATGAGCACAACATGTTTAACTGGCACTAGGTAAATTAATCAAATGAACAAGAAAAGTTGTAACGTATCAGCGGTAAAAAATCCTAACAAGAAAATCAATCAAATAAAGCACACAAAATGTATTTGATCACTAAAAGCAACTGTTTATCTGCAAAATTACACGTAATTGACTTGGTAACTAATTATAACAATTTAATTATGATACAACATAATATTTGCAGCAGTAATGAGATCAAATGGAATCACAGAAAAATTGTAACTTATAAACAGTAAAACGCATAGATACGCACTAGTTACGCCCGCATAACCACTATATAAACAATTTAACCAATTTTAATTATGAATACAAAAGGCAATGGACTACGACACCAATTACGTCCTGCGTAATCTAACAATTTATGCACAAAATTTGTCAAGCACAATTCAACCAATTTAACTGATGAGTAATAAGTAGTCATTGTCTTGCAGTACGAACATAACTATCGAAATAGATCATGGAAAGAAAAATCGTAACTTATGAACACTAAAACGCTAAATTTCTATTTGCTCACCAATTACACCCGTGTAACCACTTTATAAGATATTGAAACAAATTTAATTATGAACCCAATATGTTTGTGTCGCAGTGCGTAACAGCATGAAATGATCACGAAAAGTTGCAATATATCAAAAAATCAAACACGATCAATCAATTTAAATGATGAGCAACAATTTTTATGTAGTAATCAACGACATAAAATGTGCAAGAAAATTGACATGGAATACTAACGTAAATTTAATTGCTACCACCCTCGCGTAATTATATGAGCATATTTAACTTTAAATGAGCACAAAACTTTTGTCCAAGAACACATGAACAATTCACGAATATGTGAATTGATAGCAAAATAAACACATATTGCAATTTAAATATGTACACAAATTTCTGTTGTCGCACATAACGTATGAGAATAATACTGAATCACGTAAAAGTTGCAATGTATTGAATACAATAAAATGAGCACAAAACTGTAAGATTTATATAAAGACAATCAATTTAAATGATGAGCATCAATTATTTAGTACCAAATTTCTGTCACTCGTAAGCATCAAATGATCACGAAAACATTTGACATGTATAAACAGAAAGATTTAATAAGCAATAATGTGGAGACGCCCCAATTATTTGTCCACTGTCGTGAACATCAAACTGTGCCTATAATTTTATCAGCAAAACAATCAATCTAAATTGTGAGCACAAAATATTTGTCTATCGGCATGATATGTGCACGATATATTGAGGTGTGCAAACCTTACTAATCCAAATGTGGTAATGAACCAATTACGGCTCCGTATCCACTAACCAAGATAATTAATTTAAATGATGAACACAACATTTTTATCCCGAAGCACATGAGATAATGGATTGAGCACAAACAATTGTAACGTTTAAACAGTGACAAGCAAAACGTGAATACGCACAAACTACGCCCGCGTAACCATTTTTAAATTTATGAACAAGATAACCAAGTTAAATAATGAGCACAAAATTTTTATCTAGTAGCAATTAACGTCATAAAATGTGCAAGAAAAGTTGCGAACCGTAAAATACAAAATATGGTCACGCACTAATTACGCTCGCGTAACTTTATAAGCAATATAATCAATTTGATTGATAAGCTCAACATTTTTAACAGCGTATAAGAACACGACAATTTAAATGTCCAAATCGTAGAAAGCAAGATGTGGATACGAACCAATTACTCTCACGAAACAACTTTATAAACGATTTAATCAAAATTATTATGAAAACAAATTATTTTTCTAGTGGTGCGTAAGAACATGAGATGGTCACAAAAAGCATACGCCCGTATGATCATTTTATAAAGGAAATAAAACTAATTAAAACTATGAACGCAAAATTTTTGTCTAGCAGCTCTTAAGAGCATGAAATGTGAACCAAAAGGTGATGAGCAAACCTTAATAAGCAATATGTGTTAACGCGGCAATCAAGCCTTCGTAACTACTTTATAAATACAAACAATTTAACTGATGAGTAGAAAATGTTTGTCCCGCAGCAGGTACAATTATGAAATGATAACGAAAATCTGTATGGTATAAACAGTAAAAATCAAAATGTGGATACGCATCAGTTACACCTGCGTAACCACGTTATAATCAATTTAATCAAATTTAATTATGAACACAATATTTTTGTCTCGGAGTACGTAACAGCATGGAATGATAACAAAAAGTTGCAATCTATCAAGCAAAATGTGGATATGCAGCAATTACGCCCACATAACCGCATTATAAACCAAATAATCATTTTAAATAGAGAGCAAAATATAGATGTCTAGCAGCACTTAAAAACATGAAATGTGGATGAAACATTGACATGTACAAACCTTAATATACAAAATGTGGTAACGCGTCATTTACGGCCCGATAACCATTTTATAACCAATACAATTAATTCAAATAGTAACCACAAAATTTTCATCTCGTAGCACATACGATCATGCATTGTGTACAAAAAATTGTAACGTCTAAACACTAAAAAGCAATACGAGGATACGCATTAATTATGTCCGCGCAACCGCTTTATAAAGAATCTAATCAATGATCACGAAAATATAAAAGAAAAAATCAGAATATTTAGTACCAACATTTTTCGTACTCCGCTCTCGTTCTCCTCGTCTGCATCCTCGTTCTTCTCTCCGTCCTTGTCTCGCTCTTATCTCACATTCTCTCCTGTCTTCTGTCTCTCTCGTCATCTATCTCGTCATCTGTCTCTTCTCGCTTCTCTGTCCTCCGTTCTCCTGTCTCCGTTCTCTGTCTCTGTCCTCTTCTCTTTCCTCGTCATCTGTCCTCGTCCTCCTTCTCATCGTCCTCGTCTCCTCGTCTCCTCGTCCTCGTCCTCTGTCCTCCTGTCTCGCCTTACTACTCGTCTACTCTCTGTCTACCGTCTCATTCATGTCCTCCCCTCTCGTCTCATCCTTTCCATCATTCATCTGTACTCCAATTCTCTCTCTGTCCTCTCGTCTCAATTACTCACCTTCTACGTCTTACTTCTCCGTCCCTTTCTAAATCTTCATGTCCGACTCTGTTAAGCAATCATGTCTCTCCACTTTTCTGTCCTGTCTCCGTTCTCGCTCTGTCTCCGTCTCTTCTCCCTCCGTCTCTCTCTCTCTCTCCTCTCTCTCTCTCTCTCCCTCTCTCTTCTCTCCTCGTCCTCCGTCTCCTGTCCTCTTCCTCCCTGTCCTCCCTCCTCCTCTCTCGTCTCTCTCGTCTCTCTGTCCTCTCGCTCTCTCTCTCTCTGTCTCTGTCTCCGTCTCCTGTCCTCTGTCTCCTGTCTCCTCGTCCTCTCTCGTCTGTCTCTGCCTCCTCTCTCGTCTCTCGTCTTCTTCGTCTCTCGTCTCCTGTCTCTCCTCGTCCTCCTGTCTCTCTGTCCTCTGTCCTCTGTCTCTCTCGTCTCCTGTCTCCTGTCCTCCGTCTCCTCGTCTCTCTCTCTCGTCTCCTCCTCCTGTCCTCTCTCGTCTCTCCTGTCCTCCTCGTCCTCCTGTCCTCCTCGTCCTCCTGTCCTCCTCGTCCTCCTGTCTCCCGTCTCTCGTCTCTCTGTCTCCTGTCCTCTCGTCTCTCCTCGTCCTCTCGTCTCCTGTCTCTCTCTGTCTCTCCTCGTCCTCTCGTCTATCTCGTCTCTCTCTCTCTTCTCTCCTTCTCTGTCTCTCCTCTCTCTCTCCTCCTCTGTCTCCTCCTCCTCTTCTCTCCTGTCTCTCTCCTGCTCCTGTCTCCTCTCCTGTCTCTCGTCCTCCTGTCTCCTGTCTCTCTCTCTGTCTCTCCTCGTCTCCTGTCTCTCTTCTGTCCTCCTGTCTCTTCCTGTCTCTCTCTCCTCGTCTCCTGCTCTCCTCCTGTCTCTGTCTCTTCTCTGTCCTCCTGTCTCCTGTCTCCTGTCTCTCTGTCTCTCTGTCCTCCTGTCTCTCTGTCCTCGTCTCTGTCCTCCTTGTCTCTCCTGTCTCTCTGTCTCTCTCCTTGTCCTCTCCTGTCTCCTGTCTCTCCTGTCCTCCTGTCCTCTCTGTCTCTCTCTCCTGTCCTCCTGTCTCCTTCTCCTCTCCTCTGTCTCCTGTCCTCCTGTCCCTCCTGTCCTCTGTCCTCTGTCTCTCCTCTGTCTCCTGTCTCTCGTCCTCCTGTCCTCTCTCCCTCCTGTCCTCCTGTCCTCTCTCTCCTGTCTCCTGTCCTCTCCTGTCTCTCTGTCTCTCCTGTCCTCCTCTCCTCTGTCCTCCTGCCTCTCTCTCTGTCCTCCTGTCTCTCTGTCTCTCCTCTCCTGTCTCTGTCCTCCTGTCCTGTCCTCCGTCCTCTGTCCTCCTGTCCTCCTTCTCTCGTCCTCCGTCTCTCCTCTCTCCCTGTCCTCTCGTCTCCTGTCCTCTCCTCTCCTGTCCCTCTCTCTCTCCTGTCCTCCTGTCCTCCGTCCTCCTGTCTCCCCCCCCTCCTCTCTCTCCTCTCCCCTTTCTCCCCTGTCTCTCTGTCCTCTCTCTGTCCTCCTCCTCCTCTCTCGTCCTCCTGTCCTCCTGTCTCCTGTCTCTCTGTCCTCCTGTCCTCCGTCCTCCGTCTCCTGTCCTCTTCTCCTCTCTCCTGTCCTCTCTGTCTCCTGTCCTCCTTCTCTCTCCTCCTGTCCTCTGTCCTCCTGTCCTCCTGTCCTCCTGTCTCTGTCTCCGTCCTCCGCTCTCCTCGTCCTCCTCCCTCGTCTCCTGTCCTCTGTCCTCCTGTCCTCCTGTCCTCTCTGTCTCTCCTGTCTCTCGTCCTCCTGTCCTCCTCGTCCTCCCTGTCCTCCTGTCCTCCTGTCCTCCTCTCCTCCCTCTGTCCTCCTGTCCTCCCGTCCTCTCGTCCTCCTCGTCCTCCTGTCTCTCCTGTCTCTCTGTCCTCCTGTCTCCTCCGTCCTCTGTCCTCTGTCTCCTTCTGTCTCTCCTGTCTCTCGTCTCTGTCTCCTGTCTCCTCTTCTGTCCTCTTCTCTCTCTTCTCCTCGTTCTCTCTCTGCTCCTGTCTCTGTCCTCCCTGTCCTCCTGTCCTCTGTCTCCTGTCCTCTCTCTCCGTCCTGTCTCCTGTCTCTCGTCCTCCTGTCCTCTCGTCCTCCTCGTCCCTCCTGTTCTCCTGTCCTCCTCGTCCTCCTGTCTCTCCTGTCCTCCTGTCCCCTCCTCCCTCCTCGTCCTCCCTCTCCTCCGTCTCCTGTCCTCCTGTCCTCCGTCCTCGTCTCCCCCCCCCCTCTCCCCTCCCCTCCTTCCCCCCTCCTCCTCCCCCCCCCCTCCCCCTTCTCCCCCCCCTCCCCTCCCCCTCCCTCTCCGTCTCTCTCTCTCCTGCTCTCTCGTCTCGTCTCTCGTCTCCTGCCTCTTCTCTCGTCTCTCTCTCTCTCTCTCTCTTCTCGTCTCTCTCTCTTCTCCCTCTTCTCTTCCTCTTCTCTCGTCTCTCGTCTCTCTGTCTCTCTTCTCTGTCCTTCTCTTCCTCTCTCTCTCTTCTCTCTGTCCTCTCTCTCGTCTCTTCTCTCTCTCTCTCCTCTCTCTCTCGTCTCCGTCTCCTGTCTCTTCTCCTGTCTCTCTCTCTCCTCTTCCTCTGTCTCTCGTCCTCTGTCTCTCTCCTCTCTTCCTCGTCTCTCTTTCTCTCTCTCTCTCTCTCCTCGCCTCCTCTCTTCTCTCTCCTCTCTCTCCTCTCTTCGTCTCCTTCCTCTTCTTCCTCTGTCCTCCTCGTCCCTCTCTCTCTCTTCTCTCTCGTCCTCTGTCTCTCTCCTCCTTCCTCCTCTCCTCTCTCCTCTCTCCTCGTCTCTCTCTTTCCTCTCTCTTCTCTCTTCTCTCCTCTTCTCCTTCTCTGTCCTCTCTCCTCTTCTCCCCCCCCCTCCTCCCCTCCTCCCCTCCTCCCTCCCCTCCCCTCCCCCCCCTCCTCTCTCCTCCCTCTCCTCCCCCTCCCCCCCCTCCTCCCCCCCCCCCCTCTCCCCCCCCCTTCTCCCCTCCCCTCTCCTCCCCTCCCTCTCCTTCCCCCCCCTCCTCCCCCTCTCTCCCTCCCTCCCCCCTCCCCTCCTCCCCTCTCCCTCCCCCCCTCTCCCCTCCCCCCCCTCCCCTCTTCTCCTCTCTCCCCTCCCCCTCCTGTCCTCCTGTCCTCCTCGTCCTCCTGTCCTCCTCGTCCTCTCTGTCCTCCTGTCCTCCTGTCCTCCTGTCTCCTCGTCCTCCTGTCCTCCTGTCCTCTGTCCTCTCTGTCCTCTCTCGTCTCTCTCGTCCTCCTGTCCTCTCGTCCTCCTGTCTCTCTCGTCCTCCTGTCTCTCCTGTCCTCCTGTCTCTCGCCTCTCCTCCGTCCTCCTGTCTCCTGTCTCTCTCTCGTCTCCTCCTGTCCTCCTCGTCTCTGTCCTCCTGTCTCTCCTGTCTCCCTTGTCTCCTCCTCCGTCTCCCCCCTGTCCTCCCTCGTCCTCCTGTCCTCCTGTCTCTCCTCTCCGTCCTCCTGTCTCCTGTCTCTCCGTCCTCCTCGTCCTCCTGTCCTCCTCGTCCTCCTGTCTCTCCTCCGTCTCCTGTCTCCTGTCCTCTCTCCTGTCTCCTCGTCTCCTCGTCCTCTCTCTCTCTCTCTCGTCCTCCTCTCTCTCCTGTCTCTCGTCTCCTTCCTCCTGTCTCCTGTCCTCCTGTCCTCCTGTCCTCCGTCTCTCCTCGTCCTCCTGTCCTCCTCGTCCCTCTCTCGTCTCCTGCCTCCTCCGTCCTCCTGTCCTCCTGTCTCTCCCTCTCTCCTGCTCCTCCTCGTCCTCCTGTCCTCCTGTCCTCCTGTCCTCTGCCCTTCTCTCCTGTCCTCCTCGCCTCTCCTCGTCTCTCCGCTCTCTCCCCGTCCTCCTGTCCTCTCTCGTCTCCTCTCTTCCTCTGTCCTCTCTCGTCCTCTCCTCCTCCGTCCTCCTCTCCGTCTCCTGTCTCTCTCTCCGTCCTCTGTCCTCTCTGTCCTCTCCGTCTCCTCCTCCTGTCTCCTGTCTCCGTCCTCCTGTCCTCCCTCCTCCTCGTCCTCCTGTCCTCTGTCCTCCTGTCTCCTCCCTTCCTCTCTGTCCTCCGCTCTGTCCTCCTCGTCTCCTGTCCCTCTCTCTGTCTCCTGTCCTCCTGCCTCCTCGTCTCTCGTCCTCCTGTCCTCCTCGTCCTCGTCTCTCTCTGTCTCTCTGTCCTCCCTCTCGTCTCGTCCTCTCGTCTCTCTCGTCTCTCCCTGCCCTCTGTCCTCCCGTCCTCCTCTCTCCTGTCCTCCTGTCTCTCGTCTCCTGTCTCCTGTCTCTCTCTCGTCCTCCTCCTCGTCCTCCGTCCTCCTGTCCTCCTGTCTCCTCGCTCTCTCCTCGTCCTCCTCCTCTCTCCTGTCCTCCTGTCTCCCTCTCGTCCTCTCCGTCCTCTCCTGTCCCTCTCCGTCCTCTCCCTTCCTCCGTCTCTCTCGTCTCTCCTGTCCTCGTCTCTCCTGTCTCCTCGTCTCCTGTCCTCTCCTCGTCCTCCTGTCCTCTTCCCTGTCTCTGTCTCTCCTGTCCTCCTCTCCTGTCCTCCTGTCCTCCGTCCTCTTCTCTGTCCTCCTGTCTCTCCGTCTCTCCTGTCCTCCTGTCCTCTGTCCTCCGTCTCCTCCTGTCCTCCTGTCTCTCTGTCCTCTCTCTCTCTGTCCTTCCTCCTGTCCTCCTGTCTCTCCTGTCCTCCCTGTCCTCCTCTCTCTCCTCGTCCTCTCTCGTCCTCCGTCCTCTGTCTCTTCCTCTTCCTCCTCGTCCTCTCGTCTCGTCTCTCTCGTCCTCTCTCTGTCTCTCCTGTCTCTCGTCTCCTGTCCTCCTGTCCTCGTCTCCTGTCCTCCCTCTCCCTGTCTCCGTCCTCCTCGTCTCTCCTCTCTCCTCGTCTCTGTCTCGTCTCCTGTCTCCTCTCCTCTCTGTCTCTCCTGTCCTCCTCTCGTCTCTCTCTCTCTCCTCTGTCCTCCTGTCTCCTTCTCCTGTCCTCCTGTCTCCTCGTCTCTCTCTGTCCTCTCTCCTGTCTCTCTCTGTCCTCCTGTCCTCTTCTCCTCGTCTCTCCTGTCCTCCTGTCCTCTCTCGTCCTCCTGTCCTCCGTCCTCTGTCTCTCCTCGTCTCTCCTGTCCTCTCTGTCCTCCTCCTCTGTCTCCGTCTCCGTCTCCTCCTCGTCCTCTCTCGTCCTCCTCCCTCCCGTCTCTCCTCGTCTCTCCTCGTCTCTCGTCTCTCTCGTCTCCTCCTGTCCTCCTGCTCCTTTCTCCTCCGTCCTCGTCCTTCTCCTCGTCTCTCCCTGTCTCCGTCCTCCTGTCTCCTTCCTCGTCCTCCTGTCTCTCCTCTGTCCTCCTGTCTCTCTCTCGTCTCTCGTCCTCCTGTCTCTCCTGTCCTCCTGTCTCCTCGTCTCCTGTCCTCCTGTCCTCTCGTCTCCTCGTCTCCGTCCTCGTCTCTCTCTCCTCCTCGTCTCTCCCTGTCCTCTCTGTCTCTCCGTCTCCTGTCCTCCTCGTCTCTCTCTGTCCTCTCTGTCCCCGTCCTCCTGTCCTCCTGTCTCTCCTCGTCCTCCTGTCCTCCTCGTCCTCTCGTCCTCTCTCCTGTCCTCGTCCTCCGTCCTCTCGTCTCCTCTCCTGTCTCCTCCTGTCCTCCTGTCTCTCCTCTGCTCTCTGCTCTCCTGTCCTCCTGTCTCCTGTCCTCCTGTCCTCTCCTGTCCTCTCCTGTCTCTGTCTCTCCGTCTCCTCCTGTCCTCTCTCGTCTCGTCTCTCTGTCTCTCCTCGTCTCCTCTCTCCTCTCTCCTGTCTCTCCTCTGTCCTCCTGTCCTTCCTGTCCTCCTGTCCTCTCTCTCCTGTCTCTCCGTCTCTCTCTGTCCTCCCTGTCCTCTCTGTCCTCCTCGTCTCTCCTGTCTCTCTGTCCTCCTGTCCTCCGTCCTCCTCGTCCTCGTCTCCTCGTCCTCCTCGTCCTCCTGTCCTCCTTCCTCCTGTCCTCCTGTCCTCCTGTCTCCTGTCCTCCTGTCTCCTTCCTCCTCGCTCTGTCTCCTGTCCTCCTGTCTCTCTCGTCCTCCTGTCCCTCTCTCGTCCCTCGTCCTCTCCTGTCTCTCCTGTCTTCCTCTGTCTCTCTGTCTCTCCTGTCTCTCCTCTCCTCCTGTCCTCCGTCCTCCTGTCTCTCTCGTCTCTCGTCCCCTCGTCCTCTCTGTCCTCCTGTCTCCTGTCTCTGTCTCTCTGTCTCTCCTGTCTCTCCGTCTCTCCTGTCTCTCTCCTGTCTCTCTCTCCGTCTCTGTCTCCTCTCTCTCGCCTCCGTCTCTCCGTCTCTCTCCTGTCTCTCTCTCTCTCGCCTCTCTCTCTGTCTCCTGTCCTCTCTCGTCTCTCTCTCTCTGTCCTCTCTCTCGTCTCTCTCGCCTCTGTCGTCTCTATCGTGTCACTGGTCCCTCTCGTCTCTCTCGTCCCACGTTATAGGTTAGGTCAATACACCTACAATATTAGGTTGGATTAATAATCGCACTGTTTAGGTTAGGTTAGTGCCCACGTGGGGGTTTTGGCCAAACCTAACACCCGTGCTGTATGAAAACTTTACCGTAAAATCAGGATCAAATTCGTTAATGAGTAAATTTCAACCAGTGGCGGGGATTTTTTAAGGGTCAAAATTTGAAAAAGTTGGGAAGGGGGTGAATCTGGCACCATTCTACTTCCGTAGCTACTTTATAAGCAACATAACCAATTTAAATGATGAGTACCATACACTTAAATCATGCATTGGGCACAATAACGTATAAATAGTGAAAATGCAAATGTGGATATGCTCCAACTACACTTGCGTATTATAAGTAATTTAATTATAAACACAATTTTTTTGTCTTGCAGTGCGTAAGAGTATGAAATAATAACGAAGAGTTGCAATGTATGAACAAAAAAGCAAAATGTGGATAGGCACCGATTGTTCACGCGTAACCATTTTATACATAAGATAATCAATATAAACGATGATCACCAAGTATTTGTCTAACAGTACTTTACAAACAATCTAATGAATTTAAATGATAAACACAAAATCTTTGTCTCGCTGCACGTAAGACAATGAAATGAGTAAGAAAAGTTTTAACGTGTAAACAGTAAAAAGCAGAAGGCAGATACGCATTAATTACTCTCGCGTAATATATACATTTATAAATAAGATAAGTAATTTAAATGGCGAATACAAAATATTCGTCGAGCAGCACTTAGTGCATGAAATGTGCGCGAAACATTCCCATGAGCATACCTTAATAATCAAAATGTGGTAACGCACCAATTGAATCTCCGTAATCACTAACTAATATGACTAATATAACTGCTTAACACAACGTTTTTATCTCGAAGCATATCAGATCATGGATTGAGAACAGAAAATTGTAACGTCTAAATAGTGAAAAGTAAAACGTGGATACGCATAAATTACGTCCGCGTAATGATTTTATACTTTTATACAAGATACAATATAATCAATTTAAATGACAAGCACAAAATTTTATCTAGTAGCACTGATGCCTAACACGTGCATGAAAAGTTGACATGTGCGAACCGTAAAAAACAAAATGTGGTCTCGCGACAATTACGCTCGCGTAATTTTATAAGTCACATTATCAATTTGAATGATAAGCACTAATTTTTTTTCTGACGGCATATAAGAACACGAAAAATCGAAATGTGCAACTCGTAGAAAGCAAGATGTGGATAGGTACCAATTACGCTCGCGTAACCATTTTTTAAACGATCACAAATTAAATCCCCCTTAACTACTTTATAACACAAGTTATTTGTCTACTGGTGCGTACGAGCGTCAAATGGTCACAAAAAGTGTCAGTGTACGAACAAAATGAATATAAGGAAATGTGGACAGGTGCCAAATACGCCCGCTCAAAATTTTTATGAAGAAAAGAAAATCAATTTAAATGATGAATGCAAGAAGCACCTAAGAGCACAAGTGCACCGCAATATGTTTTATCGCAACAATTACGCCTAACTACTTTAGAAACAATGTAAAGAAAATGCAGCACGTAAAATCACGAAAAATTGTAATGTATAAACAGTAAAAAATAAAAAGTGGATACGGAACAAATACACCCGCGTATCCACTTAGCAATTTAATCATGAATATAACATTTTTGTCCCGTATTGCGTAACACCATGAAATGGGAACGTAAAGTAGCAATGTATTACCAGTAAAAACCAAAATGTGAATAAACCCGCGTAGTAAAACAAGATAATCTGTTTAAGTGGTAAACACAATGTATTGGGCTAGCAGGAATTAAGAGTATGAAATGTGCGCGAAACGTTGACCTACGCCTTCATAATTAAAAGCCATTTACGCCTCCCTAACCACTTTATAACCAATACAATTAATTTAAATGATAAACAAAAAATCTTTTTCGGGCATCATGAATTGTGTACAAAATCTGTAACGTCTATACAATAAAAAGCAGCATGTGGATACAAATTAATTACTCTTGTGCATTCGCTTTAACCAATGATCAGGAAAAGTAACGTATGAGTAGATAAAGTCAAAATGTGGATAAGCACTAATTACCACCGCGTAACCAATATAACTTTACGAATAAAATAATCAATTTAAATGGTAAGCATAGAACTTTTATATAGCAGCAATTAAGGCCATGACGTGTGCACGAAAAATTGACATCTACAAACCTTAAAAAACAAAATGTGGTTACGCTCCAATTACTCTAGCGTAGATTTATAGGCAATATATTCAATTTAAATGATAAGCGGCAAAATTTTGTCTGATAGCTATAAGACCACGCAAAATTGAAATGTGTAAATAAAAAGCAAAATGTGGATACGCACCAATTATTTTCGCGTAACCTCTTTAATCATTTAATTTATTGTGCAATTTTTTTTGTCCAGCGGTGAGTAAGAATATGAAATGATTACAAAAAGTAGTAATATATGAACAGAAAAGGAAAAGTGTGGATAGGCACCAATTTCGATCGCGCAACTATTTTATGAAACAGAAAACCAATTTGGATGAGAACACAAAATATTTGTCTAGAAGCACTTATGAGCATGATATAAGTGCGAAAAATAGATCTGTGCAAAGCTCAATAATCAAAATGTGTCAAGCCACCTACAACTACATAGCTACTTTATAAGGAGGACAACCAGTTAAATGATCAGTACCAAGTTTTTATCTCGCAGTACGAAAATTATGAAATGAGCACGATAAAGTGTAACGTACAAATAGTAAAAAGTAAAATATGGATAAGCGCTAATTACACTTCCGTAACCGACTTTATTATGAACACAAATTTCTTGTCTCGTAGTGCACTTTATAAACAATATAATAAATTTAAACGATGATCACAAAATCAATGACTTGCTGCACGTAAGTCAGTGAAATGAGTATGAACAACTTTAACGTGTAAACAGTACTCCCGAGTAACCACTTTATAAACAGTTTAATGAAATTTAATTACGAACAAAAAATCGCAATGCGTTAGAACGTGAACTAATCACAAAATATTTGCTTAACAGCACTTAAGAGCATGAAATGTACGCGATACATCGACTTGTGCAAACCTTACTAATCAAAATGTGGTAACGCGCCAATTATGCCCTCGTTACCACTTTATAAGTAATATAATTAATTTAAACGATGAACACAAGATTTTCATCTCGCAGCATCTAAGATTATGACTTGAGCACATACAATGATAACGTATAAAAAAAAAGTAATATGTAGATTTCCATCTGTTACGCCCTCGTAACCACTTTATACACAACTTAATCAATGATCACGAGAAGTTGAAACGTATGAACAGTAAACTGCGATATGGGGATACGCATTAATTAAGCCCGCACAACCATTTTATAAACAATTTAATCAGTTTTAATTATGAACACAAAATTTTGTCTTGCAGTGCGTGCAATGATCACGAAAGTTGCGATGTAGGAACAGACAAAAGCGTAATGTGGATCGGCACAAATTACGCCTGCGTAACCATTTTAAGAACAAAATAACCAATTTAACAAAATATTTATCTAGCAGCACTTAACAGCATAAAATGTGCAAACCTTAAGAATCAAAACGTGGAATCACGCCAATTATCCCCTGGTAATCACTTAACAACGAATATAATTATTTAAATGACCAGCAAAAAGTTTGTAACGTCCAAACAGTAAAAAGATGTGGATACGCTCGCGTAAACACTTTATAAACAATTTAGTTAATTATCAGGAAAATTGGTAATACATGAACAGAAAAAACAAAATGTGGATATGCACGAATTAAGAGCATGAAATTTACACGAAAAATTAACATTTGCAAACTGTAAAAAGCAAAATGTGGTTACGCACCAAGTACGCTTGCGTAACTTTATAACTTTGTCCCACAGTATGTAAGAACGCAAAACATTCAAATCGTAAGAAGCATAACGTGGTTACGCGCAAATTACGCCAATATAATCACTTTATACAAAAAACATAATCAATTTAATTAATGAGCACAAAAATATATCATTTAAAAAGCCAAAAGCTAAGTATTTTAATTATGCTTAATAATGGTGAAAGTTTACATTTTCATGTAGCACAAAGTATTGTTTACCAGCACATAAAAGCCAAATGAGCTCTTAATTTTAGAACAGTATTTTATCAAATCCGCACTTGTATTGATTCAGTGGATGAACCATCTATACTTACCTAACCCCTTAACTATTAAAATTGCTTAAAGCATGATCTAGATCCGAATCTTTCCAACTTTTCCAATATTCTATTGGTAAACCAATAGATTTTAATTAATTTGTCCATACTGAAGCACAATTTCGAAACTACCAAAACGGTCTAATCCGTGTTTCTATAGTTTGATTATATTTTCATTTAATTCATGGGTGCTAATAGCAATAGTTATGTATGTATTACTTATAGAAATCACGATACGCATTTGCATAGGTACGCTCCAGTTACAGCAGTGAATGTAAGCCTTAAAGTGTTACAAATTAATTCAATTGCTTAATTGACCAAGTTATGCTTACAGATGGTTAATTTTAAGAAAGGGCGTAAAGCACTATATATGGAAATTCTTATAAATATATTTTAAAATTATTAAATAAAAAGAATCAGCAAAGTTTTTAAGAATCAGGAACAAATAAGCAGAAGAAGCCAATTACCTACTGAAATTCCTTATATTCGTAAATTTGGTGCGTACAAAGAACGAATAAGACCAATTATCACTAATTTTCAGAGTTTTATGATTATAAATTTTCAATTTTATTTGGTGTGCATTTCAACAAACGGTATGAATTGAAATTATTATTTAATAAACGTATACGAATTGTGATTAAATGTAAATTGCGGATTACGTAATTGTTGTCGCCCTTTAAATATACTGGTACACATTGTGTAAAATATTGTAAATTTCGAATCAAATGCGCAACATTTTTAAATATAACGTATAAAAATATACAAGTATGTGCGTTTTCTAGATTGTCTCAAAGCAAATATATCCTGTAAAATAGGAAAGTAGTCAAGAAAATCCCGTCAAAATTTTTGGTAGGGTAAAAGCCACTCCTAGTTCAAAGGGCGGTCTAAGCACTGTAACGCCTTTGCTACAGTAGCGCAGATATGCGGTCACTCCACTAACTAAAATTCGTTCTCGAACAAGGGCAAATGTTGCGAAGCAACGGATGAAAATTTAAGAAATGTAAGAGATAACACGCGTACAGTATTTCCCTATTTCCAAGTTACGAATTACGAATCCTTAATTTTTAACCCGTTACACCAAAATTAAACAACAGACTCGCTTTTATATTAAGATTTTAAATTAATTAATTAGTTTTTTTGGGAAGGGAATGAACGTCGTTTGAAGTTACGCTTCACTAACTTTTTACGTTTTCGTGAAAAGTTTTAAGGCTTTTACTGTGAAATTAAACTGTGTAAAACCATGGACGTTGCTGTACAGGGGAATGTTAGGTACCTAATATACAAGAACCACTTTCAAGTATAACCCCGTTTCATTCACAGTCCAGGTGTGCAAAAATCTGTATATTTCTTGCAAGACCAATGGGAGTGTGACCGGATTAGAAGCTTTTTATTGTAGTCTTTACGGTTACAAACGCGAAGGGTTGCTGTAATACAGATTCCATTGTTCATGTAGGGGTCCTCACGTGCGTTTTTCAAGGGTGAAACTACACACAGGAATTTTGCTATTCTGATTAAGTCGAAGTTGAAAATTGTCATAAACAGATAGAATTTTGAAAATTTTTTTATGGTAACGATAAAGAAAGTAAAATTTATCGTTATGGTTGGTATAAAAAATGTATTTCGTTATATAAAGCTGTCGTCAACAGTTTTCACCTTTTATATGTGGCATATTTCACATGGCCTCCTGCGATAAGACGCACGTACAAAGTGGCACGGCGCTCCGTCCGCGTCCGTATGGCCCAAGCGACTTCCGGCTCGGCTAGAGCTTTAACAATGGCCGCTGACAACAATAGGCCGCACTCACTGCTTCCATCGATTACCAATACCGCCAACTTCAAGCAGAACACCCTTTACGCTTGTTATACTAAAGGGCAGTATACATTTTCACTTCTCACACATACTTAATTAATTTTACTACATTATGAATTATCCCTCATTACTCGAAATCTCACCATTCACGTTCTAGAAATCAAATTCTTTCTATATAATTAGGCCATTATTATTTAAATCCGGAAGAGCATCATAATGTGTAATTGAACTAGTTTAGTGGATCATTATAGCTGAACCACTTTAGACTAAACTCAATCACACAGGCATAGAAATCCTAGAAAGCTCAGTATTCAAACGAAAGCTCCTTTTTACTATTCGAATGCACGACTATTGACAAAGAGCGAAAACATTTTAAACTCAGTTAAAATTTTAATAATCACAATAAATACACACCGATGACTACAAAACATAATGTGACTGTAAATAGACGATTTATTAAAAAAAATGTCGTTTATCCCGTTTTAGGTTACAATAATTCAGGTTTATATGGACATTGAAAGTTTCTACAATCTATATTTGCCATACTTAATGCTGTAGTTATTGTAAGGGTCAAAACGCCCCTAACACACCAAACTGATCACAATCATATTGCAATAACACAAAATTACTAACTTCGATTTATTTAAACACTAAATAAACTAACACAAAATAGTAGAGCCAATTAAATCCCCAATGTAGCCAATCAAATTTTCCACACATGTACCCGAAAAACAAATGCGTAATGATATTCTTCATTCAAACCAAACAAATTACAAGCAAGGACAACTGTACATTTCATCCACAATACGTATAAGGTGGATGGAAAAGTGTCCGACGTCTCCGTCTTTATCCATGTGTATTTTGATTTTGTTCTGTAATCAATACTTTCATATGAATCAGCACTTTTGATTGATATTTTTCGTGATCAAAGGTTACAGAAGAGTTAGAGAGTCCTAAGAACACTACGATTCCAGAACACGTTTCGGTCGGAATAGAACAGTTATTGTTCTTGCAGCTAAATCTCGATAAATGCGGACCAATCACCCGTTTCCTTATTTGACAACTTCGTAGTTAGGTATAAAAATCTAAAACCTACGGTATAATAGGAAAAAACATAAACAAAACAACTGTAACCTAACAGAAAAAAAATTGCATGAGCCGGGAATCGAACCTGCCTCAACCACTTGTCAGGCGACCATTGTACCACTAGACCAACCGTTGAAACTATTATTTAAACCATGTATAGGAATGCAATTTCCGTTGAAAATGAAACAAAGTACAGTGTTGTTTTTTACGGATTCGTTGCATCAATGTAAAAGTATAAAGACAAGTACTTAATTCAGTTACCTTGCTAGAGGTTTTATATATCATTACGATACCAGAACGCGTTTCCCAATTTACTAGCGTAAATCGGTCGGAGTAGAACTGCGAGTAATTTATCATAAATCTGTTTAGATGATATATACAAACTAGTGTTATTTACTTGTTCATTGAATTAATTTAAACTATAAAAAAAAGTACTTAATGCAGGTACCTTGTTAGAGACTTTCTAGAACATTATGATACCTACACAAATCAGTCAGACTAAAACTGTTTTTTAATTTATTCATATTTCTGTTCAGATGAAATGAATAAAGTACAGTGTAGTTTTTTACTTATTCATTAAATGAATTTAAAAGTATAAAAATAAGATGATACCTTGCTAGAGGCTTTATGGAACATTAAGATGTTAGAATTAGATAACATAAATCGGTCGAGGTAGAACTGTTACTAATTTATTCATACGGTATTCGCCAAAACATCAGTGAAACATCCACACGCGTGTTGAGCCTAGTATACGAAGATACCGATTTATTGAAAAATGTATGGTTTTAAGACGAAAGTCATGTTCACCTAAATGGCACCATCAATAGACAAACAACTCGATTTCTTGGATTTGAATGCCCTGACTTCATTGCAGAAAAACCACTTCACAGAGCTCGAGTTATCATTTAGTGTGCAGTATCGGGGCACGGTATAATAGGTCCTGATTTTGTTGAGGTCGAGAATCAACGTACAGTTACTGTTAATCAAGAGCGTTACAGGCAGAACATCATCATAGGTACCTTCTGTGAGAAATTTAAGAAACTTTTACCGCGCACAAACTTTACAGTTGAACAGGCAATGGTTTCAATAGGATGCCACCACAACCCACAAAGCCAGACGCTCATTAGAACTTCTCTGCAGAATTTTGGAAACATAATAATTTCTCGTGGAACGGATTTCGATTACCCTTCACATTCACCTGAGCTTACGCCACCTGATGCATCCATTTGGGGTATGATGAAAGGACAGTATTGCACTCTGATGAAGCACCAATGGATATTGCAGAACTACGGCAAACAACAATAATTTATTTACAACAACTGCATCAACCATTATTTATGATTTTATGAATATGTTCAATGATCTTCAAAATCGCTATGAAAATGTTTACGCCCTATTGGTACTCATTTTGAACATGTAAATAGCAAAAATTGATAAACTTGTTTTCAGTACTGTATATTTTGGCGAATACTGTATTTATGTTCAGATGAAATATACAAAGTACAGTGTTGTTTTTACTTATTTATAAAATCTTTTTAAAAGTAAAAATGTAAGTCCTTAATGTAGGTGCTTTGATATAAACTTTATAGACTATTTCGATACAACAACGCGTTTCTCCGTTGCGACCGGAATATGACTGCTATTCATTTATCATATCTCTGTTCAGATGAAATGTACAAACTACAGTGTTGTCTTTTACTTAATGTAGATAGTTCGTTAGATACTTTATAGAAAATTACGGTACCAAAACGCATTACGAGACAGCGGAAATCAGTCTGAGTAGAACTGTTATCAATTTATCCATAATTCCGTTCCGATGAAACGTAAAAAATACAGTGTCGATTTTTAATTATTCATTGAATCAAAAATTATTATTAATTTTATTAAAAACATAAATAAAAAGTTTACCTCGAGTAGAATTTGAACCTACGACCTGTACTTTGCTAGAGTACCGCGCTAACCAACTGCGTCATCAAGGTTCAAGCCCCAATCAATGTAAATTTTGTCTTTGTGTATGTAGAACTGATGTAAATTCTAAATATCATGAGATTACAATCAAATTACTTATATTAATGGAATGTGAGCCTGCAATATCGCAAGGATTCACACATACCAAAGCAACTTGACTAATATTAAATTAGTATAAATAAGTTTTTACAACTTGAACCTTGATGGCGCAGTTGGTTAGCGCGGTACGCTAGTAAAGTACAGGTCGTAGGTTCAAATCCTACTCGAGGTAAACTTTTTATTTATGTATTTAATAAGATTAATAACAATTTTTAATTACATATTTACCTTTGAACTTATTCGTTCATAACAAAAACTTATAGTAATTTAATGTTAGTCAAGTTGCTTTGGTATGTGTGAATCCTTGCGATATTGCAGGCTTACATTCCATTAATATAAGTAATTTGATTGTAATCTCATTATATTTAGAATTTACATCAGTTCTACATACATAAAGACAAAATTTACATCGATTGTGGCTTGAACCTTGATGGCGCAGTTGGTTAGCGCGGTACTCTAGCAAAGTTCAAGTCGTAGGTTCAAATCATACTGGAGGTAAACTTTTTATTTATGTATTTAATAAAATTAATAATAATTTTTAATTACATATTTACCTTTGAACTTATTCGTTCATAACAAAAACTTATAATAATGGAATAAATTTAAAAGTTTAAATATAAAAATTTAATATAGGTACCTTGCTAGAGGCTTTACAGAACATAAAGAATTCAGAACGAGTTTCCCCGTTACAAGACAGCGTAAACCGGTCGGAGTAGAACTGTAATTAACTTATTCGTGTTTATTTTCACATCAAATGTACAAAATACAATGTTGTTTCTACTGATTCATTAAATCAATTTAAAACGATAAAAATAAGTGCGTAATGTAGGCCTTGATAGAAACTTTATAGAACGTTGCGGTACAAGCTAGCGTCAATCGGTCGGAGTGGAACTGTAATTAATAATATTCATATTTCCATGCAAATGAAATATACAAAGAACTGTGTTGTTTTTTACTTATTCATTGCATCAATTTAAAAGTATACAAATAAGCAGTTAATGTAATTACCTTGCTAAAGGCTTTATAGAACATTGCGGTATCAGAATGCGTTTCCACTGAACCTGATGTTCTATTACGAGATTTATCTACTATTGGACATAATTATGAGGAGGGCTGAAATCAATGGATACAAAGATACAATAATAAACGTTATAATGCAAATGAGATACCGAAACGCTTGTTTTCTCAAAGGAGTATTAATACAGAGTATGCTTCAGCGATTAAACGAACACTGGATACAACAACTTCCTGCATTAAATCGCTTAAGAATTTGGATAATAACACAGACTCCTGGGATGTACTGATCAATTATTTAGTGATATCCAAACTTGACTTCGAGTCCCGAAGACAGTGGGAAATTGAGGTTTGTCAAGTTGGTTTTGAAGATTTGCCTACATGGGAGCAGTTATTTAATTTCTTAGATGAGATTCCGAGCATTGGATATGATAAATGGAGTAAAAATCAGTACAAAATCTGCTCAAAATCATACAATTAAACAAGTATCTAAGCAAAAGCCATTTCACTCAACTGTTTTAGTAGAACATAAGGAATGCAGTAAATTAGTATGCACGTACTATTCGACCAAACATTTATTATACCAATGCAAACAGATTGGTAGGAAGTCCCCCGAAGAGAGAAGTGGGTTTGTGCAATCCAAAGGACATTTCTTGAATTGTTTGTCTCCCAAACACAATGTAAGAGGCTGACACTCAGCAGATGGCTATTCACAATTCATGCGTGTATTAATAGATTAGGGTTCTAAAGCGTCATTTATTAGTGAGAGCACCGTACCATCTTTAGGTCTTTAATGGATTAATATCCGAAGTAGGGGGCGGTCAGTCTAGGACCAAGAGTATTGGTTGTTTTTGATTTAGAATCACTTCATGGTTCAGAGTTTTCTATTAGAGTGAATGCCTTTGTTTTAGGTGCACTAACATTGTTTCTTCCTTCTAGTAAGATATCCATTATGAATTGGCCCGTTCAGTTCAGTTCACAGTGAGATTATGCTGAACGGATTAGTGAGATATCCATCGAAAATTGGCCCCATTGCGCAACACACCAAATTAGGATGGATCTTGTCCGTACGTGTGACACTACAAGAGCTAGCCAATCGCAGGCGGATAAATCTGCATCTTCAAGTAAAGGAAACAGAAAGAGAGTCAGGCACGTTAGGAAAACCACTAACAAAGGAAGAGATTAATTGTGAGCAAATTTATGAAGACACTACAGTGAGAAATGATGAAATTCGTTACGTGGTAAGGCTACCATTTAAGAAATCCTGAAGTTAAATATGGGAAATCTAAAGAGATAACATACCGAAGATATCAGCTGCTAGAAAGAAGATTAAGGAGAAACCTATCACTGAAAAAGTAATGCGGAAACGTAATTGAAGACTACTTTGAGCAAAATCACACGAAGAAGATAGAAAACAGAGAAGAGATTGAAAACCCGCTTGCAGCTTATCTTCCACACCAGGCCGTAGTTAGGGAAGAAACCACAAAGGTGAGAGTGGTTTTTGGTGCTGCTTCGTGTAAGGGGGTTAATAACGATTCATTAATCGACCCACTTTTAATAGGCCTATAATTACAACAGGACTTACGACACATTCTAATGAGGTGGAGACTACATTCGTGCTGTATCGTAGAGGATCATAAACAAATGTATGGTCAAGTTTTAGTAAATGAGTACGACACAGACTTTCAGAGAACCTTATGGCGCCAGAAGCCTGAAGGGTCATTGAACATTTTCCATTATTGTGCCTTACTTTTGGAAATCCTTCCAACAAGTAGCAAAAGATTAACAAGAGAAATACCCAGAAGCTGCAAGAATTTCGTCAACAGAACGCTATATGGATGATTTGTTAACCGGGTGCCACACAGAGACAGTTGCGATTGAAATATACGAGCAAACAAAGTTGATGGATAATGGTGGATTCCAATCCCAGAAATGGTGCAGTAGCTGACCTAAGCTGCTAGATCATATTGAAAGAGACAAACAGAGAATCGATCAGTTTTTATTTTTAAAGCTAACAATATGATGAAGGTTCTGGGAATAACCTGGAATAAAGTATCTGACAACTTCAAATACTTCTACAACTTACCAGAGTAAGACAATACAACTATAAAACGAAAGGTGTTGCCAGATATAACCAGACTCTATGACCACTTGAGTTGGACCGCACCCACTATTATAATCGCCAAATTCTTTATCCAAAGATTGTGGCAGTCTGGATTGACCTGGGATGATGATCTCACTCGAGAGTTGCTGAATGAGTAGGATGAATTCGGATCTTCATTAAATGAGGTTAACAAGATTAATATTCCAGTCCTGAAATGCAATGTAGCTAAAAATATTTCTATAAGACTGTTGACTGCAAAAACTGAGGGGGCGCCAATCGAAAAGGACATCTCGATCCCTCGAATGGAACTTTATGCGGCAGTGCTGCCAGCAAAATTGATTTATGAGGTTTTACAAATCATGCAGGTTCCAAATACAAACTTATACGTATGATCAGATACAACAGTGGTCCTTGCTTGGTTAAGAGGAGAACCAAGTCTATGGGCAACATTCGTGAACAACAGCCTGTCCAAGATACTGAATGTATTAGATCGTGATCAATGGAACCATATAAAAACGGATCAGAATCCAGCAGATTGTGCTTCGAGAGGTATGCCTATCACAGAGCTTAGTATTCATAATATGTGGTGGGATGGTCCAAATTTTATACGTCATCCAAATGAGTGTAAGGTTGACCAAGGTTACGTAACAAACGACGAAGAGAGGCCCAAGAAAACTGTAGCTGCTGTAGTTCAAATTAAGGAAGAATCTATATGGGCAAGATTTTCTAGTCTCTCTAAGTTATTACGAGTTTCGTCATATTGTAGGAAATTTTTAAAACCTAATATACCAAAAGGAGAAAGAGTTATTAATAAAATAGTATCAATAGAGGAGAGTAAAGTAGTTTTACAAATTTGTATAAAAAAGACACAAGAGTTACACTTTAAAGAGAAATTAAAGTAGCTCTCATGGAGAAGTACTCAAAAGAAGCGTCCTTCATGCCTTTAATTCAATTTACTGGATGTAAATGGCACTTTAAGAGTAAATGACCGAATAAATCAAGGCCAAGAAGATTTTGCGAAGAAGCATCCAGTGATTTTAGCTAGTGATAGTCATATCACTAAGCTAATAATGCTTGACACCCCTATCAAAACTCTTCATGGCGGACTTCGTGCCAGGGAACGTGTTAAGAAGTATTCCAGAGGGTGCACTAGGCATTCTCGTCAAAATAACCACCAACTTTCACAATGTAGATTGGTTCCCGACAAACTTTTTCGTAAAACAGGAGTGAATTTTACCGGCCACGTTAATCTTCGATTTTCCCCTGACCGTGGTGCAAAATCATTCAATAGATACATCTGTGTGTATATTTGCACGATAACCGCAACTGGATTTATTGCTGCGTTCCGGAGATTCGTAGCCCGAAGAGGATATTGTGAGTACAACGGTATAAACTTCATAAGAGCAGAGAAGGATTTGGAGAGAGATGTTAATCCATGCTAAGTCACAGCTATCCAACGAAATTTTTTAATTGCTAGCAAACGAAGGTACGTCGTGGCATTTCATACCACCCCACACCCCGAACTTTGGAGGTTTATGAGAAGCAGGTGTCCATTCAACTAAGGCACACATAAAACGGGTAATTGGAGACACGACACTTACTTTCGAAGAGCTCTCAACAGTACTGGTTCAGGTAAAAGCGTGTCTAAATTCTCGTCCTCTCTCATATTTAAGTGACAATCCAAACTACCAACTGCCTCTCACTCCAGGTCATTTTCTAGTAGGTGAGCCCTTAGTTACCGTTCCAGTCGAGAACTATGCTGAGACATCAATTTCCAGCCTTAATCGATGGAATCTTACTCATATGATGCTTAATGATCTCTGGCATAAGTGGTCAGATGAATATGTAGTGAACTTAAATCAAAGGTTTAAATTCACAACCAAAAGTTTAAAGTCCGAAGTTGATGATGTGGTTATTGTTAGGGACATAACATTCCACCTGCATTATCAAAAGCAAAAAATGGTATTTCATAAAAGGCCTTGTAATAAATTATGTGTACTACCTAAACGTGAAAATTAATAAATGATGCTAATTTACTTAAATGTTATTTGGACTGCAACCAAGCACCACTCAGTTCTTAAAATAAGCTTTCACGGTGGGCGGAGATGTTGTTTGGATAACGTCTATATTTGTTTGTGCCTTTTGTTGCTTTAGTCTTTATCTTTGTAAAAAGAACGAAGTTCTTTGGTGGGTGGGATGTTAATGACGTATGGTTACAAAAAAAATAATAGTTTAAGTTAATTTAGTATCAGGCGTTTTCACTATCTGGCGTAAGTTTAAAAAAAATGAATGTGACACTTGAGTAAGAAAAGACCGTGAAATACGCTAATAGTACGTGCAATAAACAAAGGACATGTAATTAAGATCAAATAATTAAGAAAATTTCAGTTATATTTTTTTGCAACTGGCCTCTAAAGGAGATACACCCATCCAATTGCGGCTCCTGGTAAGCAGTTTTTGTTTGGTTGTTCCCGAATCCTTCAAGGTAGAAAGATAAAAATTGGTGGGTTTTCTAGTTCTAGACTTTTCAAGTTTAAAAAGATGAAATATGAATTTCATGCAAATTCAGGGGAATACGTTAAACTGGCATATGGGGGATAATTTTCTCTCTAATTTTTCGGAATATCCTTTTTCACAGGTTTTGATATAAAATTATGAAAATTCAGGTTTTTTGAATAAAAAAGATCATCTCTATAAGTTTCGATAGGTTGCACCGTTTTCGAGTAAAACAGCCTTTTCGTGGAAATGGAATTTCAAGGATGAAAGTAATCGAAGCGTTGTAAGGAATAAAGCAACCCGCAGTTGTCATTTAGATTGAATTGATTAAATACAGTATGAATTCTTAAAATATGCCTTAAGACCAGTTTTTGATACGAAGTTATGAATTCGTAATTTCATATGAAAGAGAACCAAAAAATCAGAATTTGCTTTCAAGTACAAACAAAAACAAGTAGTAAAACGATACACTCAATCATGCTTATTTTTCAAAATACTAACTTGCCCTACTATTGTTTTTCCAAAATTTGGTAAAAGGCATCTTCAATTATTTGACGCAAACCTTTCCCGGCATCCCACGACTGCGAATAAACGATATCTTTATTTGGCCCCAGACAGTGAAATCCAAGGGATTCAAATCAGGTGATGGGGCGGGCCAAATATGAGCACGTCATTTGCTCAACCGATCCATCGTTATGGAAAATTTTCTGTGGGACACGTTCGACATTGGTGACCAAAATGTGGAGTCTTGTAGTTATCAATTCCGTTCAAGTTACCATCGCGAATATCGCAACCTGGAAAAGTGTTGCCTAATGTAGTAGCCCGCCTAGACTATTGTGAAGGAATATTGACAGTGGGCGAATTTTCTGGCTTGGGAATTTTTTTAAGTATTCATTGCGTATGTTAAAGACTCCGCTTCTAGTAAACGTAGCCTTCCTCGTCGTAATTATTATATACATTCATTCACAAAACAACCTTGGTGCTTGGTGCAATATCTCTAGGTGAAAGATACTGAACTACTGAATGCTACATATTGGTTTTGAATGCTAGTCGCCTGGTACTAATTTTCGGGTTCTCTTCCAGGATGTTCCAAACACGTTTTTTTTTAAATAATTGTGGTTATGAACAAGCTAATTTAGATCTACCGTGCTATAGCGATCAGGAGTACTTATGAAGATGGAATTGGTAAGAGGTTCCTACGAACGGCTACCTTAAATTTTTTCATACCATTCACGAGAGAAAATCAGGAACAAGGGACACCATTCCAGAGTTTAGAAGTCGTATAGAAGAATGTACATTACCCCCGTTTTGGTACGACAAGTTGAGACCTATATTGCATATTGATTATGTGAATTAGCGAACCGAGTATTACTGGCAAAGATGACACGAGATGGTATCAAAGAATATAGTTCAGTAGCGCAATAATACGTAGATTACAAAGAAAAAGCTGAAATGGTTCTTCTATGCTCCAAGGACTGTACGTCAGAAGTTAAGGACGGGTCACTTATAAGCCCAATTGCTCCTTTTTGAATGCGATCAACGATATCGGAAGCGTATTGGAGAACACCTACGCAGAGGTGAAAATTATATTCTAGATGAGTTTCAATTTGGGCATTATACAGCAGAAAGAGTTGTCAGGAATAGATCTGTACATAGAGTCAATTTTACGAGGAGCTGCCTTGGAAGCAGACAGCAGATGTTCAATCCATGATAGAGTTGAAGATTCAGTCATTCCCAACATAGTAAGAGAGCCTGAAAACTTAAGGTCTGAGCCATTAATGCTTAGGTACTACTAGAACTTATCTATGTTTTTGCCGGATTAGCATTAAATTTCATTAGACTGTTACTTACCATTCAATGAATGTCTTTATTGCTTGAAATATTGATTTCAGCTTTACGGCCTTAATTTGAGATAGAAGATGAATTACCATTATGAGTAGACATAATCTAGTGAGTTTGATGTAAGAAACGGATCTAGAAGATGTGTAGCATGGTTAGGGTTATCAGGAATTCTTGTGGGTTTAGAAATCATTTGCGTGACATCACATGAAATAGCAAATGTTTTTGCATTATGACAAGCAGGATTGGTAGAGATGAATATGGGAGCCAATTAAAATAATGAACATTGAAATCTGCCAAGATTGAGATATCCCACGATGGAAACTGAAACAAAAGGTAGTCAACTTTCAAACTAAGGTAATCGAAGAAGTCTCACAAGTTACTGTCATTAGACACCTATAAATACATTAGAATAATTTCACAAATTTAGGACAAGAATTTTTAAACTCGATCACGTTGAGTTTTTTATTCTCCAATGAAGAAGTCGGGTGAATCGGAGCTTTCAGAGGAGACTCGTGTTTCCGGTACAAACAAAATGTCAGTTTGCAATTATTCAAGAAGTTGATGAACAGCATTAAGATTAGACCTGATACCGCGGATGTTGCAATAATGGATCAGATAGTGAATACCTTCGATGACTGAAGTGGCTTGGGTCCTACCCTCCCGGATATCCGAACGGGGTAGTATTTTACGTCCGGAATTTATTTATTAGTAAGAGGGTCTTTTTCATTCAAAAAAAGGATATTCAAAAAAGTTAGGGGTAAAAGTATCCCCCCCCCCCTCCAACTTATTGTACTTCCCGACCGAATTTGCATGAAATTAAAATGTCATCTACTTAGGTATAAAAAGTCCAGAAAACCCATCAATTTTAAATCTTTCTATCTTGAAGGGTTCGGAAGCATTCAAATAAAAAGCAATTGACAGGAACCCCAGTCTAGAGGGTGTATCTTCTTTAGGGGCCAGTTTACAAAAAATGATACTGAGGTTCTCTATTTACCATAATTGGCACATATTTTAGAAACGCCTTGTATATAATATAGTAAGATTTTGTCAGAAGAAGGGGAAATATTATAATTCTTTGACTTGTAAATGAAAATAGAAGCTTATCATTTTTGAACTAGTTTTGATTCAATAGTGAACGGTATACGTAAATGATCTTGCAATAAGAGTTTTAACATTAAAAAACAAAGCTTAAGACGTTTTATCCATGCAAATTTGGACATTTGATATTATCCCATAAGTTTCAAAATGAAGCTTCCACAAGAGAATGTCCCTTTGTACAAGATATCGAAACAAGAAAAAAGATTCAGATTTAAACATTTCTGTTCGTATACATGACGTTATAAAACTATTTATCGTCACTGGTTTAAACGTAAGAGTATCTCACAAGGTCCAGGTGGCTCGATTTGATTATGATGCAAATTAAACCCCAGGTGTTCTATCATGGGGGGTGGGGTGTGCGTGTATATACCACAGGGATTTATGAAGCCCCTTGATCTACTAACGCGTTAAACTTAACGTGACTATTATTAATGTTAAAACCCAAATAAAAATATTAAAACAAACAAGGAGCGAGTACAAACCATACATAAATTATCACTTTTATTTGTTGATTTTAGATGAATGAAGAAGATAATATCTATAAAGTTATATTCCTTTTTGGATTCATTCATAAAACTGACAATGGCATGATTATGTAAAGCCTATTCAGAAGTGAAGTAATTTTACACTTATTTATTATTAACTGGTAATACCAAAGATAATAGTGTACATGTACATAGATGGTGTTGGTCCTCGACCATTGTATGATGGATTAACTGTAGGTACTCTAAGTAAAACCGTGCAATCACAATTAAGTACGATCACTTCATGACTTTCACTCATACATAAACACTTACAACTAACCTAAAATTCTAATATTATTTTTATTGGTAAAGGACTAAATTTAATGATCCAAAGTAAAACGAAAGTACTTGAGATGTCCCAGCTGTGCATGTCAAGACACTTAGGTCGCGGGTTAACATGGTGTTCGCGGAAGAATCGTGCCGTCTCATATCCTTACCGCATTAGTTCATTCATGTTAAGGCCAGACTTCTGCTAACCACCCATCGAGTCCTTACATGTGTTTGTCTGCATTCTTAAATACGGATTAGCCTTCGAATAAGTATTAATAAACATGTTTACCGATAATTCGTTTTATTTCAGTTGACATTCTCTCTAGTTAATTACCTTAAGCACCTTCTACATTTTACAGTCGTCACTTCCCAAATTAAAGACAATCTTTGTTTTCCATAAAAGCATATTAAGTAAGTAGATAAAATTATGAGTGGTATCAGGTTTAGTCTGTATTGTATGAATACTATGATATCGTATATCAGGACAACCCTGATAAAGCAAGAGATAATCATTACCTTGTGCGTTCAAAACCATAGATTCCTTCTGCAACCGCAATGATCATAGGGTGATATCATTGGATTCTAATGTAAAGGTACGTCACTCGCTTGGCTGCGTAACTAAACGGTGATTCTCAAACAGTTATGTATTTCATTCACGTTTTGTTTTAATACGCGTAGTTCATATATTGTAACTGTGACGATACCTAAATTGATCAATAAGTGTGCGAGTGTATGTTACTTCTGTCACAGTTTTGTGTGTCAAGTCAATTACAATAAACTATGTAGAATGAGACACTGTTGATTGATCTGTAGGGAAGCCACAAGTTACGAAAGTCCAGTAATTAATTAATTGGCGAGACTGTATATATTATTTTAGTTTAAGGTCTATATTTTTAGGTGTTTGGAGATAGCCGAGTTATTTTCAAATACAGTAATATACAATTAACGCTAATTTAGCGCAGTTTTACACCTTTGGAAATAAAATTTGGTCTCTATTATTTTTCAGTAGAGCAGGTAATGATATTCCCATTTAGCAACATGACAAGAAGTCAATTTAACGCCATCCAGTGCTTAAATACTTAAGTAACACATATGATTATTAAGTCTCATATTGAATTAATAATTCCTTGAGAAAATGCTAAAAGTCATCGCAAAGAGTACAAATTTGCAAATTTTAAGGCCCTATAAGCACCTTAACGGGGAGAAGTAATGGAGTATCGTAATGGTGTAGGAGCAAGCACGTAAGACATGAGGCGGTAAATAAAAGGACAAGAATGAGGATGGTGCCGAAGTGTGACGTCATCATAGCTCATAATAAATAGGTATTTTATAAATGGTTTAAATATCACTTTCAATGTCTAGAGCGCTGGTGGTGTAGTGGTAGGAGCCCTCTTCCACGCTTTTGTTGCGGGTTCGATTCCCGACTCGTGCACGTTTTTTATCTTATAGGACCCGTACACGTTCAATATCATTGAATCAATATTATTGATTCAATAATATTGTCAAACCAGACGAAAGTGTACATTTTTATAGTTGCCGTACACGGTCAATATTATTGACAATATCATTTTATAAATCTGAGTAGGTTAGTTCTACAATGGATACCAAGAAGAAAGCATGTGTCGCGATTATTTTACATTTTATTTTGGAAAAATGGTTAAAGCGCGAAAAATGGGTGAAGAAATGGTTGTTGAAACGTGAAAAATACACTCCCTTACGGTTATTGCATGAAATATCGCTGAGTGACTCCGTTGACTACTGTAGTAGACGGGCACCTTCCGCCATCTTGAATTTTCTGGGGAAAATACGCTCACGTGGGGGACCGTATTTTCCACCCCTATGGTTTCTTTTCAGAGGCCTTTTTCAACCCTAATTATTTTTTACACACCCACGTGTGAGACTATATTTTCAACCTTTATTTTATGGTTTCTTTTCGGAGGCCTTTTTCAACCCTAATGATTTTTTATACGCCCACGTTTTTCTACCCCTACGGTTTCTTTTCGAGGGTCAATACTTGATAGAATTTTTAACCTTAATTACCGCCTCTTTGGCAGCAATTTTTGTACTCGTTCACGTGACGGGCAGATGTAGGTCTTGGGCTAGGTCTTGGGGCTGGGGGGTGAGCCTGGGTTTGGTCTTGGGCTAGGGCTGGACCTGGAGCTGGTCATGGGGGTTTGGTCTTGGACTTGGGGCTGGACCTGGAATTGGTCTTAGGATGATTTTTGATGGTCAGCTTTAACCCTAATTAAGGTCCTTTTGGTTGTATTAAGAGCAGTACCCCTGGAGGTTAGGCAGACGCACACGCATATAATGTTGGAAATTGCATAATTACCCTAATAAAATATTATTATTAAAATTATCGATCTTATTGTTTTAAAATGGTCATATGCTATTGGGTACGTTCGGATGATCTTTTACCTATACGAGAAATTTATTTATACATTGTATTTCTAATAAGGAGGTTCTTGTAAGACAGCACTTGTGTTAGGGGAATTTGAATGACAGTAAAATTTAATTATAGAACACCTATTTATATTGTAAATGTCATAATTAAAAAACCTCAGTGAGTTATAAAAAAAGATTACTGACATTCAGGTTATTCTCTAATTAAACAAAAATTTGTTATTAAGTTAATTAATTACATAACAGTTATTACAATATCGTTTTTTAAACGAATATTAAAACATAGTTTTACCTGCATTGATTGCATTGAAATATGTTTCATATCCATCCGACCGTTAAAATGTTTGTATATCGTACGCCTTAATATTTTTTTAAAGAAACTTGTTACGAATAGCTTAGATGTATTTTATAACTGTAATTAAAAATCTGTACAAGTAAATAAATAAAAGGTTAAAAGCTCACTTACCAGCTCTGCACTTAAAGAACGTTTTGGAGAATTGGTTTACGAGTGATAGTCACTACTTTGTGTTGCTCGTCTAATCAAACTAAATCACTTTCTACGTTTTTACTTATGCATAGTTGATGTAAAAACTAGCTACTGATTTCCCATAATTAACTTTTAGAGTGTAAATTTACAAACAATCTCATCTTTATCACACTTACTGCAGCTCGTTTTTACCTTTCTCTTAAAATAATTAATAACAAATCGGTTTGAACAGAATGCTACACATACACACGCAAAATCGTTTTTATAAAAACCGCATTAAATGTTTGGAAAGTAATAATTACATGTTTTAAATTCCACAACAATATGTAGTAAGAAACCACTGTTCATGTTTACTTTTAGCTAATTACCGTGTAATTGTATAATCCTATAAAATTTAGTAGTCTAAAAAATTGATTACCAATATAAATGGTTAACATAATTTCTTTTAAAAAACACTAAATCATAAATTTTATAATACGATTTTTAAAACACACATGCCGAATTAAAAAGATAGAAAAAAAACAGTAGGTATTACGCAATTCTTAATTAAAAAAGTAAGGTACTAAAGAATATCTTTATTTATCAGAATAGAATGGTTGGGTAACAGGCGTTAAACAATAATTTGATTATCTCGTCATTTACGATTAAACATGTACTAAAATAGTTTTTTACAAAATCAATAATCTAAAATGTAGAAACATTAAAGTATAAAGTCCGTACACACCCGAATGGTAGCTTTGCAGTATTGTTTTATTGTATACGAAGCATTTGGAATTCTTCTCTAGGAAACGTAAATGATACCCTTGCGGTGCTCGTCCAAAGGAATCAAAATACTCTGCGTTACCATTCTTGTCAATGTAAATAGCGGTCCAATGCTGACCTGGTTTGTTTGCAGGATCCGTGTTTACGATAATTACACACGGCCTAGGTGCGTGTCTCAGTAGTTAATTAGAAGGACATACAAGCCGAAACACATTCTTCTTGTGGCTGGGGATCGATTTCAAGCATCTCAACACTTGTACCGCATACATCTTTGGAAGTGGTATGCGTCCAGTCTTGCAGTAGTAAGGCGTTTTCCAGTGCACACGTAGGCCCAGTGATGCTATGGTTTTAACAGCTATATGCTTTTGCCTTCTTTTTCAACTGTTTAATCGACGGGAAACCAGTATCCTCCAGGTTTACTATTGGTTTGTTAAGAAACCTTAAAAACTGTTGTTTTTCTCTGCCCTTAACGTGAATTTCGTTAAAGGGGCGCAACACTCTCATCAACTACCCACAGAAATTGTTGCAGTGTACATGACCCTTCCACCATTTCAGGCCATGATAATTAGCCTCCAAAAATTTTATCTGTTGTGACATGGATCCTGATATAAAGTAACCTCGAGGTGGTTTTATCAGCATTCAACGATAAACGACCATGATCTGTAACCACGGATATTTCTTTCGGTATGAATTCGTTGTTAACACCACTAAACCCTTGTACATCCAGCTCCAGGTCCAGCCCTAGCCCAAGACCAAACCCAGGTCCAGCCCCCAGACCCAAGACCTAGCCCAAGACCTACATATGCCCCTCACGTGAGCAAGTAAGTAAAAATTGCTGCCAAAGAGGCGGTAATTAGGGTTGAAAATTCCATCAAGGGTAGACCCTCGAAAAGAAACCGTAGGGGTAGAAAAACGCGCCCCACACGTGGCCGTATAAAAAATAATTAGGGTTGAAAAAGGCCTCCGAAAGGAAACCATAAAATAAGGGTTGAAAATATGGTCTCATACGTGGGTGTGTAAAAAATAATTAGGGTTGAAAAGGCCTCTGAAAAGAAACCATAGAGGTGGAAAACACGGTCCCCCACGTCAGCGTATAAAAAAGTGAAAGGTGGGTTTTCCCCAGAAAATCCAAGATGACGGAAGGTCTACTACTGACTACCACGATTACTTGAGACTGAGCGAAGAAAAGTTCAAAATGTTACTTTCCATGATTGAACCCCAATTAGTAAAACAAACTACTAATATGCGAGAGTGTACAACAGTTGAAGAAAGACATGTTTTGGCCCTTCGTTATCTAGCAACCGGAAGAAACTTTGAAGATCTCAAGTTTTCTGCTATTATGTCTCCTAGGACAATCAGTAAAGCTATCTTGGAAACATGTGAAGTGCTAGTGACTGTTCTACAGAAGTATATGCAGGTACGTTTTATATTGGCATGGTATACCAATCAGGGTTAGAAATATTTAGACAATATAGATATGACACTGAAGTCTTAAATGCTGTTTAGGCATGACTTAATAATACAAATTTACATACTTGTTCTTATGGAAAAAGTTTCTCTGAAAACTATCTAAAAATATGAGTAACTTTATATAGAGCAGAAGGAAAAGAAACTAATTTGCATATAAATAATATAAAGTGTTTTCAATATTAATATTTAACTTTTTATAAAAAATTTTACAAAGTTTTTTAAATTCAAATTATTTTACATTAATATATAGATAATTTAATTATATAGATGATTAGAACATATTACTTGAAAAATGATTGCACACATCTACTATCAAAGTTTGTAACTTCACAAACAGCACCATCTTGTGACGAATGTGCAGTATGTTCAGTGTAAGTATGTTGGGCTGTCTAGTTGAATGTGGTTAACCTGATGGAAAGTATATTGCTGCATAGTTTTACGCATTTATGGTAACGTGCAATTAAAGTGGTAAGAGTGTAAAAGTAAAAAAAAAGAAAGTGCCTGCAAATAGCAAATGAGTCCTTGTGTAGGGTTGACCTTGAAATAGCACGTCATTTACAGCTTTTATTATTTAAAAGTTGGCTCTAAAATAACAAAATTTTGATTACTGAATATTCAGATTGTCAGATAATTAGTAGTTCTGTCATATAGTGTGTTTGCTTTTGTATTTCGTTCTGAATTGTTGAAGTTTAACCTTATTATAATGGAATGTCAGGTAGTACAAATCTCCACGTCGTACCAAACGGGCGCAATCCACATTTTTCTACACGGCTTCTAAACTCTGGAATGATCTCCCTAGTTCCTGTTTTCCTCTCACTTATGATATGAGAAAATTTAAGGTAGCTGTTCATAGGCATCTATTGGCAATTCATTATCCCTCTGTCCATCCTCCTAAGTGTTTCTGAGTGCTTTAGCACGATAGGCCTTATTTAGCCTGTTCAGGTCCACAATCATAAAAAAAAAGACAAAAACCAGCATTACCGACATTATCTTTGCGATGTTTACTGTGAAGATGCAATGCCTGTTAGGACGACGCAAAAGCGGAATTTTCGACCTTAATGATATGGATCGTTCAGTACATCCTGTTAGGTTCGATAAAGAGCGATAGAATCAACCTTTTCATGAAAATTCACGCCAATCAACTAAGGAGTTGGCCCAGGAAATGGAATCCAATCAACAATATGTCGACATCTGAAATCCTTAGGAAAAGTTCAGAAACTTAGCGCTTGGGTTCCTCATGTTTTGAGCGAGAACAACAAAAATCAACGATCTACAATTTCCGCTGAATTGCTCGCTCGGAATCGTGCTACTCATGGTCTCAATCAGAGGTTCCTCTACCGAATCGTTACCGGCGACGAGAAACGGTGTTTGTATGTGAATATTAAGCAGAGAAAGCAGAGGCTAAATTCCAATGAACAAGCGACGCCTAGAGCGAAACAAGATCACCCTCGAAAGACGATGTTATGCGTTTGGTGGGACTGGGAAAGTATCAATAACTATGAATTGCTCGGGCGTAACCAAACAGTCAATGCAGAGCTATATGTTGAACAAATGCATCGCCTCTACGAAGCTATTCGGGAAAAACGACCCCATAGGCAATATGGCCTTCTTAATCACGACAATGCTCGTCCTCACATTGCTAATATGACAAATAGAGCAATTCAAACGCTTGGATGGGAAGTACTGTCGCACACTCCATATTCTCCTGATTTGGCTAAGTCAGATTTTCACCTATTTCGATCACTTTCGAACAGTTTGCGGGTTGTTTCGTTCAATAACGATGTGGAACTACGGACTTGGTTGGATCATTTTTTTGAGTCAATACCGAACGATTTTTACCGTAGAGGTATCGAGAAACTTGTTGAACGCTGGGAGGAAGTCGTTATAATAACGGAGAATACATAATTGATTAGTATATTCTAAAATATATATTTTTTTAAAATGAAAAACCTGATAGAATAACTAGGTCTTTTATAATTAATAAATTTTTTTTCAGTTCCGTACATCACCTGAAGAATGGACTAATATTGCCCAACAATTTGGAAATAAGCATAAATTTTGAAATGCGGGGTGCTTTGGATGGGAAGCATGTTGCCATAAAGAAACCTATTCACTCAGGATCAACATACTTCAACTACAAGGGCTTCTCACAGTATTGTGTTGTTAGCTGTTGTGGAGATGCTAACATACAATTTATAATGGTTGACGCTGGATTTTATATATTGAAGGGGGCCGGTTTCATCATTGGGTGATTAAACAGCTGATTCCTGCGCTCTCTAAACTACCCGGAAATTGTGTAGTGGTTATGGATAACGCATCGTATCATTCGGTGCAGTTATACAAGCCACCCTCATTTATAGTAAGAAAGATTAGCTGCCAGAGTGGTTGGTTACGCACGTGGTAGAAATTGAGGGCAAAATTACAAAAAATCAACTGTGGAATAAGATTCAAAAATTATGTAGTTGATAGTATTTTGATTAAGCATAGTTATGGAGTTTTACGAATGCCTCCTTACCTTTGTCGGTATATCCCTATCAAAATGGCATGGGGTTTTTGTAAAGTTATTACAATAAGCAAATAAGTTCTGAACTTCGATCACAAGATAGGGTTCAAAGATAATGGCGTGAGGCTTTATCCAAATGTTCCCCTACAATGTGGTAAATTTTTTTCGCACACGGAAAAGATTATGTCAAGTAATTGGGAGAAACGTATCGAAAAATTTTCGATTGAGAATATCCACTCTGTTGCTATAGCACCAGAAGAATCCGATTTAGATGGAGATAGTGATACGAATTCAGATTCTTCCGGTGATATAATTCAGTTGGAATAAGACCCCATGTAAAAATACATTTAAGTATTTGGTTTTCATCAGGTCTTATCCGAGGATACGACAGCAGCAATCTTGTGGTCAATTCCATTTAGTAACGACTGAATTGGGCACGTTTCTGATTATTTACATTCATGTGTACGTAACAGTCAAGGAAGGAACGAGGCAGCAAATTTTATAACGAAAGCAAATCTTCACATCGAATTACTTATGAAAAAGCACTGTGGATTACATGGATAGGTTAAATTAAATGGATGCATATTAATGTTCTAGTTACCTATTGACTTTGCAACCGAAGGACTAAGTTTTCATATAAACATAGCTCTACATTATGTTTAATAGTCAAAAAGAGAAATAAAAATGCTCTAGGTAAATTTTATCAGCAAGTTTTCACATTGATTACTTATGGAATTTCGCTCTGAAAGATTGAAAAACCGAGAAGGTATTTTTATTAGTTTTTACACAGATTTGGTGAACAAATCATCTCATTGGATTAGATGAGACGCAGTGTTGTCAATTATGACCAATCTAAACAATGCACAATTTCTGTTTTATGTAGGTAATAGGCGTTCAACGTCTGAAGACTAAAATTAACTTCCTTAAATAGGTCAATCGGAAAATCAAAGTCTAAATAGCGTGAAAATTATGTTGCAACACTGCATTCGTTTGACTTTAAAGATATAACCTAAAATTTTCAAAAGTTAAGATACGGTAGTAACTTTTTGTTCTTTTAATAGTGCTACCACACTCTCCCTAGATTTCCATGCCTGCTCTAATGCAACGTAAGATGAAACAGGAGATAGTACCAAAAATTTTACTAATACGGTAAAGTTTAGGTAGCCATCAACTACTGTAGAAATAACATTTTTTTCATAATAATTCGGTGCTAATTTTATACACCATTTTGCGCCGCTAAGCTAACCCTCCATGTACCGTGTAAATTCATTGAGCTCAAACACATTTTAAACTACGTTTTTACAGGAATTTGAATATTCCACCACGTTCAAATTTTTTAGTTTTTTACAAGTGTTAAGGTGAACCTGGGTAAGTATAAATTTAGGGGAAGTGTAAACTTCATTCTATCCATTTAATGTATCACCAGTGCGGTATTGCTATCTAGTACCAAAGCAAGATAGTTAGTCATAATTGCCGCCAAAAGTTATGCCCAACCTTTGAGGTTTGTCGTTCGGTCTAAACAGTGGACGAGTCTGTACTGTTTTTTTTTTACCGATACTGTGGGAATTAAGAAAACATTTGATCGTTAAGACACCAAGTTGTAATGATCCTGCCCGAATCCTTACAAATTTTCCGTTCCTAGAAATAATTCCTATCAAACCTTATTTCATGGTTACTTCCAGAACTGCTCTATCACTTTATTTAAAAAAGTTATCAGTTGTTTTTCTGTTTCCCATATATACACCAGATCCCCGCCACACGTTTATCATTACTTTACTTACTTTCGAACTATACTGACTTACTTTGCACTTATTTACCAGACCCGATACCAACATACTTCTTGACTATATACCTATACCTTACCTTTACTGATTTGTACAATTCTTACCTAACCGGACGTTTACACACTTATTTATATTCCTTAGAAATATTCACTTCATCCGATACATCCACCTGACCAGCTACCAACATTCACATTAACATTTATTCGTTCCACACTTACCACCAAATCCCCCACCTGTACTACCACCAAACGATCCATTAATGTTCACCAGACATCCATAAATCCGTTTCCCTACTTCTAACTACCCTGTAGTAGGCACATTTATATCAAACAGACTTGGCTGCTTATAGCACCGAGCTCGGGGTATATATTTGTCAAAGGCAAGTTGTACGTGATTTGCCGGAGGTATTCTCACGTAGTCCGTTCCTTAGAATATTTCCTATAAATATACTACTTCGCCGCAAAAGAGAAAAATAATTTAAAAAAGGTTGTAATTTAAACCACCAATATTGGTTGCCCTGCACCGATTTGGGTTTTTAAGTTGCAATCACCGACGTCACTATTTCAACGTAGATTGCGGCCCCGAACAAATAGTCACATCTCTGGGAAATAATCAACCCCAAACCATCACAGTATCCCTATAGAAGGTGAACAGAGGTTTCGCCCCGAATACCCATTCTGGTACTTAAACTCCATTAGATTAACTCCCTATCAATACCATAAACACACCTGGACCGCCCTAATTATCTACTCTATATATGCAACCCCAATTTTACAAACTATAACGTTTCACACCTCCTGGTCCACGTGACAAACACATTTTGTATTTAACTAAAATTATACAAAATTATACTCACCTGATTTCCACACATAATTAAACCTGCTGCGTCATAACCCCGAAACACCATACACATAGTCAATAACTACCAAAATAATTAACATTTCCGATTTGAATTATATTTAAAACCACCAGTTGCAATTACTTAGCTTACTTGCTAAAAGTTGTGTTTTTCACAGATCGCTCAAGAAAAAGGTGGTCCGCAATTATGTCAAATATCATAATATGTGAGAATAGGCCACATGGCTTTATATAGAGCTACTATCCTTTACCAGATTCCCAGAGCTCATGGTAAGAACCCTCGAGATGTCAAATGTAACACACAAGGAAAACTCTCCGTCTTGCATCAGGAAATAGATAGAATTCATAGGCCGTAGGGTTGTTAAAAATAATGTCAAAACTCCTTTCCCTAATGGCACCTCAGGTGAACTTTTTTAAGATTTAAGAAATCACAGTTCAAAGCGTTGAGGTAGCTCGAAAGCGGAGCACTGGCCTATTATTCCATCATAAAATACTTTGATCTTTTGAGACTTTTTTTCGGAAATTTTCACTCAAGTCAAATATGGAATTTGGATGAGACCAGTTTTTGTCTGGATCCGTCTAAAGCCAAGGTCATTACAGAAAAGGGTGTTGCTGCACGTAGAGTTACAAGCATAACCATACTGGTAACTGGCATTGCTAAAGGTGAGAAGCCCCTCTTCATTGTTGGAGGGCTTCTGCTAGCATGCAATTTCTCGGTGTAATCTACGCAGTCACAAAAAAATGTATGGATGACGTTAGACCCATCCAGAAATTATTAAGAAGGATGTGCTGGAAACAATAAATGATGATGATGGCACAGTTATCATGTTGATTTGAAGTTGGTACAATTAGCATGCAGTTCGAAAATAACAATATTAAAATTGCCCGCACACACCAGTCATGTCTTACAACCACTGACCTGAGTGTGTTTCGATCTCTCAAGCAATGTTAGGATCAGAAGCTGATCAGAACTATGGTAAAATATTGTCAGAGCAAGAGTTTTTAAATATTATTTCTAAAAGTTCTGATATCATTAGAAGTGAATTCGATAAATCTGGTTCTGTGCCTTTGACTAATACCAGAAACAAAAACAAACAACATCCAGGTACAGCAGATATCATAATATTCACTCCATCCGTACAGAAGTTCAACACTTATAATCATACCTACCTGAATATCAGTTGCGAAGGAAACATTGAGTACAATGTTTTTTTAATAATTGTGGTCCTAAATTGGCTAGGTCTAGCCTACCGTCCTAAAACACTCAGGAACACTTAGGAGGATGATTCCTATGAACGGTTGCCCAAAATTTTTCTATATCACAAAATAAAAGAAGATCATTACGGAGTTTAGAAGCCATGTAGAACAATGCGGGTAGCGCCCGTTTGGTACGACAAGTGGAGATTTGTACTGCATATTGATGATGTGAATGAGGAAATAGAGTATTCCAGGCAAAAGTGGCCCCAGGTGGTATCAACGTATGTAATTCAGAAGCGCAATAACTATTATAATACCAATAATAAAGGGAAGAACTGAAATGATTCTTCTATGGTCAAGGGACTATATACCAGAAGCTAAGGAAGTATCATTTATAAGACCAATCACTCTTTTTTAATACGATCAACGAATGATAGCACCGACGTAGTGGTGAGAATTGCTGAATGCAGTAGTAGTGGAAACATCCGTCTGTGTTGAACAGTACAATAAAGAAGTCAACAAATCACAAGATAGATCGCAAACATTTGAGGAACTATTACTGTGAAACAGAAACCTTTGCCGCAGCTCAAAAAGCTATCACCTTAATAGAAGCAATGAAAATCTTAACATAAAAAGGCGAGAAAGCCAAATCAAATACAAAAATAACCAAAAACGAAATAACAGTTAACTAAACAAATATGCAGTGGACGAAGAAAGCTAATCAAGTATCTCTAGGTTGAATCCCCCTCTACTTTCATACAGTAAGCCATCAACTTCATCAAACAAGGCCGATGAAGAGACTCCGAATAAAAAAGATATAAATATGAATGTATCTAAATGATACAGTGATGGAAGTAATCAAACTGAAAATTTTTACTTTGATGACAGTAGTAACATGGAAACTCTTAAAAGCAGCTACTGTTAAGAATGTAAACTGTATTCTGTTTATGAATGTTCCAAAAGAATTTACTATAAGCTACTCTGTTGGGCAGATTTCAAGTAGCAGCAAATACAATTTTACACTAGAAGTTAAAATAGCAGAAAGAGCAAGTGAAACTCGTTTCATTTTTAGTCAGCCCAATCATTATGTCATCAAGAATATTGACGAAAGCGACATAATTACTGTTATTAACAACAACCAGTTCGATTTCCCAGTATCCTTTGACACAATACAGAATAGTTCCTAAACCGAATGTAAAACGTATAATAATTGATTAATTAATACGAATTAAAGTTTACGAATTCATGGTCTTGACTTATTCATATACTTATAAAGTTTATTTTTCAGAAAGTACCCAAGATAAATGTGTTCCGGTTAAAAATTTTTAAAATGATTGTAGTGGCCTTTGTTTACACCTTCTCAGACGTATCTCAGTACAGTATAATCATAGGAAACGTGCATGGGTACACGTGCCCCAATCTGCGAGGAAGTGTAAACTATGTACGCTAAAATAACAATATAATATGAAAAACACATAAAGCTGTCATTTTAATAGGGGAATACTACAGTAGTTCGTCCTAGTCGACCGCTGATGATGATAGCTTAGCTATTGCAAACGTTCGGTGTTTTTTAATTCTTGTGTGGTACGTGGGTGTATTTTTTTGTTACAAACTATACTATTCGTGAGGGAGTTCGCGATGTAACCCTACTTCACTAAAGAAATTATAAAAAAATTCATACTTCTATGCTAGATTTTAAGGTTTTCACCGACGCGACGTGGTCCATAGGACACGTATTACATCTGCAAATATTCGCGCTATATAATAGAAATTACGCGTTTATTGCTTTGCGTTTCTATGAATTTTAGTGTTGGAATATTATAACTAACCGACACATTTGTTGCTGAAAAGTGGTCGAAGTAAGTCCTTAGTGTTTTGATTGTTTTATACCTGCGATACTTTTCTAGCTTATATTTGTGTACACATTATTTCACACTTATTGTAAGTAACTATCAATGTGAATAAATCGCTAAATGTTATCATACTCGTATTTTATGTCTAGTGCTGCATACAGCAGAATGCCAAATCAAAGACATTGAGCTCTGAAGAAATAGCAGTAATTAATGAAAGCTTGAGTGAAATTGAAGAGGACGCTAATGACAGTGAATACATTCTATCACAGGATGGCGGAGTAATTAATACTATTGAAAATTTGACTAATAAAGACGATACCGACATTTACTGTGCAGCTAGTGCAGTGCATGCAATCGACCAAGAACAGTTTTTCTACATCAAGAAATAATGTAATTTGGTTTTAAATTTCAATAAACCAATCTCAAGATCAACAAGGTAAATACAATATTTGAAAAAAATTGATACCATAACGTCTGCTTTTTTATTCTACTTTAAAGGTCACTAACGAGATTACTTAATGGACAAACTATGATAATACTGATTGAGGACTATCAATCAAAAAACGACGAAATATCATAATTACGGAGTAACAGTCATGGGTGTACAGTTTTCAATAGTATTATGAGTTGCGCTAGGTTTCGACAGATACTCAGCTTCGATAACGCGGCTGAGAGATGTCAGAGAAGGTCCCAGGTAAAGCCAAATAGATATGAAATAAAATTTTGGGTAATATTACTGTGGGTTCCGAGGATTTGCATTTTCAATTATGCTAGCTTTACCGATGCGAAAAAATATTTTTCTCTTAAGTTGGTGAACATTTCCCGGAAACTTCTAGCAAACGTGAGCTCCATCTGAATCACTGAAAGTTGTTTGGCGTCTGTTCGTATAAATTCAATCTGTGCACTTTGTGGTATTTCAAAATGGGAAAGAATATTGAACAAAGAGTCTGTTTATAATTTAGCGTTTCCCACGATGTTTCTTGTGCGCATGCATTGACATGGTACAAAAATTCTACGGAGGCTCTGCTTTCTCGAAAACACAAGCATACAGGTGGTATTCCGCATTGAAAAAAGATCTCAAAGAAGTTGAATGTGCACCTCTTCGACATCTACAACCAATAACGTCGATTAATTTAAGGAAATCGTGTTCAAAAATCGACATGCAAGCCTCTGAAAGATACCTGGTGAGAGCTCAACAGTGTATGAATCGGCACAGCACATTGTGTTGAATATTTTGCGCATGAAATGCATTGCAACACGACTTGTGCCAAAAGACCTAAATTTGGTTTAAAAGCAATTCGAAAAGGCATATTTACTAGTGAAGAAACAAGGCTTCACGAATACGATGTCGAAACTAGACAAAAATCATCTGAATTGCTCTATGAAAATGAATTAAAGTCGAAGAAAGCTCGCCAAAAATCAAGGTTATGCCCACAGTTTTCTTTAGTTATCGAGGCGTTGTTCATTATGAGTGTTACTTAGCCGTAATCAGATGTTTGAGGAATGCTGTGCATAGACAATGACCGGAATAATGGAAAAACAACTCTTGGATTTTTCACCATAACGATTCTTCTCACAAAGCATGCATTGGTGCCGACTATTTGATCAAACATGCAGTAGATACCATTCAACAAACACCGTATTTTCCAGATACGGCACCGTGTGACTCTTTCGTATTCCGAAAACCTAAATTATCGTTTCGAGCACAGCTGAAATAAATGGAAATGTGACAAAGTAATTAAAAGCCATTCTTCCATAGGGACTATGAAAAGTGTATGGATCATTTGCTTATGTGCATCTCTTCAGCTAGATGCAACGTTAAAGGTGATAAAATAAACGTATTCGGATACTAACAAAAAAACTGTTTTATTTACCAATTCCCGGAAATTTTTGATTAAAGTGTATGTGATAGTGTAACATCGTACGCTTGTAATTGAGCAGTTTGTAGTGGAAAAATGGAAAACAAAGAGAAATAATTGTAAAGAGGATGACAAGAAGATGGCCAGTAACGATACTTTATAACTGAACCACTAAAAAACAAACTTCTTGCACCATTCGTCTTTCAATGAAAGATAGAAAGACTAGAATGTTGTGTTATAAATGTGAAAAGCATATATGTGGTGAGCATTCTATTGTTTTATGTAAAAAGTACGCTAAAAAATATTTGTATTAACACAGATTAGCGTTTAGTATTACGTTTTATAGAAAAAATAGTGTACAGGTCCACTGGACCCATAAGGTAGATAACGTAATGTTTCTTTTGGTAGACAGGAGGTTAAATACAGGCACACCCATTACCCCATTCGCTTACGGGGGCAGAAACTGTATTCTGCGTCTTACAATTACTCACCATCAACAATTTTTCTCCATATCGTCCCTATCTTTCCACACTTGCTTCGCGTCCACGAGATTCATACACCCTTTTATTTCTACATCTCCTTACCTTTCATTCGTTATTCACACTTTCGACTGCAATTCAACCACAGCTTTCAAGGTCTACCATGTTGTCTTACTTATAACTTTACCTATGCTTCGTCAATTGTTCTCGTTCATTCTTTTAATACGACCAAAGTGTTTCACGCCACTCATTCATTATCCACTCATTTCCCACTCTCGTTTTACGCTCCGTATAAATATGCCCGCAGCATGCTTTTTCTATGGTGCTTTTTCTGACGTACTCAAGTGTTACTTCCATACAGAACCGACCAGGCAAATACTTAGCTACTACATTTATACTATTATTTTACGGTAGATTTATTTATTTTTTCTTCCTGAACTGATATGCTGCTCATTTCATCACCTTTTCTACCGTCTGCAGTGAACGTGCATGATAGCATGCTATCCTCTTTTTTATATACACGATTAAGCACTACCGCGTTTATCAGCATACACCCGAATCCGTACATTCACGTCACTCTCTAAAACCATTTACGTAGGTACATGCTTGCCTAACACATTTATCTATGAATACTTTAAACAACTACGGTAACATCCAGTAGCCTCGTTTGACGACTTTGTCAAGTTTAAACAGCTCGCCCTGTGTCTGTGTGTCTGTGTGTCTGTGTGTCTGTGTGTCTGTGTGTCTGTGTGTCTGTGTATCTGAGTCTGACGTATGTCCTAGTAACGCCATATACCGCTCTTATTCCATTTAGGACATATTTACTGACTCCATACTTACTTATCCTTATTCACTCGGTCATACGCTTTCTATACAAACGCACAGTATAGGTTTTTAATCCCGTTTACACACTTACTGCAAAGCAGCCACCAAATCTACGCATGAATTCCCTTCCAGACAGGAAGCCGCCCGTAAACACCCCGAATCCTACTTTGTGTTATTGCACTTACTTTAATCTACCAGTCAAATACCTTACCAGGTACACTCAACAAACTGGTCCCTCTGTAACTTTCGCAAACACAAATATAAATTTGATTATTTTTATATGAAAACTGGTTAATAAATAGTGAATTTGGGCAATTTGGGCCTCAAATTACGGTTGACACCCTAAAACCGTCAACATTCGTTCTTGATCATCGAAACAATGCGTTTAGTTGCTTTCCAATAAAATGTTTAGAAATTTTTTGTCTTAAAATGAGCAACACCCTAAAACCATAAAATCGTGTTCTTGTTCATCTACGAAGTGTTTTTGATTATATTTACAAGAAAAATGGTTAATAAACAGTGGTTTTGGTAATATTGACCCTAAATGATGGCTAACACTCTAACACCATCAAAATTCGTTCTTGTCCATCGAAGTAATGGTTTTGGTCGTATTCCAACAAAATTGGTAATTAAAACACATGATGATCGACACCGTAGAACCACAAGATTAAATTCTTACCCATGAAGACAGTACATTTGTCCGTTTTACTAACAAAATTGATGCATATAGACGTTGGGCGTTTTTGTCCACAAATTATGACCAACGCCTTTATATCAGCCATAAATGTTCGTTCTTGCCCATAATAAAGTGTTTGGGCATATACTGTCCAAAATTATCACCAACTCCCTAAAACCATATAAAGTTCTTGAGCGTTTTTAGTCCCAAACAATTACACAAACATCATAAATTGGTAATACCGAATTTATTAAGAAACTAAAATTTTGCCACAAAACTTTTGCCCATGTTCCAGTTTGGAATTGCATTAGTGTAAAATATTTGAGCCAAATCAGTCCACATTTTGAAGATGTTGTTACTCATACCTTCAGACGTATATCACAATTCTAACAAAGTCCTCAAGGTAAAACTTTCGCTACTTAATAACTGCTTTGCCTTTACACACTATACTGGTTGGTAAAACGATGAACCGATAAAGGAAACGTAGATAAAATTTTGAATGAAAAAAGAAATAGTAATATTTCATTAATTCAATAAACAAAACTTTCCCTCTGGAGGAAACTCTAGCACATTCTGCCTGACTCCACTTTTGGCAGGCTTGACAACGAACCCAAGTCTCCTTTGGCTGGGACATAGAATAAAGTTCATTGCAAGATACTTCATCCTCAGTATTATACTAATCTGCAAACGAATCCTCTTCATATTCGTTATCAGATTCAGGAAGTCGCTCTAATGCTCATTATAGTAATCATCTCCAAAGAAATATGTTTTCTAATATACGGTTCTTCATTTTCTCTGGCGTTTTTTCTGGAGGTATTGTGACCAGATTGTGATGAAAAGGTTTTCTCAAATCGGACTTGCATAACAGAGAACTTCGACGACCGACCTACCACAGAACCAATTAAAGTATTTTAAAATTATGCAGGTTGCGAAATTTCTTCAGAGGGAGGCGTTTGAGATGTTTAAATTCCTGAGGGTGGAGCTTCGTTTTCGTCTCTCGATATCAGTAACCTTCGCTGGGATATACATCCAGTCTGGAAATATATTTAGGTTTATTGGAGAAATGCCTGTATTTTTAAAGCCAGTGACTGCATTTTTGTACAAACATAATGGCAGCTTTCTCATACGCTTCTCCAAATAACTTGAAAACCTAGTACGCGGTTATTTCCGGATTGTTTTTAAACCAATTAGAAACAGATTGGATATAGTATGTTGATAAAGGGCCAAAAAAGGCACGTCGAGAGGTTGAATACGATGGATACAGTGCGGTGGAGAACAAAGTATAATGATGCCATTTGCTTCAGCTGTGTCCAAAGCGTCTAGGTATATGTTTATGCCTCAGATGGCCGTCAAGTAGGAGCAGACCCCTTTTTCAACAGATATGTCTGTATATTTAAAATGCAGGAACCATTCTTGAAATAACGGTCTAGTCAACCATCCAGACTGTTTACATAATTGAATTGTGCCAGTAGAAGTGTGGTTTATTAATTTTGATTTAGTATTCTTTCTTGCAAAAATCAAACCTAGGTGGTATAAAATGCCCTATTGGATTCATGTAACAAACTACCGCTGTGTATACCCCGCGCTCAGCACTTGTTATGGCGTCTACTTGTTTTCTTCCTTTTGTAGGACACATTCTCTGTAGCCTTTGGACTGTGGACAACGCCGATTCGTCCATACCAAACGCTCTTTCTGATTGAATATCATGCTTCCTTTAGAAGTGAAAAGAGCTTTGATACTTCTGGCACTAGCTCTGGCTATAGATGTTGCTTAAAGGCTTCGTTCGCGGAAGCTGTACAACCAATCCCAGCATGCCTTCTCTTTGTAGCTGAATCGATGTTCGAGATTGTTTCTTCCAGTAAATTGATCGGCATGCCTTCAAAATTCCACAATTGATATACTACAGAATCGCACTTATTCTATCAAACTTCTCTCCTTGTTAGAGGTGAAAAAGTGATAGACCGGCGTCGCAGGACCTTATCAGACTCTCTAATACGTATGTTTTTATCTTCATATCTACTACGAAGCGTCATTTTCGGAACGTGGATAACGTTCTCAGCTAATCAGCCCATTTCTTTAATGTTAGTAGTACTAATTGCCCGGTCTATCTCTGTCTGGCTCCATCCCTGTTATTGGTTTTTTCTGTTGTATCGATCAATACTTTCCAAATTCTGAAAAAAATAAAAGCATTTTGAAATATATGGATTGGGTAAAACGGCACAGTGACAATATGTACTAATCTCCTCTGTGTTATTTTTAAAGTACAAGACAACAATTTCTAATTTATAATAATAATTTCAATATATTATAAAGGGTAACTAAAATATAGCCTTACACTTTATAATGCTACTTACCTACTGAAATGTAATAACCGTTTCTGTAAGTTTCTAATGAGCACGTATTTGTAGTACATGAAAACAATAGCACATTGCGCCACAGCGCTACGAATCGACTGCAAGTGAAATCGCGCATACGCTCCTCATACAAATGCTGAACTAGAGGGGGAAATGCGCGCGTTATTCCAATACAGCTAATGTGAAATTCTAATTGCGAATTTGGTTTACCCATAAAGTAAACTAAGATACAATTATTTACTTGGCATTGCGTAAGCTGTTTTTCTTTTCTTTAAAATTGTGTATAAGATTTTGGATTTGGAGAAAAAGCGCAACTGTTTTAATTAAAGTTTTGGGGTTGCAGTCAACATAAAACTTCGGTAAATAGAAAGTACTATTACATTTATGTATGTTAGTTTATATGATAACGCTTTAAAAGCATAAAACATATGATTAATATACCTAGCAAATATTGCTCACAATTAAAAACAGTCATATGGACCTTATATTTTAATATCCATTCTCCAAGAATTGACTAAAATACAAATAAACAGAAAATAGAAAGTCCTCCAATTATAATTTAATCAAAAAGATAGGGAGGAAACGTTGGAAACAACGTAATAGCGGAAAGTGGAAGGAAGAAGGAAGAGAAAGAAATGGAGGAAATGAAAAGGAATTAATTCGAGAGATGAGAAAGCAGATGGAGCAAGACGTGAAGGGAATAAGGAACGACATTAAAGAAATGAACGAACAAATGGGAGAAAGTGAAAAGGAATGGAAGAGATAAAAGGAATAAAAGGGAGAACAGAAAAACTAGAAAGAAAAGCGGATGATGAGAAGAGGAGGAAAATAATGAACAACATCGTAATAAAGGGTTGGATAAGCAAGGATACACAAAAAGAGTTACAAGTGATGATGGAAGAGAAATTAAAGGTAAAGGCAGAATTGAAAAAAGTGATGGAGACCAACAGGGAGAGGGAAAATGAGGTGGTGGTGTCAAAAATGGAAAGTTGAGAGCAAAAGCAGAAGGTGATGACAGAGAAGAGAAAACTGAGGGGTTCAAGAATTTACATACCACGACCTAACTTGGGAAGAAAGGAGAGAACAAAAAGGAATAATGGACAGAGTGGCACAAAGAAGAGAGAAGGGAAGAAAAGTGTGGGTAGGATACAGAAAAATGGAAATAGATGGAGAAAGACATGTATGGAATTAGAGCACGAAGGAGTTAAACAGAGAAGGGAGACAGGAAGGGTAACCAAACGGCAAAAAACTAAATAAAGAGGCGGGGGAGAAAGGGGAGAGAAGGACCACGAAATGGCAAAGGAGTGGAAAAAGAAAAGGACAACGAAGAGAACGAAAGGAAAGTAGGGAAATAATACAGGAAGAGACGAACGAACTAAAGATAATGTTCGGAAATGTGGCGGGAATAAAAAACAAAGACCAAGAATTTTGAGAAAGAAAGGGAGATGTCATGTGCATGCTCATGGGTGGTGCAGTACGTAGCAAGAGAAAACACAAAAGGAAGAGCAAAAGGGGAGGTATAATAACGGTAATAAGAAAATGGTTGAAACAAGAAAAGAAGAGACAGTGCAACAAAGAAAAGGAATTGCTGAAAGGAATATAAAGTGGGAAAACAAAAATCAAAATAATGACAATATACAGTAGAAAGATGAAAGAGACAAGGGAGAACTTGGAAGGGATGATAGAAGAAACAGAGGAGGAATGGTAATACTAGGAGGGACATTAACGCGAGAATAGGGGAAAAGGAGGGAATACAAATAAAGAAAGGGACAGACAGAATTCAAGAAAGGAAGAAGAACGATAGCTAATATATATATATATATATACATATATATATATATATATATATATATATATATATATATATATATATATATATATATATATATATATATATTGAGATGTTCAGAAAGAGGTAAAGAAGTATCGGACAGTTTAAATGACATTTGGGTAATAAAAGGGGTGATTTCAAGCTCGATACATGTGCAAGACACTGTTTATATAAATCTGGTTCACGATGTGATTAAAATATATTTGTTTGGTATAAATTAGTCTGAATATTATTTACTTAGTTTGGTTTTATCATAAAAAGCATTTTGCTGCTAACAAAATTGTCAAGAATGTTAAATATAACTATTTTCGTAAAGTCATTTTGGTATTTCAATTATTGCAATAAAAGTCAATTTTTCAAGGGTATTTTGGCAAGTGAACACTTTACAGGTGTTTAAACATGAACTGTATAGTTAGGATTATGTTAGGGATAGTGTATAATTAGTTTTTGAAAGCAGGAAATATAAAAATTTTATAAAAGGGTTATAATATGGACATTTTAGACATTTTTCGCACATATTTTTGGAAGCGACTTAGTGACAAAAATTCTGATATAAGTTTAACAATAAGAACAACACATAGAACATTTTGGCATAAAGACATTTATAGTGGTGTACATTTTATAGTGAAATGTTTCATAAGAGTGTTAGACGAGAGACTTTTTAATGCAACGCTATATGACATTATGCATTACTAATATATAGTGAAAATAATAAAGACAAGAATTACAAACCTGTAACATAACATTTCAAGTGTTAAAACATTTTAAATATGAACTTATTTCCAATTTTAGATTTAAGTTTGGTTAGGTTATAATTTCTAGGTTTTTACATAATTTTATACTTTTTTCACATTATTAGGCTTAAATTTTGCTCTTAAAGCAATTAATAGAAGTTCTTTCTTAATATAGCACAGTTTTATAAGGATACATCGCTTTTCACCGCAAAATTGTGTGAAATTTAAGGTGAATTTAGATAATTTGCAAAAGCTAAAATTTCTTTAAATTCAATATTTCTAACACAAAAGTATGTGTTCTTGTGTAAAATTTTCTCAAAATTCCATTTATGTAATTAGATTAAGTGTAGCTTGTAAGTTTTAATAGTTATAAGCTTATTTAAGTTAGATTAAGTAATTTCGTATATTAATTTTAGGAACCATAGCTTGTTAGGTGTCTTTTTGTCCGAAATTTTAGGTAGTTTTCATTTCTGTTATTAATTTTTAATTTCGCTTATGTATAAGAAAGTTACGGCCAAATTTCCATTTGAGTCCAATTTGTAATATATGTCAACCAATCAGAGCCTTGGATACTTAGGCAAAATGGCTGGAAAAAAATTGAATTTTTGGTAACAACCAGAAAGATATAAAAGGAAGTGCTCTGAAAATTCAACGCTCTCTAGAATTTGTTCAAAGTTTAAAAAGTTAAAACAGTGTTGTGCAATTGTGTAGAAAAAGTAAGTTTCATAACCTAATTTAAATTTTCGTAAAGAAAGTTATGTTTTACGAAGAATACTTTCGAGAGCATTTGTTTTTATATCGACGGTTAAAATAAATAGTTCGGTCTCCGATACCTGTCGTTTTCGGAAAATATTTTATACGTGTTAATTTGTGTCACGATTTTGTAAAGTTTTCTTTTTGTGTTATCAAACTTGAATTGATTCCGTTATACCAAATTAAAACCCACTTTTATTTGGTTAATGTTGTTTTATTTCTCCGGACAATTTCTTTTAAATAAAATTTGAATCGGCATCTAAAAATAAAAGTGTTTATCAACAAAAATTTGGATAATATTTAAATATTTCTTTTAAAACGATACCATTCATTAAGTTTTAAATTTAATTAAATAAAAAGTTACCAAAGTAAAATAAGTGATTTCGAAGAAAACATAAGTTTTGGAAGTTGGTGTCTTCGACAACCTGAGAATCGAGTTAGCTGTATATGGGTGATGGTAACAACTATAATCGAGTGGACATTGCCTGCATCTAGTTGGAGTTATCCGAAGACATCAATTTACAGTGAGGACAGTATATGTGAGTCACAAATTTTATATAACCCTATCGAGTGTGGACATTCATTTAGTAAATTTCCTGCAAATTAATATTTATTACATACATGTTTTGGTTTAGAATTTTAAATATTTACTTGTGTAAACACCTGTAAAGGTATTAAATTATTTTCTTTTTCTAAATTTCCATTTTGGATATAAACAGTAAATTTCTAAATTATTTATTTGACATTTTTGACAGCTTTTAATTTCACTTAAGTTCATTACAACGCATGCGTTGGTAGTAAATTATATTCAGGATAAATTTTATACTTTCATAATAATTGTATAAAGTGTATTTATTATACACATTTTCAGATTTAAATTTAACCTAATTACTTTGAACTCTATCCCCAAATTGAGATTGAGCTAGTCCGGTGCACAAAAGTTAAAAAAATTCCATTAATCATATTATTAACATTTCAATTTAAATTATCCCAAACTAAATAATTTTATTCCCTCATCTTAATAAATTATTTATTATAATTAAAGCCAAATATTACAAATTATATCCCCATATTGAAATTATTTATTTATTAATTATTATATATATATATATATATATATATATATATATATATATATATATATATATATATATATATATATATATATATATATATATATATACATATAGCAAATAAGGAACTAGAAAGGAAAAGGGTGAGCATGGTGAGACTAAGTGACAGCATTTGATAGGGCAAATATGCAAAGTTGTGGGAATACCTAAAAATGAATGGAGGAAATTTATGAGGCATCGAGTAGCAGGGTAAGATTGAGTGGGCAACTGAACGAGGAATTTTTAGCAAGGAAGGGACTAAGGCAAAGATGCCCATTAAGCTAAAGCCTGTTCGCTGTATAGGCAGGAGACCTGGAGGAGACATTAATGGGATAACAAGTGAGAGGTGTAGTGGTGGGAAGCATGAAAGCATGGACGCTGGAATACGCAGACGACATAGCATTAAAAGGAAGAAAAAGAAATGAATGTGACGATAAAAACGACGGACAGATACTTTGAAAAGAAACGAACGGGAAGCAGATGTAAACAAAACCATGGTAATGGTGTTCAGAAAACAAGAAACAAGGAAAAGGGAGGAATGGAAATGGTGGGAGGAGGAGATAGAAAGTACAGGAATTCGCATACCTGAGATACACGATGAGGCAAGACAACAAACATGGGGAACATTTAAAAGAACATATAAAAGAACGAGTGAGAGAGGGGTGGAGTGTGGGAAAAAGACTGTTTAGGATGGACTTAGGGAAAAGGAAACTATTCTTTGTTAAATTAATAGAAAATGTGGAGTTGTATATGGGGTGGAGGTGTGGGGGTGGACAGAGTATAAAGAGATGGAGGGGCTACAAGAAAAATATTTTGGAAAGAAATAAAAGAAGGGAGAATAAGATATGGACAAAAATACAGAAATTATTATTCTGAAAGAGATGGGTGTGCGAAGGAAGAAGTGGCAAGATTAAGAAGGGAAGGAGTGAAAGTGAGAGAAGACATAATAAGAAGGGGCAGTGATGTACAAAAACAGGAAAGGTGGACGAAGGTGAAAGAAGGAAAACAATAGAAACTATGTGGACATTAAGTGAGAAGCGATACCGTGATATTTGAACGGGAAAGGAAAGGAGAAGAAGATAATACGAGGTTGATGTGGAACGAAAGGAAGAAACATTTAGTTGAAATGAGGCGTAAGTTAGAGAAAGGATTGAGAAGAAACGAATACTTGCAATCATATGATGATAAAATGTGGCAAATAGGAAGATAGGTGATGAAGTCTGATAACGTGATTAAGAGCGTGATTGTTGACTGGAAAGAATGGAAAAGGAGAAGACAGATAATTCGAAAAAGAAGACTATTTAAGTTATTGAGCTAAGGTTAAGTAGGATTAAATTACACGAATACCTTGCAACATTTGTATAAATGGGCAAATAAAGATATACTGAATTGATAACGTGATGAAACATTTGTTACCTTTGAAGTATATATTCAAAAAACGATATTTGAAATAAGTATAACTATATAAGATATTGTTTGTCATTTAATTTTCAACTTTCATGTGGCTAAGTAATCTGAAATTAGTCTTCTTATGCAATGATCAGTTCTGAATGTTAACTGCCGGTAACGAGTTACCAACCAACAGGTCAGCTAATCTTTATGAACAGAAAAGAACCTCAAAAAGGCTGAGTAAAGAATATTCAGATTTTAGGTTACGATGTCAAATTTTTTGTGACTAAGTAACGGTTCATCGACAAATTAACATGTTCTGAAATATTAACTGTTCCAGTCCGGTTATCGGTTCTTTTACTGATAATTCCAGATTCCTGGTAAAAACTCATTTTCATGATTTTAGATTAGCGATGTGCCAAATTCTTATTTATACACTAACTCCATCGACAAGAATTAAGTCATGTTTGTAACTTATCGCTAGTAAGGTTTGATACTAACCAATATATTACAACCGAAAATTTAAAGCTTAGTGCTGTACTATCTTCAATTATGCTTCGTTAGTTTTATACCAATTCGATCAGTGATTTCTCCACATATTTCATTTCATACATTACTAAATTTCTTGCCATAACACACAGTCGTTGGCCCAATTTATTTATTTACAAGACAACGATGACTTTTACACTACCCTTTTTATGCAGCTATTAACAGTCTTGCTGATTTTCTGACTTGAATTTTTGACAGAAAATATTACATCAATAAAATACCAATATGTTGACATTTAATATAAAATTGATTTGTGGGGTAAGGAGAATAGTTTGTCCATCAGAAAAGACAAAGGCAGCGAGTGTAATGGCCTGGAACCCTGATGATAGCTGCTAAACCCAAACCTGCTCCTGACAACACGCACTTAGTTTGCTTGACAGCTCGGTCTCGACAGCAAAACAATGCCTGTAAACATTCATATTGATCGGAAGGGTTGTTAAAGGGATGTAGCTTTAAATTATCTTAGAAGTAGTATCTATGCGATTTCTTTCTTTAATTACCTATGAAATGTGTTAATTAGCTGTATTAGTAAAAGGATTTAGACAAAAATTGTATAACGAGAAAAGGGGAACAAATCCGTGAACAATGAATGAGCATGTCCATATATCGAAACTGGACCCTTCAGTCGTCGGTACATCAAATAGATGAAAGATACCGTATATCCTAACATCTATGTTCAAGCAATGGGGGGGCTTTCAAAATCAACCGGGCCTGTGTTTTAATCTCAAGATTTGCCCGCTCTAGGATTTGCAAAGCTGACGATTTGTGAAATTATTTTTTCGTACAGAATCTCGGATTACGCTTCAACTATTTTCTACCTAAACATAAAAGTACCTTTATTTAACCTAGATTGTAATCTCAGTTTTGCCAACAACACGTAATTTCTCTAAAGATTCCATTTATTTAACTACTAATCGGGTGTTAAATTACAAGAGTTTATGTAAAGCAATTAACAAAAAAAAAGAATAATTACAGTCAGGTAAGAATAACGTTTAGAAAAATGGGAAAGGCAAGAACAATTATCCAAGTAGATTACTTAGTCGTCCTCCAACGATTACTGGGGTCGCTCTTGTTCAAGAAGCAGAATATTTTAAGAGGTAATTAGTAGTAATTAAAAGACTGTTGAGTTTCTAGTAGAAGAGTAAGTAATTAGACTAATTGCTTTCCTATATTTAATTCAACTATTAAATCATTATGTTAATTAAAATAAATCTAAATTCTTGAACCTCTCTGTTACCTTACTTCTCATTCAGTAGTACTTTTCAATATAATTAAAGCTCAAACTAAGAGCACCAACTTTGACAATTAATATTGATATGACTACGTGGATCAGCCAAAGAGTACTGATATAATAAGCTACAATAACTCCTAAAACTGTAATTACGTACCAAAAATTCTGAACAACAATGTGAATGAAAATGTGCAATAATTCTACAAACTAAACCAAACCAAATAATTGCAAAATACTGTTATAAGGTATAATACAAGATTTCAAACCTATCGTATGTGTGGATTAGATGCATAATGACTATGGAATATATATATATATATATATATATATATATATATATATATATATATATATATATATATATAGAAAAAAATTTTTTTTATTATTAACTAATTGCTTAGTGTTATCAGGCTTGCGGCTAACTAGGGTCTTAATACGTTTAAAACTCTTTGATATTTGCCAATATTTCGGAAGCTTTTTATTTTGTTCCTTTATCAAGGCTTCTACAATAAAACAAAGTTAAAACAAGCCAAGTTGCTTACGTTACTTACATCTAAGTTATTCTTTAAAACTACCTGGTTATACTTCATAGATAAATTTACATTATCATGTTTGTTTACCATTAAACTGTCATTGTTAATTGATGATTAACAGAAGCTGGAGTTGCATTTAAAATTAATTAAAACATTTTTTAAATTTTATACCATGAAAGACACATGTGCTTGCATTGTTACAATTTTTCTGTCACGTTGGTTACATTTAATTTTACTTAGGTTAAGTCACTGATATAAATAAATGCGGCAAATTTGAATTCATACAATAACTAATTGTCTTCAACATTAAAATTAAGGATGTAAGAATATACTGCTGACAGTTGTTCAGTATCAGATTTGTGATTCATAGAGTTACCCTCTTTTTTTATGTGGCACATTTCCAGAAATAAGCTGGATTTGTATACTTTTTCAAAATTGAGAATTTTGACATTGTTGAAATCGGGTTGATGATTTAGTGTTTTACTGTGGTTTGCAAGAGCACAACTATTGCTTTTTTTGTCAATTCTACAGTCACTTCTGTGTTGTGTAACCCTATTACGCAGCCATTGTGACGTCTGTCCTATGTAAACTTCCGTGCAATCAATGCAAGGAATTTGATAAATGACATTAGAGTTAAGCAACACTGGAGTGGTATCCTTGACTTTAGAAAACAATTTGTTGACAGTTTTTAAATTATGTTTGCTAATTTTTATGTTGAAGTCCTTAAATACATTTGTAATTTTGGGTGTTAGATTTTCTATGAACGGTAATTTACAATATCTGGTGTTGTTCTCTTCCAGGACACTAGGACTATTGACAGCTGCTCGAGGAGTACTTGTATTAAAGATTAGTTTATTAATGAACGCTGTTGGATAGTTATTTTTTTAAGTTTGTTTAAACTTTTCTGAAGGAAGGTTGGATGTGAAATTTCTGTAATTCTATTTTTTATTCCTGTAATGATATTAATTTTCTGTTGTAATGGGTGGTAAGAAAAGTAGTTTATATAACGACCTGATGCCGTTGATTTTTGATACCAATTTATGTGAATTGTATTGTTAGCTGTTCTGATAAGTCTGGTATCCAAGAAGGGAACACCTCCATTAGTTTCGGTTTCTACTGTGAATTGAATATGATTGTTGAATTGGTTAAAAGTATTTTCGATTTCATCAATTTTGTTGTGTGGTACGGCACATATTACGTCGTCCACATATATCTTCAGAAAAGGAAGTTTAAATGATAACAGCGGTATACTACAGTTTAAAAGTTCATCCATCACTATCGTAGCAATAATAGGACTAAGAGGCGAGCCCATGCGGGTACCAAAAATTTGTAGAAAGTACCGGTCGGTGAAAACGAAATAACTGTTACTAAATATAAATTGTATTAAGGCAATAAATGATTCTTTACTTATATTGCAGTGTGGAGCTATTAAATTCCAATTAGAATCCAATAAATCCAAAACTAATTGTAACGGTATATTAGTGAAAAGTGATATAACATCAAGTGAGATCAATACATAGCCTACTGGTATTTGAAAATTGTTGAAGTCTTTAGCAAATGTAAAGGAATCTTTGGTATTGTAATTGTTCTGATTGTTAAAGCCATTTGTTAGAATGCCAGCAGCAAATGTAGCAAGATTAAACGTCGGAGATCCTATCGAGGAGACAATAGGTCTGAACGGTACTTGGTCTTTGTGTACTTTGGGTAGTCCATAAAATTTAGGACTAATACTGTTGTTGATGGTAAGTTTTTTTGCTGTCACGTTATCGATACTCTCGTTGTACTTTAGTTTTTTCACCCAATCGTTACACTTTTTTTGTAGTGTAAACGTGGGATCTTTAGATACACATTTGTACACTGAAGTATCAGCAAGTAGCACTTCAGCCTTATTAACATACTCATCTTTATACATAACCACCGTCACATTACCTTTGTCTGCTCTCAAGATATACAGTTCAGAGTTGTTTTTTAAGAAGGTTCTGCACTTGTTAAACATGTAATGATCCTGATCACACTTTGCTTTATTCGATTGTAAGTAATTTGTTATGATATTGTTGGTACGGGCTCTGTATACATCTCTCTCGCTGTCTGGTACCACTTCTTATATTAACTCAATCTCTGATAATAATTTATCTACCTTAATATCTTTGACCTGTGGATTTAAACAAAATTTGGGACCCAGAGCTAAGATTCTTTTTACTTCCACTACTTCTACTACATTAGTTAAATTTATAAGCCAATTATCTTGGGTAGTGATTTGAGCTCTTTTATTACTGTCTATGTTTATTGAACTTGATATTCCTAATCTGATTGAATTTTTTCTTAAATTTAATTGACAGACCTGAATTGAATTCATCAAAAATATTTTCAGGTATTACAGTTTTGACTAAATTTTTTAAATTTACAATGGATTTTTTGAGTTTATTGATATCTAAGTTAGTTATTTTAATTTCAAAATTTAATATTTTTTTCCCTAACCTGTTGTTGAATTCCTGTATTTTTTTTCCTATGCTTCTGTGTTCGGTTGTCATCAATTTCAAAAATTTTTATAGTTGTTTTTAATATGGTTTGGTAAAATGCTGTTCTTGTTGCATCGGAGTAGAAAAAATCTTCTATTCAGTTTGTTAGCTAGTTTGATGTTATTTGTTGCCCACTGTTTCATCGATATGGCAGTGTCATGTCCATACTTGGTCGTAATATCTTGAAAGAACCCCATCTGTAATTTAAGTTGAGGGAAGTAACAACTAAAGTACAACGAGAGTATCGATAACATGACAGCAAAAAAACTTACCATCAACAACAGTATTAGTCCTAAATTTTATGGACTACCCAAAGTACACAAAGACCAATTACCGCTCAGACCTATTCTCTCCTTGATAGGATCTCCGATGTTTAATCTTGCTACATTTACTGCTGGCATTCTAACAAATGGCTTTAACAATCAGAACAATTACAATACCAAAGATTCCTTTACATTTGCTAAAGACTTCAACAATTTTCAAACACCAGTAGGCTATGTATTGATCTCACTTGATGTTATATCACTTTTCACTAATATACCGTTACAATTAGTTTTGGATTTATTGGATTCTAATTGGAATTTAATAGCTCCACACTGCAATATAAGTAAAGAATCATTTATTGCCTTAATACAATTTATATTTAGTAACAGTTATTTCGTTTTCAACGACCGGTACTTTCTACAAATTTTTGGTACCCCCATGGGCTCGCCTCTTAGTCCTATTATTGCTACGATAGTGATGGATGAACTTTTAAACTGTAGTATACCGCTGTTATCATTTGAACTTCCTTTTCTGAAGAAATATGTGGACGACATAATATGTGCCGTACCAGACAACAAAATTGATGAAATCAAAAATACTTTTAACCAATTCAACAATCATATTCAATTCACAGTAGAAACCGAAACTAATGGAGGTGTTCCCTTCTTGGATACCAGACTTATCAGAACAGCTAACAATACAATTCACATAGATTGGTATCAAAAATCAACGGCATCAGGTCGTTATATAAACTACTTTTCTTACCACCCATTACAACAGAAAATTAATATCATTACAGGAATAAAAAATAGAATTACAAAAATTTCACATCCAACCTTCCTTCAGAAAAATTTAAACAAACTTAAAGAAATTTTGATCAAAAATAACTATCCAACAGCGTTCATTAATAAACTAATCTTTAATACAAGTACTCCTCGAGCAGCTGTCAATAGTCCTAGTGTCCTGGAAGAGAACAACACCAGATATTGTAAATTACCGTTCATAGAAAATCTAACACCCAAAATTACAAATGTATTTAAGGACTTCAACATAAAAATTAGCAAACATAATTTAAAAACTGTCAACAAATTGTTTTCTAAAGTCAAGGATACCACTCCAGTGTTGCTTAACTCTAATGTCATTTATCAAATTCCTTGCACTGATTGCACGGAAGTTTACATAGGACAGACGTCACAATGGCTGCGTAATAGGGTTACACAACACAGAAGTGACTGTAGAATTGACAAAAAAAGCAATAGTTGTGCTCTTGCAAACCACAGTAAAACACTAAATCATCAACCCGATTTCAACAATGTCAAAATTCTCAATTTTGAAAAAGTATACAAATCCAGATTAGTTCTGGAAATGTGCCACATAAAAAAAGAGGGTAACTCTATGAATCACAAATCTGATAGTGAACAACTGTCAGTAGTATATTCTTACATCCTTAATTTTAATGTTGAAGACAATTAGTTATTGTATGAATTCAAATTTGCCGCATTTATTTATATCAGTGACTTAACGTAAGTAAAATTAAATGTAACCAACGTGACAGAAAAATTGTAACAATGCAAGCACATGTGTCTTTCATGGTATAAAATTTAAAAAAGTTTTAATTAATTTTAAATGCAACTCCAGCTTCTGTTAATCATCAATTAACAATGACAGTTTAATGGTAAACAAACATGATAATGTAAATTTATCTATGAAGTATAACCAGGTAATTCTAAAGAATAACTTAGATGTAATAACGTAAGCAACTTGGCTTGTTTTAACTTTGTTTTATTGTAGAAGCCTTGATAAAGGAACAAAATAAAAAGCTTCCGAAATATTGGCAAATATCAAAGAGTTTTAAACGTATTAAGACCCTAGTTAGCCGCAAGCCTGATAACACTAAGCAATTAGTTAATAATAAAATTTTTTCCTTAACATTGTAACTGTTATTAATTATATATATATATATAGTATATATAATATATATATATATATATATATATATATATATATATATATATATATATATATATATATATATATATATATATATATTAACCCATTTGCGCCAACATTGAAAAAACAAAATTTCACATTTTTAGAAATTTATTACCTTATATAATATTATGTCCTACCAATAACTGTCGCGATCGATTTCTCGTAAAATAGACTTTGGAAATTTTGAAAATGACAGTTTACTAAAGTCGATGGGAACAATTTGAATAAAATATTTTCAAGATGGTCACACCTCCGGTTATACCGGCAGCTGATACCTTCCTCCTTATTTTAAATGGAACACGTTATTTCATTTTCTACTGTGAATTGAATATGATTGTTGAATTGGTTAAAAGTATTTTCGATTTCATCAATTTTGTTGTGTGGTACGGCACATATTACGTCGTCCACATATATCTTCAGAAAAGGAAGTTTAAATGATAACAGCGGTATACTACAGTTTAAAAGTTCATCCATCACTATCGTAGCAATAATAGGACTAAGAGGCGAGCCCATGCGGTACCAAAATTTGTAGAAAGTACCGGTCGGTGAAAACGAAATAACTGTTACTAAATATAAATTGTATTAAGGCAATAAATGATTCTTTACTTATATTGCAGTGTGGAGCTATTAAATTCAATTAGAATCCAATAAATCCAAAACTAATTGTAACGGTATATTAGTGAAAAGTGATATGACATCAAGTGAGATCAATACATAGCCTACTGGTATTTGAAAATTGTTGAAGTCTTTAGCAAATGTAAAGGAATCTTTGGTATTGTAATTGTTCTGATTGTTAAAGCCATTTGTTAGAATGCCAGCAGCAAATGTAGCAAGATTAAACGTCGGAGATCCTATCGAGGAGACAATAGGTCTGAGCGGTACTTGGTCTTTGTGTACTTTGGGTAGTCCATAAAATTTAGGACTAATACTGTTGTTGATGGTAAGTTTTTTGCTGTCACGTTATCGATACTCGTTGTACTTTAGTTTTTCACCCAATCGTTACACTTTTTTGTAGTGTAAACGTGGGATCTTTAGATACACATTTGTACACTGAAGTATCAGCAGTAGCACTTCAGCCTTATTAACATACTCATCTTTATACATAACCACCGTCACATTACCTTTGTCTGCTCTCAAGATATACAGTTCAGAGTTGTTTTTTAAGAAGGTTCTGCACTTGTTAAACATGTAATGATCCTGATCACACTTTGCTTTATTCGATTGTAAGTAATTTGTTATGATATTGTTGGTACGGGCTCTGTATACATCTCTCTCGCTGTCTGGTACCACTTCTTATATTAACTCAATCTCTGATAATAATTTATCTACCTTAATATCTTTGACCTGTGGATTTAAACAAAATTTGGGACCCAGAGCTAAGATTCTTTTTACTTCCAAAGGTTTAGTTAAATTTATAAGCCAATTATCTTGGGTAGTGATTTGAGCTCTTTTATTACTGTCTATTAGTTTATTGAACTTGATATTCCTAATCTGATTGAATTTTTTCTTAAGTTTAATTGACATACCTGAATTGAATTCATCAAAAATATTTTCAGGTATTACAGTTTTGACTAAATTTTTTAAATTTACAATGGATTTTTTGAGTTTATTGATATCTAAGTTAGTTATTTTAATTTCAAAATTTAATATTTTTTTCCCTAACCTGTTGTTGAATTCCTGTATTTTTTTTCCTATGCTTCTGTGTTCGGTTGTCATCAATTTCAAAAGATTTTTATAGTTGTTTTTAATATGGTTTGGTAAAATGCTGTTCTTGTTGCATCGGAGTAGAAAAATTCTTCTATTCAGTTTGTTAGCTAGTTTGATGTTATTTGTTGCCCACTGTTTCATCGATATGGTAGTGTCATGTCCATACTTGGTCGTAATATCTTGAAAGAACCCCATCTGTAATTTAAGTTGAGGGAAGTAACAACTAAAGTACAACGAGAGTATCGATAACATGACAGCAAAAAAACTTACCATCAACAACAGTATTACTCCTAAATTTTATGGACTACCCAAAGTACACAAAGACCAATTACGCTCAGACCTATTCTCTCCTCGATAGGATCTCCGATGTTTAATCTTGCTACATTTACTGCTGGCATTCTAACAAATGGCTTTAACAATCAGAACAATTACAATGCCAAAGATTCCTTTACATTTGCTAAAGACTTCAACAATTTTCAAACACCAGTAGGCTATGTATTGATCTCACTTGATGTTATATCACTTTTCACTAATATACCGTTACAATTAGTTTTGGATTTATTGGATTCTAATTGGAATTTAATAGCTCCACACTGCAATATAAGTAAAGAATCATTTATTGCCTTAATACAATTTATATTTAGTAACAGTTATTTCGTTTTCAACGACCGGTACTTTCTACAAATTTTTGGTACCCCCATGGGCTCGCCTCTTAGTCCTATTATTGCTACGATAGTGATGGATGAACTTTTAAACTGTAGTATACCGCTGTTATCATTTGAACTTCCTTTTCTGAAGAAATATGTGGACGACATAATATGTGCCGTACCAGACAACAAAATTGATGAAATCAAAAATACTTTTAACCAATTCAACAATCATATTCAATTCACAGTAGAAACCGAAACTAATGGAGGTGTTCCCTTCTTGGATACCAGACTTATCAGAACAGCTAACAATACAATTCACATAAATTGGTATCAAAAATCAACGGCATCAGGTCGTTATATAAACTACTTTTCTTACCACCCATTACAACAGAAAATTAATATCATTACAGGAATAAAAAATAGAATTACAGAAATTTCACATCCAACCTTCCTTCAGAAAAATTTAAACAAACTTAAAGAAATTTTGATCAAAAATAACTATCCAACAGCGTTCATTAATAAACTAATCTTTAATACAAGTACTCCTCAGCAGCTGTCAATAGTCCTAGTGTCCTGGAAGAGAACAACACCAGATATTGTAAATTACCGTTCATAGAAAATCTAACACCCAAAATTACAAATGTATTTAAGGACTTCAACATAAAATTAGCAAACATAATTTAAAACTGTCAACAAATTGTTTTCTAAAGTCAAGGATACCACTCCAGTGTTGCTTAACTCTAATGTCATTTATCAAATTCCTTGCACTGATTGCACGGAAGTTTACATAGGACAGACGTCACAATGGCTGCGTAATAGGGTTACACAACACAGAAGTGACTGTAGAATTGACAAAAAAAGCAATAGTTGTGCTCTTGCAAACCACAGTAAAACACTAAATCATCAACCCGATTTCAACAATGTCAAAATTCTCAATTTTGAAAAAGTATACAAATCCAGATTAGTTCTGGAAATGTGCCACATAAAAAAAGAGGGTAACTCTATGAATCACAAATCTGATAGTGAACAACTGTCAGTAGTATATTCTTACATCCTTAATTTTAATGTTGAAGACAATTAGTTATTGTATGAATTCAAATTTGCCGCATTTATTTATATCAGTGACTTAACGTAAGTAAAATTAAATGTAACCAACGTGACAGAAAAATTGTAACAATGCAAGCACATGTGTCTTTCATGGTATAAAATTTAAAAAAGTTTTAATTAATTTTAAATGCAACTCCAGCTTCTGTTAATCATCAATTAACAATGACAGTTTAATGGTAAACAAACATGATAATGTAAATTTATCTATGAAGTATAACCAGGTAATTCTAAAGAATAACTTAGATGTAAGTAACGTAAGCAACTTGGCTTGTTTTAACTTTGTTTTATTGTAGAAGCCTTGATAAAGGAACAAAATAAAAAGCTTCCGAAATATTGGCAAATATCAAAGAGTTTTAAACGTATTAAGACCCTAGTTAGCCGCAAGCCTGATAACACTAAGCAATTAGTTAATAATAAAATTTTTTTTCCTTAACATTGTAACGGCTGTTACTTCCTCAACTTATATATATATATATATATATATATATATATATATATATATATATATATATATATATATATTAACCCATTTGCGGCCAACATTGAAAAAACAAAATTTCACATTTTTAGAAATTTATTACCTTATATAATATTATGTCCTACCAATAACTGTCGCGATCGATTTCTCGTAAAATAGACTTTGGAAATTTTGAAAATGACAGTTTACTAAAGTCGATGGGAACAATTTGAATAAAATATTTTCAAGATGGTCACACCTCCGGTTATACCGGCAGTTGATACCTTCTTCCTTATTTTAAATGGAACACGTTATTTCATTTTCAGATTCTACACAAAATTATGAACATATTTCATGTACAATGTTCTATATCTATACTCCGTTCCATATTATTTTGCATTAGAGCAGATCATATTTTTTTGTAGTGGTATTCCTATTTGTCAAAGTGACAAGAAGTCAATTTAACGCCGTCCTGTTAAAAGCAATCGTGCTGTGTTGCCTACTTAAGTAATGCATATGATGATCAAGTCTCATATTGAATTAATGATAATGTTTTTTGAGAAAATGCCAAAAGTCACCACAAAAATTTTGCAAACGTTAAGGTGCTGTAACCATCTTAAGAATTGTATGATGGGTAAAGGTAATGGTGTGAGTTGAATGAGCCCCCTCTGGTCTGTGACGTCATCTGTGGTGGAGGAGGTCACGCCCACGTGGCCGTGCCCATTTCCCACCCCAATGACTTCTTTTCGTGAGCGTTTTTCAACCCCTAGTCGAAATTTTCAACCCCCTGATGGTATTTTCACCCCTTGAAAACATTTTTACCCATAATTAGAAACCTTTTGGGTGGGGGTCAGCTTCTTTTCGAGGGAGATTTTCAACCTCTTCTTGGAATTTTTAACCCTTGACGGTATTTTCAGCTCTAATTAAGGTCTTTTTGGCAGTCCATACCAGTGTTTAGGGTGCGGGGACGGGTGTGGGGATGGTCACGTGCTCACATATAATGTTTTGATTGGTGGGCCTAGGGAATGGTCACGCCCATTAGTTTCTGATTGGTGTATGGACTACGCCTTCTGGTTTCTGATTGATTACGGTGCGGGATTGTCGGCCATGTTTATTAAGGCCCTTTTGACGTAGGTCTTCGGAACTTGCTCGTGAGTCTTCGTCCATTGTCGTGATCCCTTGGTGGGAAATTTGAATTTGCCAACTTTTAAGACAGTTACATGGCTTCGTGACTTCCTCTCGAGGTTTAGCCCCTGATCTCTGAATTTGTATTTAAGTCTCTACAGGTTACGATGATAAATTTCAATATTTATTCTAAGAAGGGGGCCTTAATGCTAACTTATAAGACAGATATAGGGCATCGCAACTTGCTCTGAGGACTCTGCCCCCTTGTGGAGGCCCCATTGGCGGAAAATTTGAATTTGTATATAAGTCTCTGCAGGTTATGGCTGTAAATATGAATTTGTATTGTAGTAAGGGGCATAATGCTAACTTGTAAGACAGACAGACAGGGCTTAGCAACTTACTCTCGGGGCTTCGCCCCTTGACCAAAAATTTGAATTTGTTTGTGGCGCTATCTATAAGGGAGAAATTTGGGTTCTAATAAGTGGGGGCTAACTTATAAGACAGGTATATGGCTTCGTAACTTGCTTTTGAGGCTCCTTCATTCTTGGTGGAAAATTTGAATTTGTATTTAAGTGTTTACGTTCTGATTGCTCATTGCGAGAAATTGTATTCGAATAAGGGGGCCTAATACTAACTTATAAGACAGTTATAGGGCTTCACAACTTGCTCTGAGAACAAGCAAATATATAACTGTTATATTAATAGCAGGCTAATGTTTATGTTTTAGTATTTCAACTTTGACAAAATTGTTTCAACATCTCTAACAATTTTAATAAATAATATTACTACTGACGAAGATAAGTGTTATCGAAACGTTTAGATTCTATAATTTAACACACGCCATTAAAAAAAAAACAAAAAAGATAAGTATTTTATTTTGAAGATTTGTTAAAAGGAAAAAAGTACATAAATAAAATTTTATTGTTACAAAATAGATATACAGATCGTTTTATTTTCAAATTTATGATTGAGTGGGTTTTTTTTATAGTTTTGATGACAGCATTTTGCTTAATGAAATTGACCATAGAAACCCTATATCGTTTGAAAGATTAGTGCAATCGCTAACAAATGACAAAATACAGGGTGTTCCGTTTAAAAATTTTGAGATATTCTTTAATTGGAGTTAATAACCTCACAATATCTTCATACATTACTGGATTTAGTGACTGCGCGGTGACAGATTAGGTATAATTTTTGTACACTATTGGCCATGTCTTATAAAATACCCTATATAACCTAGTAAGACCATATATTTTTGAAAAGCTCTTGAACGTGAGAATTCAAATTTGTAATAAAATACAGAGCGTTCCATTTAAAAAAACGTAAGTTCATATAGTCACACATTTATGGAACACCCTACATAGTCAAGAATATTTTCAGAATATGTGTTCGTTTATGGTACAACTTTCACCAAATTTTGAAAATTCTGTCTTCTACCATAACTGCGCAATCGTCCGAGACCAGAACTTTGGGAGGCCCGTATATGTATATATATATATATATATATATATATATATATATATATATATATATATATATATATATATATATACAGGTGTCTCAGAAACATGTTGCCAAACTTTAGGGGTTATAAAGGCCGATGAATTAAGTACTTTTTCCTTATAAACGTATGTCCGGAAATGAGTCGTTAAGGCACTAGACGAAGAAGTGTTAAAAATTGCAGAATGTTCGCATTTACGACTTTTTGTATTTTTAATATTTATTAAATAAGAAAAACAATAAAACATTATATTAGTTGTTCAAAATTGCGGCCATCGACACGATTTTGGTTGCTCCAAATATGAGTATTGCGGTCTTTGAAGTAACTGTCTCTAGTAAAACAATCTTCATTGATAAGCTTTTTAAATTTTGTTTTTCTTCCATCTCCACTGATCGAGTCGTTCTTTGCTGACTTGTACCTACATTTGGTTTAAAATTTCCTTTTCCATTTCCTCAAAACTGAAATGTTTCATAGCAAAAGAACTTTTCTTCAATTATCAAAAATTGTTCAAATTTTGAATGACGTTTTGAATGTCACTTTGATTTTGTAAATTTCAAATAGTTGTTATTTTAAAGTGATAATTTAAGTAAAGAAGAATTCTTTTACTATGGAACATTTTAGTTTTGAGGAAATGGCTGATATGCATCTGATTTATGGAGAAGCAAGATGCAATAGCAGGAAGCAGCCCGGATATACGCTGGTCGGTTTCCCAATCGTCGCCATCCATCTCGCAGATTATTCGTTTCATTACACCTTCGTTTAAGAGAAAAGGAAATTTTAAACGAAATGGAGGTACGGTCAGCAACGAACGGCTCGTTCGGTGGAGATGGAAGAAGAAGTATTGCGACGAGTGGAAGAAAACCCTCCACTAGTGTGCGAGCAATAGCAAATCAAACTGGAAATACAAGGGCATCAGTATGGCGTGTACTTCATGAACAATTGCTATACCCTTATCATCTTCAAAAGTACACAGTTTGACCCAACGGGATTACGGTCCAAGAGTAAACTTTTGTCGCTGGTATTTGGAAAATGCGCTCGATAGTTCGATTTTAGCTCAGTTATTCTATTTAGCGATGAAGCTTGCTTTACTAGAGAAGGTTACTTCAATAGCCGTAATAGCCACATTTGAGCGACCAAAATCCTCATGGAACATTTCAGAAGTCTAACCAGTATCAGTTCTCTATTAACGTGTGGGCTGGCATAGTAGGAGATCATATTATTGGACCGTACCTATTACCTCCACGTTTAAATGGTCAAATCTACCTAACATTCCTACAAGAAGTTCTCCCTGAGTTGCTTGAAAATGTTCCATTGGACATTCGTCGTAGAATGTGGTATCAGCACGACGGAGCTCCGGCGCATTTTACTCGCAACGTGCGGGACCACCTAACTTTACAATTTCCTGAGAGGTGGATTGGACGAGGTGGACCTGTTAACTGGCCAACCCGAAGCCCAGATCTGACACCTGTCGATTTTTTCTTCTGGAGTTACCTCAAATCATTAGTGTATGAAACACCTGTAACTACAGAAGAAGAATTGATTGGAAGGGTAATGGCTGCGAGTCAAGTTGTTCAGGAAGATCCGCACATCCTTTATCGAGTTCGCCAATCAATGGTTCGACGTACGACCGCATGTCAGCAAGTCGATGGCCGCAATTTTGAACAACTAATATAATGTTTTATTGTTTTTCTTATTTAATAAATATTAAAAATACAAAAGTCGTAAATGCGAACATTCTGCAATTTTTAACACTTCTTCGTCTAGTGCCTTAACGACTCATTTCCGGACATACGTTTATAAGGCAAAAGTACTTAATTCATCGGCCTTTATAACCCCTAAAGTTTGGCAACATGTTTCTGAGACACCCTGTATATATATATATATATATATATATATATATATATATATATATATATATATATATATAATATAATTAAATAAATATTCACACAATTTCCCCAAATAGTATTATTTAATATCTCTATTGTCCATGTTCTCCCACAATGCTTATTTTTGTTAATAAACGTATATATTGTAAAGGTAGTAACTTCATGGCAAGTACAAAGGACTGTTGTCTGATTATCTGTCATTTGAGAGCCAACGTAAAGGTGAAACTTTTATGATTTGTGAAATTTATGACTATCAAAAGTAACAGGCTTCACAGCACTTTTATGTTAAACAAGTAATAGCAAACATTTAATTGATTAACGATACTTACAAGACAACATTAAACTTTACCAATATTCATTAAAGCAGACTTTAAGTGTAGTGCGGTGTACTATTTAAGTTTCATTCAGTTAAAGAAATAAAAGGAGGTTATAAAACAAATTTTTAAAATTCTTTAAGAGATTTTAAAAGAAAAACAAAATTCAGTAGCCTGTAAAAATAAAAGATATTTGTACAAAACCCGTTCGAGTGCAGGTATATCAACAACAACCGTTTTCAAAATCAATATTTATTCAAGCTCGCCAGATTATG